>JAGXJF010005885.1:0-198922 GCA_019208055.1 Stipa capillata
CCTTCTTTCCCAGGGGTAGCCGACTTGGAGCTCTTGAATACCTCTCTCCTTCACCATTTTGAAGCTCCTAACCTTAAGGATCTCCTTCCCTAGTGCTCAAATCCCATCAAGTCTTTGAGGGAAATGAAAGAGGGACCCTAGATCTACAATCCCACCAAGCCAAATTTGAATCCCCCTTGAGTTCATCGCTTTGCTTGTTACTCTTGGAATTTTGGGATCCCTAGACGGTTGGTGTCTCCCGGAAGCCTCCAAGGTGTGGATTTGTGCTCCAAGATCGTTTGTGAAGGTTTGGAGGCCACCTCAAGGTCTACCACGAGTGATTTGAGCTCGGGTTTGGTTTGCCAAGGCTCAAAGGAGAAGAATGCGAGACTTTGTGTCATGAGGTGCTTTGTTTGGCCTTCGCCTCTCCAACGGAGATTAGCACCCCTCCCAAGGGTGTGAACTTCGGGTTAAATCTTTATCTCCAACTTGTGGTCATTTCATATTCATATCTATATTGTACTTGTGTGGGCTAGCTTGTACTCCTTGTGTTATCCTTGAGCTATTTATATATTGTCATATAGGTTGACTCACTTAGTTGCACATTTAGAGAATTTATATTCCGCACTTCCCTAAAAGCAATTAAGAAAATGTTAAAATTTGTAGTCGCCTGTTCACCCCCCCTCTAATCGACATCTTTGATCCTTCAAAAGAGCTGTCAAGCTCGAGTTTGAGCTTGACAGATATCGTGAGGCAAAGGGAGTTGCATACATAACATTGTGATAGTTCGTTCGATACGATCTTTACGGACGTTTGGGAGTTGGCACGTCCTGCTAGAGGCCACTACCAATTAGTGACCGAGTAGGAGTACTTGGTTCATGTCTAAACGTGCGTGAACCTATAGGGTCGCACACTTAAAGGGCAGGAGCTTAATTCGGATTAGAATCTGAATTAGACTAGACATTGAGTCTTAATGGGCTTCTAATGTAGAAGCCCATTATATGGACGTCTATATAAGGAGGAGGACGGACGTGTTACGGTTAAGCCAACTCAGAGTTCCCGAAACTCTAGCCGTCACCCCTCCCACGCCTAAAGTTGCTCGCTCGGATCTAGCAATCCGGACGAGTGACGTTCCTCCCTGAACATGTGGATACCTTGGAGGCATTGCAACTGTGACGCTTGGACGATTCGTCCGAGGGACTACGAGGAGGAGACGAACTGTTCGAGGGAACCGTGAGGAGGAGAAGGTAGTACCACTACAGCTGCTTCCACTGCATCGACTCTACTTCCTCTACGGTTCTGCGCGACAAGGGGTAATCTCGTGCCCCCTCTGGTGCTATAAAGATGAGCAGACCCCCAGGCAGCTCTCTCTCAGAAATCCTCCTTGAGTTCTTCTGAAAAAATAGGTGATCTTCCTGAGTAGGTTGGTTTTATTTGAGAGAAGAAAAAATAGTTCGTGGATAGATAGCGACGATGGAGGTAAGGCAATTTTTTTTTCCTGCTCATATGTGTAGAGACATGGAGATCTACAAGTTGTGTTTTCTGCCGCATTAATTTTTTGTGCAAATTGCTAGATGTCAGTTATGTTTGGACCGTTAGAATGGACCACGAACTTCTTAGGGCTGCACGAGATAGGAAGTACGCTTGTAGAATTCTTCATTCGCAGATCTTTGGGGAAGTTCGTACACGTGGGATTGGAGAGGTTTTAGCGAGAAGGGGTTTCTCTAGACTTACCTAAAAGTAGGTGCGCAAGCATTTGCGAGAGTTCCACAAGATGTATGAGAGAGCAAGAGAGCTTAGAAAACTACCCGGGCGAAGTACATGAGAGACAAATGGTCGGGAGGAACGATAAGTATCCTAGAATCTCAGTATAATAAGCACATAAAGGTTACTACAATTCCTTTGTACAAGGTTCGTAAGCATTTTCATGTACCGTTCATGTTTGTTAGATCACATTCTTAGTGTGTAGGCACATTCGGAGGATGTAGGGTTGCTCAACTGCAGAATTGCAAACTTCAGATATGTGGACCGATTCTAGAGAGATCCATTTGCTAGTAGGAAACACTTAATGAAGAGGACATTTGAAGAAGAAGAACGCATATTTTCTGGGCTCCCCCTTTGTCAAAATGTGGGCGCACATCCAAAAAAGATGTTGGATCATCAAAGGATAAAGGCACATCCAGTTCATCGAAAAAGGTGTGTACCGAGTCGAGTGATGAGGACTTTTCAAAACTGTTTTGCTTGAAAACCGCCAATTCAGGGCTCTTCGCCAGTGACAGTGAAGATGACTTTATGTAGTCGTATTAGAAGTGCTAGCGAATAGTTGTTTATTCTACCTATGATATTTGTAACCGAGTTGTGGTAGTTTTAACAACTATGAATGTGGCTGTGTAATGTGACTTTGTAACCTATGCTTATGTAATCGGATTTGAATATTAATATGTTAGTCTACTCTGGATCATTGATCACTATGTAGTAATATCTAGCAGTGAATAGAAGAAATAGAAGTCCACTATTTCATACAATACAATTGTCTGTACAATGAAATGTACTAAAATAAAGGGTAACACGCAAGTCGGCGACCTGCCTAGCCTCGACGTTCCCTCTTCCTGATCAGTGATGGTGAGTACCTCGGCCTAGGCTACACTGCTTCCGCTCTATGAGCCCTACCCACCTGTAGCGTCGGGTCCTCGTCCTCGTGGTCCAGTGTATCCTGCGTGGGCAACAGTGGTTGAGTCTGCTGCGTCGTACTAGACTGCCCAGGTGGAATCAGCTCGTCCTCCTCATTGTGAAAGGTGAAGCCATGAGTGTTGGGACTATCGAGGAGGTAGTTTAGCGGACTAGCTGGTACTTGAGGCGGCACATGATTTGTATATAACTGGAAGTAATAAGCACAATAATGTAAGGAAATATGGTTCGTACGAGATGAGAATTGTTTTACCTTGGCGACTCATAAAGAGTGGTGACGCACTCTGCTACCACATAGAACCATCCGACTCCGTGGGTCCCGGCGGCTATGAGGTGCGAGGCTGGCAGTGCCTCATCTGTGAAGGACGTGGTGGTCTGTGCGCTCCCTGGCTCGCGCTAGTCCCGGCAACGACGTCTTCCCTTCGCGTGCACCTGAATATGTCCATGATCTTCCTAATATACTCCACGACCCTAGACAAGCCGGAATGGTCCTCGGTGCCAGTGGGGTGAAGCTAAAAAATAGCGGTGACCTCTATGTTCGTCGCTGTCGCCCACTGTCCCTGAAGAATGACAATCACAGGTTCGCATATAAGTAACAGGCAAGTAAAGACCAGGAAGCGAAGTAAGAATTTCACTAGTCGCCAAGTCCAATGTTTTAGCTGCGAGGATCGGGTACATATCTGTCATCTGTGCACTCGCGTCATTAGGAGTCTCGCTTCCATGAATTAAGTGCATGGACGCGCATGCGGGTTAAGTACCACCGTAATAGGCCTCGAACTTTGCATACCGGAAGGGCCGCTCCTCACACTGGACATTGTTCAGAGCACTGGCCCACTGAGCAACAAAAGGGGTCATCCATGATTCTCACTGCGTCTCTCTAGTACTTCCTCCCTTGTGACTCCACCTGTTTGTGTAATATATTTGTATTTCGTAAAAGCAATAGACATGGTAAATGTATAAAAGTTGTGAAACTTGACTTATGTGTGTGCGTTTGCCTCTGCCTCGATCGATGGTACACATGGAGGCGGATACTCCTGGTGCAACCCGAACTTCCTCATCACACGATGTGGTGAGTGGTCCTCCACGAAGATGTCGAAGACAAGCTTCGACGTGGTCCTCCAGTAGCTCTCATCTCGATGGCACAATGAAGATATCCCCTGGTGCGGTGCACGTTGCATCAATGCTTCCTCCGAGTACGGCTCCCATATGACACTCTGGGCAGGAGGTGCTAGAACTGCTCTGTGAAAGAAAGGTAACAGCCTCGGACCTGTGCCTTCGCTCACTGAAGTGCAACATGAATGAAAGTGCATCCAGTCCCAAGGAGTGTGGGAGGATGATTATCTAGCCCTAAGGTTTGGTTTTGATGGTTAATGGCAACCCTCACCTGTATCTAACGTTTACAATGAGTGTGAACAGGAGTTTAGATGAACAGGTGAATGATCAAGACAACATCTGAGTGATGATGAGGCCTAAAAAGAGCAAGGAACCATGAAGGTCAGAAGGGCTAGCTGAGCTAGTCTCCTGAGGCTCAGTTGCAAGGAAGCCGAGGCTGTGCTCGAGGGCAAGCGAGGTGATGGTGGCTTAATGGAGTTCAAGGACCGTGACTGCAAGCTGGATAAGACCTGGAGGAGCTAGGAAGCTGGTGGATCTACGTCAAGGGGTTCGCTGTGCGCCTTCAAGGGCTGTTGTCTTCAGATTGTTAGCTTGAACCAGTGCCAAGGTTCTGAGCGAGCTGGTCAGTGGCAGTGGTGAGTCCACTGTCTTCCTGAATCAGTTTTAGGCTTGTAGTGAGCCGGCCAGTGTTGTGCTCAGGTGCTGCCTGAGGCAACCGAGTCCACCTGAGTTTGGCATCTGAGACTCAGGTGGGTAGCTCAGCCGTGGCTAGTAGGTTACCTAGTGTATGTTAGCTGAGTCTCAGATAGGTGTGTCTGGTGGCTCTTTGTCTGACGTGGCATGAGGGTAATGGCTAGCTGCCAGGGACCCTATAAATAGGGAACCTGGGGAGGTTTCAACCTCAACCTTTACCTCTACCATAGAAAGCACCCTGCTGTCGGAAGAAAGAGCTCTTAGTCTCCAAGAGAGTGTTGCCTGCGTGCATCTACAGTGAGAGAGAGTTGCTTTGCATCCTGAGTGCTTCAGAACTGAGAGAGTTCATGGTATTGGTTCCTCCAAGAGTCTGAGAGAGCTCTTGGAGTTCGTCTGCTCCAAGACCGGGAAGTTGGAGCCGTTGGTGAGCAAGCCAAGTCTTGTGTGGCTGCCTCCAAGCATTGTGAAGGTGATTTGGGTCTACCTGTCTCGCTGCGGTGAGATCAAAAGGATTCCACACAAGATAAGTGAACGAGAAAAGAGCATGATTCAGTGCCGGCTGTGAAAGCAGCTTCCTCAACGGAGACGTACCACTTGCTTAAGTGGGAACTTCGGTAAAACAAACCCTTGTGTCTTCTTGCATATTTGTTTAGTTTGTGTTCACTTGTGCTGTCATACATTGTTCATTGTGTTCACTTGTGCTGATATTCATTGTTCACTCACTGATACACACAACTGAGTTTCCCACCTTAGACTCAGTTGACACTTAGAACAAGTTGTCTCCTTTACTTTTTGCCTATCTATTGCACCCAGCTGAGTCACTCACCTGAGACTCGGTTGGCACATAAGTGTCTCTGCTCTGCACTGATTGCATTTATCTATGTTATCTATCTGAGAGTCAGTTGCCTGACTCAGTTGCTTAGGATTGGCCCATTTTCTTTAAGTAAAGCCAATTAGGTTTTAATTTAATAGAGCCGACCTATTCACCCCCCCTCTAGTCGACTCCTGAGATCCTTTCAAGTGGTATCAGAGCCTCGTTGCTCATATTGGCTTAACAGCCAGAGTTAAGGGATGTCGAACTACGAGGGTAGAATTCCCATGTTTGATGGCACTAACTATGCTTTTTGGAAGCGGAAGATGCAAATACACCTTACTGCATTGGACCCAGATGTCTGGAACATTGTTGTGACAGGTCTTAAAGTGGAGAATGAGAGCACCCCTACTGATCAAGACAAGATCAACATCAAGAACAATGCTAGGGCTGCCAATGCTATCTATATGGGGCTGCAGGAACATGATTTCAACCGTGTCAGCACCTTTGATGCAGCCCATGATATCTGGAACACCCTTCAGGCCATTCATGAAGGCAGTGATACCTTGAAGAGTTCCAAGAAGGATGTGTTAGAGCATGATCTTGACAACTTCCACTATCAACCTGGAGAGGACATCAACTCCATCTTCACAAGGTTTACAATGATCACAAATCAGCTGAAGGCCCTTGGATCAACCAGAGTTGAAGATGAAGATGTGATCAAGAAGTTCCTTTTTGTCCTTCCCAAGCCCTATCATACTCTGCGTCTGATGATGAAGGAAAAGGATGGCTTCGACAGGATGAAGCCCACTGATGTGCTTGGTAGGATGCTTACTCATGAGATGGAGCTAAATCACTCTAAGAAGCATGCTGCTACTTCTGGCAAGAACAAGGACATAGCTCTCAACATAGTGGGCAGTCTCAAGGACTCCAGTGATGAAGAAGATTTGGATGAAGAGATGTCCACTGATGAAGAAACTGAACTTGCTATGCTCACTCGCAATTTCAGAAAGTTCTACAGAAGAAAGAAGTTCTCTGGTTTTGCTGAAAGATTCAAAGGGAAGAAGCAGCTCAACGACAAGAAATGTTTTGAGTGTGGTGACTCAGGACATTTCATTGCTGACTGCCCCAAGAAGAGCAAGAAACCAGAAGAGGGCAAGTACAAGAAGAAATACAAGGAAGGGAAGCCACCTACCTTCAGAAAGAAGAAGACCTCTGCTGCCAGAGCATATGTGGGACAAGCTTGGGTCTCACATGATTCAGAGTCTGAAGAAGAATCAGAAGAGGAAACTGAGCTAGCTGGGTTAGCCATCTGTGTCTCAGATGGATCACTCAGTAGCCCAGCTGAGTCAGGCGATGGCTCAGTCAGGTCACTCAGTTGCACACCTGAGTCAGACTCTCTCTTCGACAAGGACGCCGATCCTTCATCTGCTGAGACTCCAGCCCTATGCCTTATGGCTAAAGGCAACAAGGTATTGACTGAGGATGACTTCCCTGATTATGTTCAGCTAATGGACATTCTTGACAGGACAGAAAACCTTCTTCGGAAAGAGAGAAAGGAAAAAATCTCTCTCAGGGATAAACTAACTGATATGCAGGTGTCCCTTGATAATGCTCAAGATGCTAAAGCTGATCTTGATGAAGAAGTTTACTTGCTGTAGGTGGCTCATGATAAGCTCAAGTTATCACATGAGCTTCTGACTTCTGAGCATGATAAGCTTAAGAAAACCCATTCAGCTTGCTCTATTGTTATTCCTGATGCTAATCCCCCTAATGTTGTAGAAACCTGCTTAAACTGTGCATCTCGCATCAATACTATTACTTCCAGTACAGTGTTTGTTGCTGATTCACCCAGTGGATCAAGTACTTCAACTGCTACTAACTTTGTTGATGCAGCAAAGTTTAATGAGCTTAAGGAGGAGCATGAGGAGCTGAAAAGGTTCATGAGAATAGGCTTATGCAGTGCTAACATTGGCATGCAAAACTTTGCTAGACTCCAGTCCACCTTAGTTCTCAAGAACAATGGTAAAAGGGGACTTGGTTTCACTCCTGTGCTTGGCAAAGATAAATTGTCATATATTCCCCCTGCTGCTAACAAGAAATCTTTGAAGAACAACTTTGTTCCTCAAATGGGAAAATATGATGCTAACTCTCTTGCAGAAAATCACCGGAGAACAGGTGGTTATGTGAGAATTCCCTCAATCCCCAGCTATGTGCTTAGAACTGGGAAGAATGGTAAGATTGAGGCAAAGTATGTTGGGCCTTGGAGTGAATACAAAAGAGTACCAAGTATCTTGGTACCAAAATCTGTAGTCACCTATGTCTCAGGTGGCTCACTCAGGTGCAATGCAAATGTGCTAACCCTTCCATCTGAGCTTGCAGGAGATAAGAATCTGAGAAAGATTCAGAGGTTCTCAAAGCTTTCCAAAGCTATATCTGCTAAGAACTCATCTGTTAAGCTTATTTCTGCTATTGATGCTTATAGTAAGAGACCTGCCAACTTGGGAAACAAATCTGTTTGGGTTCCTAAGTCTAAGAACTAATCATGCAGGGCTCTGCCTCCAGTGGAACTAAATGGGTCATGGACAGTGGCTGTACACAACACATGACTGGAGGCAAAGAGGAGTTCATTGAGATAAGAAGAGACAACCTCCCTTGCAAGTATGTCAACTATGCTGATGATTCAAAAGGTAAGGTATTAGGTTGTGGTAAAATTGCTATCTCTCAGGAACACTCTCTTACTAAAGTAATGCTTGTTGAGTCTATCTCATATAACCTCTTATCTATTTCTCAATTATGTGATGCTGGCATGAAAGTCACATTTTATCCTAAAGAGGTTTATGTTCAGAAACTAACAGATGACTTACAAGTTTTCAAAGGCTATCGAGTAGATAAGCTATATCTTGTAGATTTTCAGGATCAGGAAGCAGCTGTGCCATGTTGCCTGATGGTCAAAGCACAGTTAGGCTAGCTGTGGCACAGGCGGCTAGGTCATGTAGGGATGAGGCTGCTGAACGAACTCAGTAAAGAGGAGCATGTCCTAGGCCTAAAGCAGATTCAATTCAACAAGGACAAGCCATGATGTGCTTGTCAAGCTGGGAAGCAAGTTGGAAGCCCTCATCCACCCAAGAATATCATGACCACTACATCTCCATTTGATCTCATACATATTGATCTGTTTGGTCCTACTACATATGAGAGCATTGGAGGTAACAAGTATGGTTTTGTTATTGTTGATGATTTGTCACGTTTCACTTGGGTATTTTTCTTGAAGGATAAGTCACAGGTGTACAAGAGGTTCAAACATCTCATTGTCAGAGTCCAAAATGAATGGAATATCAACCTGAAGGCAGTGAGAAGTGACAATGGGACATAATTCAAGAACTCAAGAGTTGAAGCTTTTCTGAACAAGCATGGAATCAAGCATGAGTTCTCTGGTCCCTATGCACCTCAGCAAAATGGAGTAGTGGAGAGGAAGAACAGAACCTTGATAGAGATGGCAAGAACACTGCTAAGTGAATACAAGACACCAGCAAGGTTTTGGGCTGAGGCTGTCAATACTGCTTGCCACAACATCAACAGATTGTATCTTCATCCACTCTTGAAGAAAACACCTTATGAGTTGCTGACCAACAAGAAGCCAAATGTCTCCTACTTCAGAGTCTTTGGTTGTAAGTGTTACATTCTCAAGAAAGGCAAACGTCTTTCTAAATTTGAACCCAAATCTGATGAATGAATTTTTATTGGGTATAGCACAGAATCTCACACTTACAGAGTCTTTAACACCAACACCAAAGTTGTTGAAGAAGCTGTAGATGTGACATTCGATGAATCTAATGGCTCACAAGGTGGGCAAGTTGCTAATGATATTTCAGGGAGAGTAGATATTCTTCACAAGTCAACCGGTGAATTTAAGCCTCAAGCTGAGGAACCAACTTCATCACGTGTCTCTGAGCTACTTGACCCAGATGATGAGCAAGATGAAATGCATGGCATTGAGTACGAGTACAACCCAGCCAATAATCAACTGGACTCAGAAGCCTCCATGCACCCAGCTGTGTCTCAGGAAGAGCCAACTGAGTCACAGATACCCTCAACTGACTCACCTCCAGCTGTGACTCAGGTGGCTGAACCCGAACCCCCTGTGATCAGTAGGCTGCAGAAGGATCACCCTGTAGACCAAATCATCGGTGAAATTAATAGGGGAGTGACTACTCGTTCTCGTACTGCTAATTTTTGTGCTCACTACTCTTTTGTTTCCACCATTGAGCCCAAGAATGTAGGTCAAGCTCTATCTGATCCAGACTGGATTAATGCTATGCATGAAGAGCTGAACCAATTTGAGAGGAATGAAGTCTGGTCACTTGTTGAAAGACCCAAGGATCACAATGTCATAGGAACCAAGTGGGTGTTTCGCAACAAGCAAGACTCAGACGGTCAAATCGTGAGGAACAAGGCAAGATTGGTTGCTCAAGGCTACACTCAAATAGAAGGCTTGGATTTTGGTGAAACTTTTGCACCTGTAGCTCGGCTTGAAGCTATCAGGATACTTCTAGCTTATGCAAACCATCACAACATCAAGCTTTATCAAATGGATGTCAAGAGTGCCTTCCTCCAAGGTAAGCTTGATGAACTTGTGTATGTAGAACAGCCCCCTGGTTTTGAGGATCCAAAGAGACCCCATCATGTATATGTGCTCCACAAGGCTTTGTATGGCCTTAAACAAGCCCCTCGTGCTTGGTATGACACTCTGAAGGAGTTTCTTATACATAATGGTTTCAAAATTGGGCTTGTTGATACTACACTCTTTACTAAAGTTAAGGGCAAGGATTTATTTATATGTCAAATTTATGTCGATGACATAATATTTGGTAGTACTAACCGTGTGCTAAGTGATGAGTTCAGCAAGATGATGATCAAAAGATTTGAGATGTCCATGGTAGGAGAATTGAAGTTCTTCCTAGGGCTGCAGATTAGACAAGTAAAGCAGGGAACCTTCATCTCCTAAGAGAAGTTTGCTAAGGACATCATCAAGGAGTTTGACATGGACAAAGCTAAGTCTATATCAACTCCCATGCAAACAAATGCTCATCTTGATCTAAACCAACAAGGTAAGTCTACTGATCAGAAAGAGTATAGGTCTATGATTGGTTCTCTGCTATATTTATGTGCATCTAGACCTGATATTATGTTGAATGTTTGCATGTGTGCACGCTTTCAAGCTGATCCTAAAGATATTCATTGCACTGCTGTTCGTAGAATACTGAGATATTTAATTCATACCTCTGGGTTTGGTTTATGCTACCCTAAAGGTGCACCCTTTGAGCTAATTGGCTATTCGGATAGCGATTATGCAGGATGTAAAGTTGACAGAAAAAAGCACCTCAGGTACTTGCCAATTTCTAGGGCGCTCCCTTATGTCCTGGAGTTCCAAGAAACAGAACTCAGTAGCCCTATCCACAGCAGAAGCCGAATACATAGCAGCTGGTAGTTGTTGTGCTCAATTATTATGGATGAGGCAGACCTTGAAGGATTTCAACATATCCATGTCTCAAGTACCCCTCCTCTGTGATAATGAAAGTGCAATCAAGTTAGCCAACAACCTAGTCCAACACCAAAGATCCAAACACATAGAAGTGAGACACCACTTCCTTAGAGACTATGTAGAGAAGAAGGATATCCAGCTGTGTCATGTGAGGATAGAAGCTCAACTAGCCGATATTTTCACCAAGCCTCTAGATGAAAATAGGTTCTGCACCCTTAGGTATGAGCTAAATATCATGGATATCTCGAACGTGCAGTGAGGAAATGATGATTCACGTGTACATATATTTGCATTTCTAGATTTTACATGCTCTGCATTCTACATGAGTCAGCCACCTGAGTCTCTGGTGAACCTCAGGTGGGATAGGTCTTAATAGATAACATGCTGATTTTTGCACCTTATTGAACTCATGGATTTTCCATTGAGCTAAATAAGTTGGATTTTATTATCTATTTCAATTCAACACAGCTTTAGCTGTGTATTGTTGGTTGTTTGGCAATCTGTGTTTGAAAAGAAATCTCTATTCTGCTTTCATTTCTTATCTCCGAATTCTCTCTGGTAATCCTATTGAAAAACTTGTCAACTCAGTCTTTCACATGAGTTTCAGTTGAACACTTCCAAAAATCCGGGGGAAATAGACTAAGTTTAGAGCTCTGCTCAGTTATTCAGTCCCACCTGAGTCTCAGGTAGTAGCCAGCTGTCTCTCAGGTGCCATAGGGCCACTCGGGTTATAAATACCCCACTCTGCAACGGTCCGCGCTAAACCCGCTTCAGTGTCTCTTAAGCCCTAGCGCACTTCTCCACCGATTGATTCTCGACGATCGCGTGCTTCTCCACCGTTCTTTTCGCTCGTCGAAGCTCCCTCAAGCTCTTCGGTTGATCAAGCGCCTGCATCTCCATCCAAATTCCTCATCGTAAGTCTCCTCGAGCTGTTCTTCACGGAACTAGGGTGGTTTCCACCTTTATGCGAATTCCACATCCTCGAGTAGCTCTTAGCTGCGGAATTAGATAGAGATGTTGTTCCTTTAGCCTCCAGAATGAATTCTTGCAGCACATTGTTCTGAATTTCTAGATTTCAGCAAGATTCGATAAACCTAGGTTGCTCTGTCTCTACACCTGAGTTTTGCACTTTATCTCACCTCTGTCTCAGGTAGCTAAGTCAGGTAGCATGAGATAAATTGTAAAACCTTCCTAGTGTCACCTGATTTACTCTCCTGAGTATCAGTTAGGTTGGTCAGTCAGTTTCTCTCTGCAATAGGATTACCACTTACCTACTCTTTATCCTATCTTACCTATGCAGATGTCTGGATCTGGTAATCAGCCTGAGGATATCACAGATGATCTTCCCCTTGCCATCAGAACTCAGATCTTGGAAAAGAAAAACCAAGAAGAATGGGAGACAGAGAAAGCAAGAAGACTTGCTAAGAAACTTGACGCTGAGAAAAAAGCCAAGAGTGCTGCTATAATCCCCATATCTCCAGCAGAATTGGCCAAGAAGGAAGCCAAGAAGAAAGCCATGGAAGAGGAGAAACGCCAATTTGATGTGGCAGTAAAAGATTCCATCTCCAGAATGAAAGAGCTTGAAGCTGTAAAAGCTGAACAGAAGGAAAAGTAAAAACAGGAGAGAAAGAAGCTTGCAGATAAAAAGAAAGCAAGAATGGCTGAAGCTAAGAAGAAGAAGGCAGAGGAGAAAGCTAAGAAAGCTTCTGCAAAAGATGCAGCCATCAAAGCTATGAGGGCACCAGTTGTGGACACCCTCAAGAGAACCAGAGCTGCTGGTGGACCAGCTGACCTATCTTTGAGCAAAGTTCCTAAGAAGCCTTGGTCAGAAACTGTAATTGAAACCAGCAAAAGTAAGAAACAGCAGCAAGAAGAAGAAGAGGCTGCATGGAGAGCCGAAGCTGAGAAGAGAAAATCTCACAGTGCTCTAGCCATAAAATTGCATGAATTAGTTGGGATGTTGCCAGCTACTTCAGGAGCCGAAAGAGATGCTCTAAATTCAAGATATCAAGAAAGTAATCTTTGACTCTTCTGATATTCCTAAAGATGTCTCAGTTCAAAAGGATATTTAGAAGAAAGACAAGGCAATCAATGAAGAGCTTCATGAGTTGCTGAGAAGAGAAGAGAAAGCTGTACGAGATGAGAAAACAGCTCTGATTCTACAAATGGAACTCCTTGCATCTCACCTCTCTTTGCAGTACAAAGAGTTATGGAGCAAATATCATGATAACAAGCTGCAGAGAAGGATAGATGCCTTCACAATGGAATTGATCTCCTGTTCAGATGAAGCTCGTAAGAAGGTCTTGCAGGATGAGATAGCTGCAGTCAATTTGAGGATTAACAAGTTAGATTGTTCAACTGCTCCTATCTCAGCAGTCCCTCTTCATCAAGAAAGTGCTCCTGCCCTTCAGCCGAGTGTGCCAGCTGAGTCTCAGGTAGTATCCTCAGCTGGGCTAGAGATTGTTCCCGTAGAAGTAGAAATCCAACAGAAAGCTGCTCTTGAATCTATAGAAGAAATCCTTGCAGAGCTAGATTCCAGTGGAAAGCAGCTAGAAAAGAATCTAGATGATTCTATGACCCAGCTCAGAACATCCTTCGATGCTAATCCACCTGTGTCTCAAGCCGATCCCTCAGCTAGAATATCAGTAAGCATGGGATCAGTCTTTCAGTCCCTATCTGATTTAGTTCCTGCTCAAGGAGACCAAGAGCTCACTGATCAAGAGAGAACAGTGACATCTTCAGCACCAGAATCTGCACCAAAAGAGCCAACTGAGTCTCAGGCTGAATCAGCTGAGTCTCAGTCAGATGGATCAGATGACTCTTACTTGAGCCCAAGTGACCCTCATCCTCCCTCTCCTCGCAGGAAGAAACAAAAGCCAGATGTTTCAGATGAAGAATATGAGAGTGTGGAAGAAGATGTTGAAGAAGAAGATTCTGAAAAAGAAGCTGGAAATGCCACATCTTCCTCTGACTCAGAAGCCAGTTCAGCTGAACCTCAGGAGGGAGACTCAGATGAGTCTTTGAAAGTCAAGTATGCTGCAATCTTTGCTAAAGCTGCTAGGACAAACTCTCAAGAGATGAAATTTCTGTCTGCAGCAACACACAAGAAGCTTCCAAAGGCAGATGCTAGTCTGGCTATCATAAATCTGGACACAAGAAGTACCTCAAACTATACTGCCATGAGAACAACAAATCCATATTTTGATAGTGAAGGCAATATCAAGAAGAGGAGGTGTAATGATCAAAGATTTTAGAATGATCAGCAACAGTCCAGCTATCATCTCCTGATTTCCACACTACAAGAAACCTGTTAATCCGTGACGGTTTTCTCGTGACGTTTCCATAAATCGTCACAGATATTCCTTAGGCGCAACAGGTTTATTGTGATGGTGGTGTATTTATGACGGACAGACATGACCGTCATAGTTGTGAGATACTAATCCGTCACAGACTGACCAACCGGGCTCGGTTTTTTTTTGCAATGTGCGATCCGTCACGGATTGCGCCTACCGATATGTCGTGCTGGAGCTGAGCCACGTCAACTTGTCAGCTCGCAGTGGGACCCAGCTGTCAGGATTCATTGGTCCCACTTGATTGTTGATGGACCCACATGTCAGTATGCGTGGGACCCACCTTTAGGGCATGCTATCTGCCAGGATTAGATAGGGCGGGAAGATGAAAAAAATTGGGAGAAACATCTATGACAAACAGGCTTCGTCATAAATATCTTTGACCATGTTAGGCTGGTGTGACCCCGTAACATCCTTATTTTTGGGCTTTAAAAAAATATTTTATCTAAAAATGATAACTGGAAAATTTCGTGGATATTTTCTTGAACTAAACAAAGCTTAATTAGAATTTTTATAATTCTTTTGGATTTAATATGATTAATTTAAAAATTAAATTTTGGATAGAATATTTTAATTGGATTTGTCATATTAAAATATGCACCATGAATTTATTCTATATTTTTCTGAGTTGATTTGGTATTTATTCGATATTTATTTTATTTCCTAGCTTTTCTCAAAAAGGAAAATCATTTTTCCTTTTCTCCTAAGCTTCCTGGGCCGAAGCCCATTTCCTCATCTGCAGGGCGCCACCCCTCGCAGGCTGCCCGCCTCCGCCCTCGGCCTCCGCTTGCTCCTCAAGCCGCCACACCCATGCTCAAGCGTGTAACATCCTCGATTTTTCAGGCTTGAAAACTTTTTTTTAAAGAGAAGAGGATGTGCAACCATGCAGTATATTTATATGTATTTTATTTGAATTTTGTTTCAAATTAATTGAAGTATAGGAATTAATTTGAGAGCAATATGTGTGTTTTTGAATTTTTAATTGATCATCATTTAAAAATTTGCTCCAAAAATATTTTTATTGAGTTCCCCATGCTTAAATTGATTTATTGGAATTTTCTCGAAATTTTTGGAAGCCATTTGGTATTTATAAAGGCCCTTTTGGATTTTCTACAATTATTGTAAATTGAAAATATTTTTATTCTCTTTTTCTAAAGTTTCTGGGCCGAAGCCCGCTTCCCCTCCCTCTCGGGCCCCACCTGGGCCGACGGCCCAGCCCATCCCGGCCTCCCTCCTCTCCTCTTGGGCTCGGGCCGCCCGCCAGCCCGCAGGCCGGCTGCCTCCCTTGCGCTTGGGCCGGCCCACCCGCCTCCTCTCCTGGAGTAAAAACTGTGGTAACTGGGGTTTGAACCCAAGACTTCACATATGTGAGTACCCTGCCTTACCACTACACTACTCAAGGAATAGTGATAGCTTATCAAACTTTTTTGTATTTACCACATATACACGGCCGAGCAGATGGATGGTGGGCTGTGCCAAGCCGTGCGGGCTAGTGATTGGGCTAGAAAGTGGGATTTTGGCCCAAATAATTGAGAGAGAAAATTAAAAAGATTTCATACTATTTGAGTTAACAGGAATCGATATAAATTCTAATGTAGTTCAAATAAACACTAAATAAATTCTAAAAATTATGAAAAAATTTAGGGGGCCAAATAAAATATGTTGAGCAGTTGAAATTGATTTCCACTCTATATTAATTTTATGAAATCGTTATGTTCACACGAAAATTTAAATAAGCAATTCAAACTGTATATGCTCTAGTTCCACGTATCAAGATTGTTGGCCCACATGTCGATTAGTTGGACCGACTTGTCATATATGGGACCATGTGTCATTATCAGGTATGGAACCGACACATGATTTGAAGTCAGAACCTCACGCTTCTCTCCAAAGCAACCATCCACTTGGATGGCCCAAGCTTTCTGCGAAGCAAGAGCATCTCCAGCGTCCATCGCAATATCTACTATGTCCAGTCATCCAACTAGCCATCTCCTCACACCGATCCATTCCCCTCCCACGCCGCCACCACTGCCCCCTCCTTCTCCCCTCCTCAACCGCCGCCATCGCTGCTCTACTCCAACCTACCACCGCTTGGTGCTCCGCCCCCAACCAATCCGGTCGTCCCTCTCCTCTTCCCACCGCTCGCCGCTCCACTCCAGTCCTCTCAGGCGGCGGCATGCTGCGTCGGGAGTCCGACAGGAGCAAGGGAGGTAGGGATGCTTGGCAAGTAGGCCCCGCTTGGCAGTGAGCAGCGCCAGCGGTTGAGCTATCCTGCTGAGCTTTGGGCCGGCGGGCAGGCCGAGCGGAGGAGCGAGGAGCATGCCGGCTAGCTAGGCTGCTCGGAGAGATGAGCCTAGGTGGAAGGGGAGAGGGGCGGGCCAACTGAGAAGGAGAAAACGGGCCAGGAAACTAGGTTTCGGCCCAGAGAATTATAGGAGAAAGGAAAAAAGCTTTTCCTCTTTTAAGAAAATACCAGAAAATCCAATATAGCTTCGATAAATACCACATCAATGGAAATCGGATGTAATTCTGTAACCTCGGGTCTTCGTCATCACCAAGGTGTACACTGCTCTTGTCGAGGCTATACAAGTGCCATGGAAAACATTGAGTTGACTAGGCATCAATCATCTGGAAAACATTGAGTTGACTAGGCAAATACTGAAATTTTTTTGGTTGTGCTAAAAAAACTCCCGCGCCTAGAAATTATTTTGGATTTGCGCCAAAAACTCTCCCGCCCACCAAATTTTTTTGGATTAGCGCCAAAAACTCCCGCGCGGGCCGAAATATCTGCTCTTCTCTAGCGCTAACATCTTTTCTCACCCCAATCCATTCCCCTCCCACACCGCCTCCCCCACTGCCCCCTCACTCCCGCCGCCTCCACCACTGCCCCCTCACTCCCACCGCCTCCACCACTGCCCCCTCCGGATCGAGCCGCCGCAACTGCCCCGCCTCTTTCTCCCCTCTAGATCCGGCGGCCGCCACTGCCCCGCCTCCTTCTCCCCTCCAGATCCAGCCGCTGCCACTGCCCACCCCCTTCCCCTTCCGATCAGGCTGGTTGAGGAGTACCAGCGACGGCGGCACGGCCCCCTCCCACCTCCGCTTCTCCTCCACCTTCCTCCGCCGCCTCAACCCGCTCCTCTTCTCTGCCCATCGCCGCCCGGTGGTGCCCTAGATCCGGCGGCCGCCACTGCCCCGCCTCCTTCTCCCCTCCGCTTGTAGTCCTCGGTGCTGTTATTGATGTGAAATTTCAGTTCTTTTGGGCAAATTTGGAGTTTTGTTTTGTGGTGTTTTGTAGTGGAAGTCCGCGGTGGAAAGATCGAAGGAAGAATCATTCGTTTACTCGTTCGGTAAGAAGGCAGTTCATAGGTGTGAGTTCCATCTGTGTCCTGTCTTGGATGTGCAGCGGTTCGGATGTCTTTCTTGTTTGCGGTGGTCAAATTGTTTGGGGGTGATGTGAATTTTGGGGTCACATGGAACACGATTTTGGTTGGGTTTGGGGGCAGTTCTGAGTTGTGGTACTTTTCTTGAATCCAATCCAATCAAATTTGCTCATAAAGATTCCATGTTTACGTTCTCTGATTTGCATCAACAGGAGTTCCTTGTAACAAAAATCCTGAGCTGAGCTGAGGTAGAAGGATTTGGAGATGATGCGGGACGCGTGGATGGAGGTGCTGCCGCTGCCGATGGACCAATACGCCTCTCGGGGAACTGGTTCATGGCGCCGTGGACTACAATGGAAGTGCTTGTCCTGGATGGAGTGCTTCAGGTAACTGGATGCCTTCTATTTTGTATTTTAGTTTTGATAGGGTCTTCATGATGGTGCTTCACATTAACGAGTAATATTTTGTTCTTGGTTGATTTTTCACTAAGTTTAGCTGCTGGTTCATCACTCGTCAGATGATCAGACTGAATTTTGGTTGGTCAATACAAGCTTTGGGTTATGTAGACTCATGCAGGTTCAGCAGAATGCTTGCCACTGTGGAATGATTTTTGTTTTATTTTATGATGTGCACTGCATTTTAAAAAAAAGAAGCATTCCTGCTGAATGCTATTTTTCTCAGATAGTTTCTTTTAGAGAACGTGCAACATCATTTGCACATCTTTTCATCAAACATCTCAGATAAAATTTGTTCTCACTATTTTTTTCTTGTGTTTTTACACTATCTATTCCCTCTTGTTTCTTCAAGAACATCATATACAAACAAATCATGGATCTGTATCTGTTGCTGTGTACGGTGATCATGACAAACCTGCCCTTGTTACTTATCCAGATGTTGCTTTAAATCGTAAGTACAGCACAGTAGTTTAAAGTGCAACGAGGCTTCCTGTAAATTGTTCCAGCAATCTGAACTGCAGGCACTTGCTTCTGTGTTATTGCTGCTCAGATATGTCTTGCTTCCAAGGATTACTCTTCTGCCCTGAAGCTGCTTCACTGCTGCTTCACAATTTTTGCATTTACCATATCAGCCCCCCAGGACATGAGGTCAGTAGTTTGCAGTTCACTATTAGCACTAAGCCTTGCATTTGGCCTTAACATGATTCATTACGGGTGTGTTTGGTAGCCTGCATGGCCTTAGATTATTCCCTCCATAACCCAGATTTTGCTGTTTGTTTGGTATACTGTATTAGCTCAACCATGCCCAACTCATACCTGTGAAGGCCCGTAGCCATGCTCCCGAGAGAACCTGGGAACAGCGCTTCGCTCCTCAGCATAGCTGAGTCGAACCCGAAAAGCATTCTCTGCTCAACCCACCCGCGTTCCCCGCTCGACCCACCGAAGGCTTGCCCTCTCCTCTCCCCAACGCGCCTCTCCCGAAGGACCGAACGCAAGCCGCCAGCCCCCGCTCGCCGCAGGTCGCCTCCGCCCCCGCTCGCCGCCACGCCACGTCGCCTCCGCCCTCGCTCGCTGCCTTGCCAGGTCGCCGCCGCCCCTCCCCCCCCTTAGCACGCCGCCACGGCAGCTCGCCAGCGCCCGACGCCCCCAGATCTCCTCCGCCCGACGCCCCCAGATCTCCTCCGCCCGACGCCGGTCGCCGTTGCCGCCTCCGCGCCGCTTCCCGAGGCTGGTGAGCGCTCTCCTCCTCTCCCTCTCCCCTTCCCCTACCTTGCCGTCGCGCCGCAGGTCGAGCGCCGCCATCGACCGTGCCTTCCGCCGCCGGCCACCGGAGGCACCACCGGATCCGGCGCTGGCCGGGCCGCCTGCGCTCCTCCTCCAACCCCGCGCTGACCGGGCCGCCTGCGCTCCTCCTCCTTCGGCGAGGCCGTGCGCCACGGCCGGCACCCGCTGTGGTTTTTTTTTCTTTGTGAGCTCTATCTGTGCATTTTCGGAGATTGTAGCTATACAATTTTTAGTGGATTAAATGGCATTTACAATTTCTTAGTAATGCAGTAATATTTGTTGACCCAACTACATTGTTTGTATTATTTTTCATCTTTGCACAGCCCTTGAAAAGCATAACATGATTAAAGCTAAATAAGTATATGTTATTGAATGATCTCAAGATAGCAGTCCCAACATGAGTTCATTGGTGAATAAATACCAGTCAGCATTCATAGCAAAGATAAAACCTCTACTTTACCCGGTTTCTCTTTGTTGACACACCAACTGATCAATGCATGCAAAATAGTGGTGTAGCTAGCCCTTGTACAAAATTGAGCCGTTTGTGTTTTTTCTATTATATAACTAGCTTAGATAAGAAAACATGTGAGTTATAGATGTGTACATTAATTAGTTAATCATGTTTATGTAACTAACGAAGTGGCTCGCTCGACTTGTTTTGTGTGGCTAGATTTATTATTTTTGTATTCGATTTTTTATGATATTTTCTACAAGTTAATCTACACTGTTATAATCTGATCCCACCAAATAAGCAGTGTAAAACTTTTCATTTTCTCTAGAACTTGTCTACACGGTTGTAATCTAGCCCCACCAAAATAACAGTGTAGCTATTTTCTTTTTTCTCTTGATTAATGCAAGAATTTCTATTTTTTTATTGAAGTGGGTATTTCTGTCCCTCCAAACGAATGTGGTATCCTAAATCTCAAATGTTGTTTGAAGATATATAGAAATACAGTACATATGACGATAGTGGGGATATCATTTTTCTTACAAGCCCACAACATATTATTGATGGAAAACACGGATTATTTTCACTATTAATTCGTTTATGCTGTAGGCTTACGTTTGGAGATGCCAATGCACAGTACTATAGATGATTCATGCACACATAAGTTCTGCACATAAAATGCAGTGATGTGTCACGAAAGCACGGTTGGGCTCATAGAGTGATAGTCCTTCGCATTATTCATATAGCTGGCAACAATTAATGTTGAATTTCCCATGGATAGTACAGATTTTTAACCCATAGTCTTAACAGCAAACATGCACATCACCTCATATAATTGCAAGTAATGTATTGTTACTGAGCTTTTATCAGCATAGAGGCAATAGCTATAATCAGCAGGGGCAGAAACCTCAAGTACGAGCACAGTACTGCCACAATTTCTAGCATATGGGATTGACTTTTTAGAATGATTTTTCTCAATGCTCCAGATTTTTAATGTCAAGTATTCTCGTTTTATTTGTCATCATAAGCATTTCGTCCAATTCACGTTTTATCTCGTTTTTAATGAGTTCGAAAGGGAGGACCAGCGGGCATTCATCCAATTCACGACTGGAGCTCATCAACTCCCACTTGGTGGCCTAGCTTCGCTCGATCCTAAGCTCACCGTTGTGCCAAAGGTTTGCAGTTCTCTTTGTCATAAGAAACTATCACAATAGAGCCAAAGCCTAATATTCGATGATGCAAAACTGAGAATTATTTCTTACCCGTTTGCCTCTCTGGATTGCAGGAGATAATGAGAAAGAAGCTCAAGTATGCTATCACAGAGGGTTTAGGCTCCTTCCACTTGTCATGACAAAAGGCCGAAGGGTAGGGGACAGATAGAAGAAAAATATACATAAAAGTAAATATGTTAGATAGACATTCATCACTTACGGATCCGAAAGAATCACATGTCTGATTTAATTTTAGATTTTTCTGATCTGTTGATATTTCTAGTTGGAGATTGGTTGCTAGAGATGCAATATATCAATTTTGTTGAGCTTCAAGTATTGCAAGTTGTTTGATAATCAAAGAATTTACAGATGATTTTTTTCTGACTCTGAAACTGGTAATATTTGATCAAGTAATATTTGATCAAGCTTCTAATGTACAAATACCTGAACACAGCTAGTCCGTATACTGTGCTATAGGAGTATTCATTTCAGATTAGCAAAATGAAGACAGCATCATTATACATGATTACTAATCAGGAGCATGCATGCAATCAGCGATAAATCTGATTACTAATCAGGAGCATGCATGCAATCAGCGATAAATCTGATTACTAATCAGGAGCATGCATGCAATCTGAAATGATGCTGAAATTACTAAGTATTGCTGACATTTGCTGAAATGATGCCAAAATTACTTAAAATTTGCTGAAATGATGCTGAAATGACTTAGTTTTGCTGAAATTTGCTGAAATCATGTTGAACAGAGTCTCAACAGATACAGGCTACCAAACAAAATCTCAGCACAACATGTCTCAATAGATACAGGCAACCAAACAAACTCTCAACTCAGCATGTCTCAGCACATACAGGCTACCAAACAAAGTCTCAGCTCAGCATGTCTCAGCACATACAGGCTACCAAACAACTGTACTTGTATGTACTCAGCATGTCTACACTCAGCATGTCTCAGAGGGGAACAGCTATGCCAGGGTCATGCAGGCTACCAAACACATCCTACATGATTTGTAGTTCTATTTTCTCATTATTGCCTTTCTCATGACCTATCGTGAGCATTATATAGTTGGGAGCTGCTCCAATTTCACTGAATGCACCTATACCATCTGTTGCTGACTTGGCGGATCAGGTTGCAGATGTGCTTGATTTCTTTGGGTAATTTTCTCAGATTCTCTCAATTTTTGATCAAGCACAAATGATCTTTCCCAATATTTGTGGATTAACTTTTGTTCTCTGGTTAAATTTGCTCTTTCCAGATTAGGTTCTGTTATGTGCTTAGGTGTCACTGCTGGTGCTTACATTCTTACTCTCTTCGCAGTAGGTGTTTCTTCAAAACCTGTGTTCTATCTATTGCTTATTCATGAAAACTTTTTATTGAACTATATACTCTTTTTGCAGGCAAAATATAGGGAGCGTGTACTAGGTCTTATACTTGTTTCACCGCTATGTAAAGCTCCCACTTGGACTGAGTGGTTTTGTATGTGTAACTCTTGAATTGTGGTACCTCGACCAGCCCTAGGCTTGAATGGAATGCAATTTTGAGACATTTTTATGTATTTTGCTTGTGTATTTGTGAACCTTTGGATTGTGCTGCCATAGGATGTGATCTTCTGAACATATATTCTCTGAGTATGCTTCTGCATATGTGCTGTTGTTCTAATATACTGTGTTAGACAAATATATTTCCTAGAAACACGTAAGAAAAAGAGTAAATGGGCTGGATAGAGTAAAATTCGAATATGGGCTGGATTGGGTGAAATTGGAATGGGCTGCATTTTGTGACTAATTTTTTTTAGATGGGAATCAGTGAGCTGGACCAAACGGACTACTGGGCTGGACCAAAAAATGGCTATGGACTGACCAAAATAAACCTGTTGCCTGAAAAAAAAGAGCTAATGGGCCAGGCTGGATTGCTGGAAAAAAGGGCTAATGGGCCAGGCTAGATTGCCCAAAAATGGACTAATGGGCTGGGCTGGATCGAAATAAGTGGGCCCAAAACCATATTGGGCCGTACATAACACGGGCTACATTGACTGCCACGTCGGATCCACGCAGATGCCACGTCGGATCCACGTAGATGCCACGTCATGTAAATCCGTGACGGTTTAGTCCGTCACAGAGTTCCGGGCTTGGCCAGGGCCAGGGGGACTGATCTATGACAGTTTACGACCGTCATGGATTGGAGAAGATCTGTGACGGTATGGGGAAACCGTCATGGAAGGTGCCGCGGTCAATCTATGACGCGATATACATGACAGATTTTATAATCGTCACGGATGCAAATCCGTGACGGTTTTGCACACATCTGTGACGGTTTCAAACCGTCATGGATTAACGGATTTCTTGTAGTGCCAAGAAAGGTTTTGTTGACAGCATGCCCATAGATTGGGCAAATCTGGCCAAGAATGGTTTGGGCAATCTGAAAGATATCTTTGCTGCTGTTTAATTAGATCAAATCTGTAGCATAAACCAAGAATATGATTCTGAAGTGATCAAGGAATTCTATGCAACAGTATTCATTGAGCAAGATCACCAAGATTTCATGCTATGGATGACCAGAGGTCAGTTGCTGTGCATCACAGCTCCAGAATTTGCTGAATTGTTCAATCTGCCATCAGGGCCCAAGCTACCAAAGATAAGCATCTCCAAAGGGTCAGAAGAAGACAAAAGCTTGCAACCAGATTGGGTGTCAAATGAAACAAGGCAAAAATTCTTCCCCACTGACTTTGTGATTCCCTCAGTTAAAGGTGTAGTCCCCAAGTACATTCAGAACTTTAAGGGACTCATGAAGACACCAAAACACATTGTGAAGATCTTTAAATGTGTCTATCTGTGCAAAGGGTGGAGGAACAGATGCTATCTATAACCCAGTCTGGAGAATTCTTGAGCTGATTGCAAAGAAGGAAAAGTTTGATGTTGCCAGATATATCTTCTCTGAGATCAATGAATGCCAGAAGAACCGAACAGACAAGATGAGATATGGCTCATACTTAATGCATATGATCCTTCAGAGAACATCTTTAGCACCTTCATCCTTTTCTTTTGACAAGAAGTGTTATCTCAGCAAGTTCAGACCCCAAAAGGATGACAATGAAGATGAGAAATCCTTCTACAGCATCCTCGATGTCTCTCAGCCAAGTGCCTCAGTGCCACCTGAGCCAGCCACCAGAGCATCAGTCAGAGTTCCTCAGCCAGCAGTGATACCCCAAGCAGACCTACCTGAGCCTCAGGTGTCTCCTGCCCGAGACTCAGTTAGGGAACCATCACCTCCTGCTGAGCTTCAGGCGTCAGTCTCAGTTGGCCTCTCCTCAGATAGTGTGCCCATGGTTCAACGTCTGGACAACCCTGCTGCAGTTGATGCTTTTATCAAGAAGGTTGTGCCAGTCCAGATTTCTGCTATCAAGAGAAGGCAAGATGAGCTGCAGCAAGAAATGGCCGAGCTGAAGAATGAACTCAAGGCTGATATGGCAGATCTCAAGGCTTCAGTCAGCAGCAAGTTTGATCAGATTTTATCTCTTCTGCAACAGAAGCCAGCTCCCTGAAGATCTTCTTCCTATCTCTTTTTAGTGTTTAGTGGCAAAGGGGGAGAGATTAGATTCAGGGGGAGTGATTAGAGAGCATATGTATATGTAAAAAGGGCTAAGGGCTAGGTGCATGTGTGTGCATGTATGTCAAGACATTCTCTGTTTTTCATATGATGCTCTGATACTTTTTGGATGCTCTGTATTTGCTCTGATAACATATTGCTTATTCATATGCTCTGATACATATTGCTGATATCTATTTGCTCTGATAATATCATATTCCAATGATATCTGCTCTGATAATATTTGATCTGCTCTGATAATATCTATTTTAAGAGAATTTAGATTCGTACTCAAGCATGCTATTCCTTGTACATCTGTTGCTGAGTACTTATTCAACATGACTGCAATTCTCCGCTGTGCTTAATCTTTCAGTCATGTTCATGGCAATCCTGTTTAGTATTTACTCTCCATGTTTAAACAGAACTGTGCATTTGTATTCAAACACAAATCTCTTATATGCACAGCTTTAGGGGGAGTATATACTAAACTTGGTTGAATGTCATACCCTTTTATACATTGAATGCTATGTTTAAAGGGGTTGCCACTAACCACCAAAAAGGGGGAGATTGAAAGTGCATCCAGTCCCAAGGAGTGTGGGAGGATGATTATCTAGCCCCAAGGTTTGGTTTTGATGGTTAATGGCAACCCTCACCTGTATCTAACGTTTACAATGAGTGTGAACAGGAGTTTAGATGAACAGGTGATCGATCAAGACAACATCTGAGTGATGATGAGGCCTAAAAAGAGCAAGGAACCATGAAGGTCAGAAGGGCTAGCTGAGCTAGTCTCCTGAGGCTCAGTTGCGAGGAAGCCGAGGCTGTGCTCGAGGGCAAGCGAGGTGATGGTGGCTTGATGGAGTTCAAGGACCGTGACTGCAAGCTGGATAAGACCTGGAGGAGCTAGGAAGCTGGTGGATCTGCGTCAAGGGGTTCGCTGTGCGTCTTCAAGGGCTGTCGTCTTCAGATTGTTAGCTTGGAACCAGTGCCAAGGTTCTGAGCGAGCTGGTCAGTGGCAGTGGTGAGTCCACTGTCTTCCTGAATCAGTTTTAGGCTTGTAGTGAGCCGGCCAGTGTTGTGCTCAGGTGCTGCCTGAGGCAACCGAGTCCACCTGAGTTTGGCATCTGAGACTCAGGTGGGTAGCTCAGCCGTGGCTAGTAGGTTACCTAGTGTATGTTAGCTGAGTCTCAGATAGGTGTGTCTGGTGGCTCTTTGTCTGACGTGGCATGAGGGTAACGGCTAGCTGCCAGGGACCCTATAAATAGGGAACCTGGGGAGGTTTCGACCTCAACCTTTACCTCTACCATAGAAAGCACCCTGCTGTCGGAAGAAAGAGCTCTTAGTCTCCAAGAGAGTGTTGCCTGCGTGCATCCACAGTGAGAGAGAGTTGCTTTGCATCCTGAGTGCTTCAGAACTGAGAGAGTTCATGGTATTGGTTCCTCCAAGAGTCTGAGAGAGCTCTTGGAGTTCGTCTGCTCCAAGACCGGGAAGTTGGAGCCGTTGGTGAGCAAGCCAAGTCTTGTGTGGCTGCCTCCAAGCGTTGTGAAGGCGATTTGGGTCTGCCTGTCTCGCTGCGGTGAGATCAAAAGGATTCCACACAAGATAAGTGAACGAGGAAAGAGCACGATTCAGTGCCGGCTGTGAAAGCAGCTTCCTCAACGGAGACGTACCACTTGCTTAAGTGGGAACTTCGGTAAAACAAACCCTTGTGTCTTCTTGCATATTTGTTTGGTTTGTGTTCACTTGTGCTGTCATACATTATTCATTGTGTTCACTTGTGCTGATATTCATTGTTCACTCACTGATGCACACAACTGAGTTTTCCCACCTGAGACTCAGTTGACACTTAGAACAAGTTGTCTCCTTTACTTTTTGCCTATCTGTTGCACCCAGCTGAGTCACTCACCTGAGACTCAGTTGGCACATAAGTGTCTCTGCTCTGCACTGATTGCATTTATCTGTGTTATCCATCTGAGAGTCAGTTGCCTGACTCAGTTGCTTAGGATTGGCCCATTTTCTTTAAGTAAAGCCAATTAGGTTTTAATTTTATAGAGCCGACCTATTCCCCCCCCTCTGGTCGACTCCTGAGATCCTTTCATCATCAGATAGTTTGGAGACTATAACCTCATCAGGATAAAACGTGACTTCATGCCTATGTCACACAGCTGTGACACAGACATAAGACTATAGCCTATCTGATCTACAAGCATTACATTGGATAGAGAGTGATGTTCAGATATGGCAACTTTACCAATGTCATTTACCTTTCCCTTGGAGTTATCTGCATAGATCACATGTTTACTTGGAAGATTTTCATGTGTGATCTCTACAAACTCCTCTCTGCCTCCTGTCATATGTTGTATACATCCACTGTCCATAATCCAGTCAGTGGATACTAGAGGCAGTATCCTGCAAGATTAGTTATGGGGTTTAGGGACCCAAACTTGTTTGGTTCCCTTCGCAGTTTTACCATATGCAGAAACAGCAGTTAATGAGTTAGTAGATCTATTTCTATAGTTGATAGCCTGAGCAACAGATGATATGACATGAATTCTCTTAGCTTACTATCACCTGCAACCTTAGACAGAGAGGTTAGTTGGCTACGTGTGTTACCGGTGACACTGGTGGATACACAGCTGTGTAAGACACCGGTGCACAAGTGCACTGTTACCTTTGGAATCCAGATGGCTGGCAACCACTTTGTCAAGTGTCTGCGACCTACATACTTAGCCACTACTTTTCCTTTTCTATCCTTCTGCAAGACATAGGATGGGATTGGATGGGATGTTCACCATCTTCCTGTTTCTCTGTATATGACCAACCAAGTTGTTGTCCTCTGTACCTGCCTGTATCACGAAATTTTTCTGCAAGATTAAAGTTAGTGACAGCAGGCAGTCTATCTTATTAGCAGAGGGATGTAACCCAAGCCTTTTCGGCCATCATTCTTCTGAGCATTTCAGCTCTAGTCAGCTGATAATTTTGCATGCCAATATTGGCAGTGCATAGGCCTTTTCTCATGAGCCTTTTCAGCTCTTCCAGCTCTTCCTTGAGCTTGTTGTGCTCATCTGCATCCACAGAGTTAGTACAATAGAGGTTGAAGCCTCTTCTGAGTCATCAGCTACACAACCTGTGGAAGTTAGAACATTTATGCGACTAGCATAGTTTAAGCATGATTCAATAGCAGCATGAGCAGGCAAAGGTGCATCATTAGATATAGAAGAAATATCTGTGCACATTTGCATGCTTTGCCTTTGAGCTCCTCATGCTCCTTAAGCAGAAGCTCATGAGCTACCTTGAGCTTTCTCATGAGCAATCTCCAGATTTTCCTGGTCTAGTCTGAGGTTTTCTCTGTTATCTGTAACCTCATCATATGATTCTCTCAGCTCCCTGAGCTTTATCTCTTAAGGATATGTTCTCCTTCCTCTCCTTGCCATAGGCTTTATCTGTTCTTTCAAGAATGCCCATTAGTTCAGCATAATCAGGAAAAATCATTCTCAATAAGTACCTTTGATCTTTAGCCATGAGACACAAAGGGGCAGAAGTGGATGGCAGTGATCAGCTTCAGCACTGATCTCGGAGCTGTGTGACCTGGCTGTGTCATAGCTGGGTACATCAGCCATGCTGATGGCGATCCAGCAACTGATCTTCATCCTCTGACTCTTCTCTCTGAGCCTGAATCATCTAGATACCCAAAGCCTGCCCAACATAAGCTCTGGCAGTGGCTTTGTTTTTGGAGTAGGTTGGATGCTTGCTGTTGAAGGTCTTCTTCTTCCACAGAAGTCCTTCTTCTTTCTGTACTGGCTGTTGTCCTTCTCTTGTTTGGACAATCAGTAGCAAAGTGGCCTTCCTTGCCATACTCGAAGCACTTGTTATCTTTGGACAGCCTCTTTTCCCTCTGAATCTGTCACCTGATCTAAGCTGCTTCTTCTTCTTGTAAAACTTCTTGAAGTTCCTTGTGAGGAGGATGAGTTCACTCTCTTCTCCGTTGGTCATCTCCTCATCAAGTTCTACACTGCTATCACTCTCAATCTGTGGTGTTGAAGCAGTAGTCTTCAAGGCAATATTTCTTTCTTGATAGCTGGAGAGGAGCTTTGCTTGCCTTCTTGCTTAAGCTCCATCTCATGTGTTAGGATCGTTCCTAACACTTCTGTGGGTTTCATTTGCACAAACCCATCTTTTCCTTCAGCATGAGAACAAGTGTTCTGTAGGGCTTTTAGAAGCACTGACAGAACTTCTTGATCACGTCTTCATCATTTACTCGGTTGGAGCCTAGTGCCTTCAGCTGGTTGGTGATGATGGTGAGTCTTGAAAACAGAGAATTGATGTCTTCACCATGCTCGAGCTCAAACCTCTCTAGCTTTGATTCCAGAAGGCTCCTCTTGACTTCTTTAGAGTGTTACTGCCCTTCATGGATCTGCTCCAAGGTGTCCCAGATATCCTTAGCAGATTCCATGGTGCTGACCCTGTTGAAGTCATGCTCTTGCAAACCCATGAATATAGCAGTGGCAGCCCTAGCATTGTTCTGAATGTTTCTCTTGTCATTTACGCTAGAGCAGCTGGGTCTACCAAACTGTAGCCTCTACAAACAACTTCCCACACATCTGGATCAATTGAGATAAGATGCATTTGCATCTTTCTTTTCCAGAAGGCATAGTTAGTTCCATTGAAAACATGTATTTTACCCTCATAGCCTGACATCCTTTAAACTCTGGCTGTTAGGCCAAATCAAAGAGCAACCTGCTCTGATACCAATTGAAAGGACCGAAAGGTGCCGACTAGAGGGGGGGTGAATAGGAGGCTAACTAAAATTACTTCCTTGATTTAGCTTGATACATGTTAAGCCTTAAACAGATTACAGGTTATGCTAGCGTGTGATAGGTGATCAATACAGGCAACAGATGATGTGTAAATTAGCATGCAGCTGTCACACAGGTAGCTAACACAGGTGTTCTAAGGACTTAGCAAATATGTAGACAGATCAATGCGCTATGTAACAGGTAACTGACTCAGGTGTGAGATAAGAGATACTAGCAACTGAGGCACAGCTAATGAAACACAGTGTAAAAGAGATCTATCACAGATAAACAAAATAAGTCTAGGATCTCACAAGCAAGCAAGCAAATGAGTAGCTAAAGACATGTAAGAAAGTACTCAGGAGACGAGTGGTTTTTCACCGAAGTTCCCAGCTCTTGACAGAGTGGTACGTCTCCGTTGGAGAGGCTACTCCGAAGAGATCGCCAGCACTGAATCGTGCTTGTTCTTCGAGTACCTGAAGTTCAGGCCTCTTCTTCGCTTGTGGAAGTCCTTTTGCTTTGCAGCAGGTAGACTTCAATTCACCTTCACAAACATCTGGTTCAGCCCACACAAGCTTGGGTGATACCAGCGACTCCTACGCCCGTCTAGGAGTAGACACTCGAAGAGTAATAGATTCAGCAGCAACAACTCTTGGAGGAACCAATGCTCTTTGCTCAAGAACTCTAACTCTCCCGAACTGACACTTAGGAAACTTTAGCTTTTGTTCGGTGGGAAGAGGCTTTGCAACGGTTGAATATGATTCACTGGATGTAAAGGTTGGTGGTTGGTTAAGGTCGAAGACCTCCCTTGGTCCCTATATATAGGGTTCGCAGGAACCCGACCGTTATACTGTTGCCACGTAGGATTAAGTGAGCCACCGGTGACAGGCATCGGTGACACAGCTACACACTACGCCCAACCTATAACCGGCTCGGGCAGACCGACACCTGTGTCACCGGAGGCTGACCCAGGTGAACCCTTAACTGATGTAGCAGCACTACTCAGCCCGGTCCTGGCACACGACATGCCCTCAGCGCACAACACTCTCTGAAACCTAATAAGGAGAGAACCTCCAACAACCCTCCGACTCAGCAGACAAGCCATCGCAACGCAGGTTCCTTAGCTTTTACGAGCTCTCCCCTGGTACAGAGATGTATCTGAGTCACAGAGCGCTAGACCACCTGTGACACAGCTGTGTCACACCGGTGACTCTAACCCCTAGGGTTTTCTACTGCTAGCACTGCAGAGTGCAAGCACAAAACCAGTTTCACACTTGTGCAAAACTGTTGACACAGGGCCACTAACCTCAAAGCGTTAGTGCCACTGTCCAACATCATGAGCATTGAGCAATTAGAACCTCCACAGATCATTACTGCATCATCCCTCTTGATAGTACGGGTTTTTCCTATGGACTCAAAGAAACTAGCAAATCTAGGCTTTACCTGCCCACCAACTGCAGTCACGGCCCTTGACGCATCAAGTCACCATCACCTTGCTTGCAACTCTTTGCACAGCACCGGCTTCTTCACAGCTGTGACACAGCTGCTTCACAGCCATTCCTTAGTCCTGGAAACCACCCTTGTACGTTTTTGGTGGTCATCCTTTCCCTGATGACCCTTCTTCCTGGAACCTACTAACCTGCCTACACTCAATGTAAATGTTAGATTCCAGTTTGAGTTGCCATTAACCATCAAAACCAACTTAGGGGCCTAGATGCTCTTTCACTAGGGTTGTGTTGTCTAATCTAGTCTCTTCTCTGTGTGGCCTCGGCTCTCCCCTTATATATCCGGGGGTCACCACAATGGTCGAAAGGTAAATACTTTATAATAATGCTTGTTGCTGATGAATAGGGCGTGGGCAAGCCACGCCGGTGGTTGAGGGTTGCTGTAGCGGAATGGAATTTGGGTCGTGATGACATGGTGGTGTCAGAGGACGAAGACTTCCTGGGACGCCTTCTGACATGAACCATGCCGCAACTACCTGGGTCCCACAGGCCAGGGACTGGAGGCATGTTTCTAGGCGCGCAGCGGCGCGCCTCAAAGTCAAAAAGGTGTCTGACCGTCCCATCCCCTGCCAAGAACGATAGCTGATGTAGCTTATCTCTTGGGAGGATGGGAACCTGTCAGGATTCGCCATTATGTCCACTGCAGCAGACTTGGCTCGTCAGACGGGCATTGAATGCGTCTGTCGGGCCACGTGGACTGGGGGAAGGGCCCACATGGGGCGCTCGAGGCTCTCGGGATCGGGGGCCCTCAAGCACGCCCCCTAGGCCGCTCCACCGGGCGAGGCACTCGGTGCCCCGAGCGGGGACCAAGTCACCTCTGGTGCTCGGGGTGAGCCCCCGAGCCCTTCTTCTTGGTTCGTCCCGAGCGGGGGCCAAATTGCCTTGGGTGCTCGGGAAGCACCCTTAAGGGATGACTTGGGGCACCCCTCGATTAGTCGAGTGGGAACGGTGCTCGGGGTGGGCCCCCAAGAACCTCTTCTTAACTCCTTCGTCCTTAGCGACGCGGTGTCAAGTTGGTCATTTACCAGCAGTTTAGGGGACCCTGGTCCCCGTATCGCCGACAGCGTTGAAGATCCCTAAAAAGAGTGAAGAATGTATGGTTTGGATGGCTAGAAGGCTAAGGAACATTTTTCTAGTCATTTTAGTGGTTTAAAGAATAACACTAAGTGATAGGCAAATCATACTATAAAGAGGGGAGTAAGTCGGCAGATAGGGTGGATTTCTCTAGTGTGATGCTCAAAGGGATCAAATTTATTAATCTCTAGAATCTCCTAATTTCTCTTCACGCAATTTCTAAGGGCGCCTAGAGGATCTAGACTGGTCGGTGGGAGTTAATCTGTGTGTGTGTTGAGTTCTCTGTTTGGTCCGAACTCTCGGAGTCATCTTCACCCGGACGCTCCGAAGAAAGAACCTAGCTTCTCTGTCTTGAGTGCTAAACTCATCTAGACCCTGAGAGTGATGTGTGTCCGGATCCTTCGAGGAAGCGAGCTGGTTCTCTATTTTGCTAGCTGTTGAGCCTCCGGACACTCTGAGCGGTTCTGGTCTAGAGCATCTGAACCAAGTTTTTCTTCTTTGGATAGAACATTGTTTTCTGTCCGTTCCTCCGAATAAATCATGTCCGGACCCTTTGAATGTCAGAGTATCTCTGAAGTTTGAACCATTCAGAACTTCCAGATGATGTGGTGCCAAGCTCTAAATAGCCCAAATTAACCGTTATTTTGAATTTTGGAGCTCCAAGTCAAATTGTTCGAAGCCTCCGGGCAGTGCAAAAAGTCGCACAACGGCTAATTTTTTAGGGATATCTATGTATTACCCAACCCACTCTGGCTGGGGTTGCTTCTTGCTTGCCCATTTCTTTGCTCATGTCACTTGAAAAATTCTCCTCCTCACCTGTAAGTGCTATTCTTTGCGAGAGAAGAAAAGAGAGGAAAGGATTGGATCTAGTTGAGCATCTAGTGAGAGGTTTTCTCCATGCTTTGGTTTCTGTTGTTACTCTTGGAGGTTGGTGCCTCCTTAACGGTTAGGAGTTCTCAGAGAGCATTCAAGGAAGTTGTGAATCGTCTCAAGCGTTTGTGAAGGTTAGAGCTCACCTATTGTAAGGGGAAGAGTTACCAAGAAGAGAGGGAGGCTTTGTATCGGCAAACCACTTAAGAAAATAACACGTTTCGGTGCTGGCTTCGGTCATTAGGCCAAGCTTCCGCAATGGAGACGTAGGACTTTGTCAAAAGTCTGAACTTTGACAACAAATTTCAAAGTCTTCTTTTGTTTGGTTTTTCGCATACACCTCTCCATACACTTTTGATATTTGTTTTTTCACTTGCATAAGTTGCTAGTTAACTTGCGTATTCCTTTTGATACTAATATATATAGTTTTCTTAATTGTTGCTAGGAGTAATTTTTTAAAAGAGTGTATTCACACCCCCCTCTAGAAGTCATATCGATCCATCAACCTAAACGTGTGCAATTAGAGAATTTGCTTTGAATGCAAGTGCACAATTTTTGGAAATGAAGTTGTGAGAGCTCCACCTATATTTAAGATTGTGGGAGTGCATAGTATATAGCGAAGCATATGAATAAACAAGACTATGTAGTTTGTTTGACAAGGCAAGAAATATATTAGGAATATAAGATGACATAAGTTCAACATAGCAACCAATAGCATGTATTACACCACAAGTTCACATAGTGCCAAGTCCAACACACATAGGAAAAGAGATAGAGTTTACAAGACACATAAGATTAAATAAGCACAAATTCTTGTAACTCTCAAACTATCTACCCAAAAGCAACCAAAAGTGACCCTACATCATTCTCCCCCTTTGGCATGAAGACACCAAAAAGGGAATAAGAAAAACTACTCATCGCCCTCCCCAAAACATCTCAGCGGCGGAGATGAAGCTTCAGGTGAAGGTGAGAGTGGTGGAGAGTAGAATGGGTTTGGGATGAGCTCATCCTCATCACTCGAGGCATACTTGGAGCCATCGGGTGGAATATCTGGCATGCTCATGAAGACTTGCATCTTGTTTATCCGAATGTCATTCTTTTTTGAGTCTTTCGAATCTAGGATTGCTTGGTCTTAATTCTCTTGCACATGGTGAAGATAGACTTGAGAGCATTGGTGGTCGAGCGAAGGATATTCTAAGGGGGATTGTTGGCTCTAGAAGAGGAGGGTCTCAGGGATCTTCAACAGGGGCAACCTTCTCTAGCCGAGGTTGATAGACACAATGCTTGTCCTCATGGTGGAACTCCTCTCCGGTGCCCACATCTACCAACATCTAGATGTAGGGGCCAAACAGTACAGACCTCCTCTGCTCAACCATAGCTGATTGGATCTCATTGAAAATGAAATCTGTGACATGGATCCTCCCTTGATACTACATCTACTTGAAGAGTTCCAAGGTGTAAGATCTGACATAGGAAGCGTCCCTAGCCTTGGGCACCATGATATGTCTGAACAACTTGTTTAGAGTAGCATATAGGGATTTCAACCCATTGATATGACCATGAAGCCCAATAGTCCCTCTCCTATAGAGACAAGAAATCCCCTCCAGAGGAAGAGCATCAGCCACGTGTACCTTGGTGGCTTTGTTTCATCATCCCTCGGAATCCCTAGGATGTTGGTAAAGTCATTGAAGGTTGCTTGGTACTTCTTTCCATTAGTCGTCCAGTGGAGAGTTTTAGCATCATCCTTCTCAATGAAGAGAGTCGACTTGCAAGCCGAAGTTCTGATGAAATCCTCTTGGATATCTTGGGAGAGAAAGAGAGAGTGAGAGAGATGAAGGTGAAGTCATTCTTCGAGGAGGCCGGCCTATCGATACTTGTCTAGATATCTTCGAGGATGTTCGTCCATTCTATGGAATAAAAGTCCATCTCTCCTTATGTTAGTAATCCTAATATTTTTAAAAAAATTCGTATTTATTATTCTAGTTTGAGCTATTTATCTTTAGGCGTTTCCAGCCATACACAGTATCAACTAGAGGTGACGATTGTAGTTGGTAGTGGGTTCTCAATTAAACGTGGTGCTTAGATTCATAATTCCTTGGAAGAACTAAGTGTTTGTGTGAGATTTCAATTTGGTGATGGACAGTAACACTAAGGGTAATTCCCTTAGGTGAAACCATGATGTGCTCACACCGTTAGTGGGAAGTAGATCCCAAGTTCAGATAAAGTTCAGAACTAGGTTATATAAATCGGAATAGAACCCAAAGCATAAAGAGGTCACTTTACTCAATCCTTCCCTGCTATATTCTTATCTTCCTGCTATAGACTCCAATTAGCTAGCTACCTATTAGTCGTTACCTGTGTTGGTTGGCAACCTCCTTTATCTATCTAGAAAAGAATCATCCTTCCTAAGTGATGGAGAGTTGGATATATATATATATACGATATATTGATAATCTGATATCCCTACTCAAACCTATTTACTTCCCACGGATTGATTATCCTAGAATATTTTCGAGTTGAAATACTACAACTATTTTTCCATACACTTGCGGATATAAATATTTATAGGTCATAAGAATAGTCAACACATACCTATCTAAAAAAAATCATGACCATTTGCATGAATTTTCTAATATGGTCCACTGTTACGACCAAAAGGTAGGAATGGCCCATTCCCCTTATAAGGATGGAGTGAATAGACTCATCCCACATTTAGGTCATTAAGGGTCCGTTTGGTTGCTTGGATGGAGTGGGATGGGATATGGCCATCCGCTTTTTTTTGGGATATCCAGTGTTTGGTTGGGTGGATGGGGTGGATATCATTATCCACCCCAAGGAAATATTCCCTTAATATGCTGGATGGAGATGGCCGGCTAAATTTTGTGGATGAGCTGAGCCAAATTTGTGCTAATTGCGTTTAACTTTACTAATTGCAATTTTTTTTCTAATCGCGCTTATTTTTCCCAGATCTCGCCCGAGCTCGGCCGCAGCCCCTCGTCGGCCGCCGCCCCCCGCCGGCCGCTCCCCGGCCCCCGCCTCGCCTCTCCCGCACGAGCTCGGCCCCGCCGGCGCAAGCTCGGCCTCGCCGCTCCCCGCCTCGCCCGGTCTCGCCGCTCCCCGCCTCGCCCAGCCCCGCCGCTCCCCGCCCCGCGTCGGCCCCGCTGCTCCCCGCCCCGCCTCGGCCCCGCCGCTCCCCGCCCTGCCCGGCCCCACTCGACCTCGGTGCCGCCGCTCCGCTCCCCGCCCCGCCTCGACCCCGTCGGCCCCTGCCCCGCCTGGCCCCGCCCGACCTCGACGCCGCCGCTCCGCTCCCCGCCCCGCCGGCCCCTGCCCTGCCCGACCTCGGTGCCGCCGCTCCCCGCCCCGCCTGGCCCCGCCGGCCCCCGACCCCGCCATTCTGCGCCCCACCCGAGCTCCCCTGCCGCCGGTGGTGAGAGAGAGAGAGGATGGAGAGAGAGGGAGGATTAGGGAAGAGATGGTGAGGTGTCACTGATGTATGGGGCCCACATGTCAGTGGCTCATCCAATTGAATCCATCCAGTTTTAGCCAAACACAAAATTGGTCCATCCAATCCACTCCAATCCACTGAACCAAACAAAAAAATGGTTCATTCCATCCCAATAAAATTGGATGGGCTCATCTCATCCCACCTCGCCCTCAAACTAAACGGACCCTAAGTGTACCCCAATGCATCCTTTTTAAAAACCGTGCAAATAGTAAAAAGACTCATAAAAGTTAGTTACAATATTTCAAATTCAAATTTGATGTGCATGGGAAGAAGGGAAAAAAAAAGTATCTTCCCCTGGAAAAAGGAAAGGTATTATCCACCACATTTGTCCTCTTTTTTGAGGTATATGTAGATCGAATTAGGTTCAAAGTTTTGGGACACGATTGATTAAGCGCGCGCCTATCTAACTATTTTTGAAGTAATTTTCCATAACCGTTCACATGACTTTTGAACATAATGCATGGGACGCACCTAAAGCTAGGATGCACATGATATTCACTCCTAGGGGCAGTGTAAATATCTAGTGCATCAAACGTCTAGGTGCACCCCGGTGCATCATCTTCAAAAAGACGTGCAAATGGTAATGAAAAATTCCAAAAGTATTTGGCTAGACATATATGCAATTAATATATTATGTCACACATTTAAAACCTAAATTTGATCCGCAGAAGGAGAAGGAAAAAAAGACAAATCCTGCTCAAAGATAGTGCAATATTCACAGTATTGTTCTTACTTGTTTCTCCTTGCATAGATTGAATGTAGACTCAAATTTTTGTGACATAACAGATTGAATATTTACCTATATCGAACAAAAAGTAAACGTATACCTTCGTGGACATCCACATGATTTGTTGAACAGGATGTACCAGGGCGCACCTAAAGGTGGGGTGCACCTGATGTTACTCTCCTTGGGGTGGAGTGAATAATATCAGGCGCATCCTCTTTCAAAAAAACCGTGCACATGGTGGTAAAAAAAAACTCCAAACATTAGGTTAGATAGGTACATAATCAATCTACTACGTAAGAAATTTTTAAAATCTAAATACAACGTGCACAAGAAGAAGACAAATCCTCACCAATAAAAGAAAAAAAATAGATATATGTAGCATTCACTAAAATTTGTCCTTTTGTTTAGCTCGATCGTGTTTAGATTCGAACTTTCATTACATGGTAGATTGAGTGTGTATCCATCTAAAGGAAGAGTCGTTTTTTCTCATGATTCTTTGCATGAGTTTTTTAAATCGGATGATGCACCGGGTGGATCTAAAGGTTGAATGTACTTCATATTCTCCCCGAGGGGCAGGGCAATATCGGGCGCATCCCGCGTTTAGATATACCCTGAGCATCCTCTTGAAAGAAACCATGCACACGGTAGCGAAAAATTCCAAAAACATTTGGTTAGATACGTACACAATCACCAATATGTGACGTCACAAAGTTTCAAACCTCAATATGATGTACAAGGAGAAACAAAACGAGTGGATTTTGTGCTTACACAGGTTGGTGTTTGTGTTTAGGGCTTATGTACTTGCACCTCGTGAGAAAATCTCAAGAAAACCATACATGTAAAACATGTTCAAACATGTGCATGTGCGAAGTCATACAAAACTACGATCAAATGTGCATTGTAAAAAAATGACAAGAGATTCAACTTATACTTTGAATGGTGCAGCTATAGCTTCTTGTTTTTCTATATAGCGCACATTTGATTATACTATTGCATGATCTTTTAAGGTGCACATGTTCTAACATTTATGATTTTTTGAGATGCACAAGTATCTAAACCCTAAACATAAGTTCTCAGCCTTGTAAGCATATTTGTTATTCCCAAGATAAATCCCACTTCAAAAGCAAAGGATATAAGAAAAGAAAGGACCTGCTAAAATATGTCATTTAGTTTTTCCTAGCATAGATCAAATTTCGTGACGTCATAGATTAATTGCGTAACAATGTAACGAAAAGATTGAATTTCTTGACGACTATTTGTGTGGTTTTTGCGCATGATGCACCGGGATGTCACAAGGCACAACTAAAGCTAAAGTATTTTGATCTCAAAAACAACTACGGTATTTTCATGGGGAGCCTACCAAACACATTATCCACTCAAGTCTTGATTCGCACCAGGCCCTTTTTTCAGACACGAGAATTTCACAGGACATACCTCACTTCACTCAATAATTAAGAGAAGTTTACCCGTTGAAAACAAAGCTGTTTTCAAACGCGAGGGTAGAAAAAATAGAATTAGAATGTCATGACCTGTGGAATGCTCAAGAAACATACCACAAGAATTTGCAGTAAAGTGTGTTTAGACTTTAGATTCTTTACTGAAAAAAAAGTACATGAATATTTGACTAGATGGTTGTTCGAAAGAGAAAGGAGAGATGAAGATAGAGAATGCATCAAAACTCCCAAAGGAATTTGTAAAGTGAGGTTAGACATCGTGCTAGAATTCCTCTAAATATGTAGAGAATTTTCATATCCTTCCTTTAAGGCAATAATTCAACCTAAACACCACTTTGGATCGGATTCCTCCAAAAAAAAATTAAATCCCTTTTCTACTTGAGCGTAAATACTCACCATATGTGTGAACCAACTAAAACAGGGCTAACATTAGTTAGACCGAATTGGCTAACACTAGACCACATGAGAGAGAGTTCGTCCTGTACTTTCTTTTAACGGGTCTTCCATCCTATGGTTCCAGTCCATTTTTAACACTCTAATTCCATGATACTTGATGAAACCAGCACTTCATTACCAATGTATGATCCTTATTCCTTTCCCATCAAAATAGAAAAATCTAAACAGAACAGCACAACTCAGATAACGATGCACAAACATGACATGACCAATGATCCTTACCCAGCAGAACAGAAAAAACCCAAACAGAACAGCACAATTCAGATAAAGATGCATTTAGATGGTACATTTATGTGGCGACGTAATAGGTGAAAATGCAAATTTGATGCAAATTCTATTTTCACCTAACTTCAAAGTTTCTAAAAATTCAAAAAAAATACAGATGTGGGTGAGAGTATGTTCTACATCTCTGCAAAAATTGTCATCAAACTCAGTCGCATTTTCAGTGCACAAAAAAAGACAAGAACTTAATGAAATAGTGCCCAAACAATAAAAACACTATTTCAGCAAGTGTTTTCATGAATGCAACGGAATTTGATCTTGAAATTTTGCAAGTGAGAAAACATACCTCCCCTACTTCTGATAAAAAATTGGAATTTTAGGAACGTCTAAGTAAGAGGAATTTACACCAAATCTGCATTTGCAACTGACATGTCCTCAACTTATATGTGTACTACCAGTTTAAACCTCCTGATCTGGCCAAGCTCGAAAATTTCAAGAGCTCAGCTTCTTCTACCATAAATAGCACAAAGTCCAGCAAATTGCTCCAAGATAAAGGGTACATGATCACGGATCTCAAAGTAAAAAAAGGTTAGGGCAATTATTAATGTACATAAAGTAGCATTCTTTTCTTTTATTTTCATCATCATCATCAGACAACACACCGACCAATATCACCGTTCCCCACACCCCATATACCTCCCCAATGCATGCTATCAAGACTAATACATACAAAAGTACTAATTCCTGTCCTACACTATGATTTGAGCTTTGAATGGCAGCTATTTGTTGTATTACAAAAAATCTCTGTTATGAGAGCCCTCTGTCAAGGTAAATGGTGCCGCTGGATAGTTACGGGATGTCTAGTTTTCTACTCTCAGATGACAGCACGGATAGGACACAGGAATGGTACAGTCAATGCTTCAGCGGCTGGGGATGCTGTTCAGGTTTGGGAGGGCATAGATCAAGAAGGAACCTGTGAATCATCTCAAAGCTGGTGAATGTTATTACTGCAGCAGGAGTTGTCCGCAACAGATTTGTGGCACATCCACGGTAGAAGCCAGCTACACCTTCTCCATGATAGACCTTTCTAACACAGTCTATTACACCTCTGTATCTCGCCTCGGAGTGTGCTCCCTGCTCTTGCAACCTTGATCGAACAACCTGTAATGATCATCAGGAGTGGCAATAGTCTCAGATATATAAACAAGCCAAGAAGAAATTAGGCAGACATTGTTCTGTATGTTGCCATTATATTTATTAACAAATAACAAGACTGGAGTAGATCATAGCTGCAGCGAATCGACTCCATACCTCATGAGGATATGTCAAGGTTGATGCAGCTACTTTTGCCAGAGACGAAGCAACAGCAACATCACCAAAACTTAATGCTTCAACAGTAGTATTATCTGTGAAAGCATGATACTATCATAGGTCGAATTACAAAACAAGCCATCCAATCTGGCAAATTTAGCAGCCATGATCATGCATATACATTTTTATGTGGAAGAGAACATTTGTTGAGAGTAATACCTCGCTCAGCCAGGTAAGCTTTCATCTTCTCATATGCAGGGAACTGAATGGCAACATGAGTGATACCAGCCAATGCAGGGACGAGTCCACTTTTCGAAAGAAAAATACCGGTGAGTATTATCAAAACACGAAATATAGAATCACCAAACATGGTCAAATGTTATGCAACAATAGACTTCCATGGAAAGCTACCTGTACAGTCCTCGGATGCCTTCCTCATATGCTATTCTCCTCAATGCAGAAAGTGTACCTTTGTATGGAATCATCACCCCAGCTCTTATTCCTTGGGTCTACAAAACGAAAAATATAGCTGTTGTTGACAGGAATCCTGGTATCATATTGGAGACATTATTTCTCGGTATAATACTAGGTATGATCTCTTAACATAAAATAGGTAAACAGAGACCCAAAAAGTTTACCATATTTAGGAGCACACTAGCTAATGATGGTTCCATCACAAACTGGATGCATTCAGTCTATGTACAATAGCCCCTCAGTCAACCTTATGAAGGAACTAGAAATTGCGATTCAAATTATTCTGGTAGCAGACATTTTTCTATTTGCAGTTACGTTGTCTCAGGTCTACTACTGCTCAAGAGTCAAGACAAGGTATGAAGCATATCATACCTGAAATCTTGTCTTGATAACCCAAAGTGGATTTGTTGCAATTGTAGTTGCAGCTCCAGCACATGATGCAGCAATAACATTTGCCCCTACAGAGAGTTGATGGCTTCCATCTACAATATTAATGTATGGTACCACTTGAGAACTGATACGATATGATCCTAATAAGTCACTGGAAGGGTAAAGCACTAACCATTGGAAGAAAGCGAGCTTTTAAGCTGCTCATATACAGTAAAGTAGACCTGCACATTCATAAGGGAATTGTTAGCTCCACAACAGAATATAAGCATTTGAGTGATTTGTAGTAACAATACCATACACATGCAAGAAAAACATAACAGTAATTATTGTTAGCATCCTTTAAAAAAAATGCATCCTTATAGTAGCCGTCAAGCTGCAAATATAGGGGTAAATACTCACTGCCCAGTTAGGCAAAAGTGCCAGAACAGTCGGGGAGAGCCCACGATACAATCCTCGAAAACCTTCCCGCTTAGCAATCTGTTGTAAGCTCCCAATAATAACACTACCTAGTCAAGATAGAACAGAGAATCCTGTCAAAGAAAGATAGAACAGAGAACTGATGTAATAAACCTCAGCTTTCTAAGCTATGTCAAAGAAAGATAGAACAGAGAACTGATGTAATAAACCTCAGCTTTCTAAGCTAGCATAAAATATAAGCAAGAAGAATATCGTGGTACAACAGAAAGCAATTTTGTTCCAGCATACAATTGTTAGACCAATAATGTGTGCTAACCATGAAATTTTTTGATGCAAAGTCAATGGTAATAAGCATTAGGAAAGGACATCATCCATGCAGACAGGACATCCGACATGTGCATGGGATGAGCTGCTGGCGTTCTTCAGGAGTATTATTGGGCAGAGCTATCCTCATAGCATCACTGCAGCATACTTGAAGTGAAAAACATTTTTTTTATATTCACAGCATGCATGCCAGCATAAGTTCTAGGCAATGTGACTGTAAGCTCAGCAAGGCTCAACTTATAATCCCAGGAACATCAGGCTTGGAAATATTAGCTATGCTATAGTTAAAACTATGCTATGCACATCATGAATTAAAAGAATTGGTTCCGATATAAAACAATCAATACATATTGGGTTGCTATCTAGTGCAAAGGAGCATATGGTGTAACTAGGTGCAAAAGGAACTCCAACCATTAGACTAAAAACATGTGGACGAGATCAGTTACACACACCCGGCCACCCCCACAGACCCTCTTTCCTGTTCTGCCACGACCAGATGCTTTCTGATAGCACCTTCACCGATCTTCTTCCACAATCTTCTGTAATTAGTTTCATCGTTGGATCCTCCTACTGATCCAATCTACCTCTCGGAGGAGACATTTTCTCTGACTACTGATTCTATTGAAGAGGGCAGATGACAGTGTGATCTCTTCAATGCTATTATTTCCATTCTTTCTTTCTTTCCTTTTCAGCAAACATCTTGTCTTTTTGGCAGTTGACGTCTAGAACATTTTTTTCCATTTTCTCTGAAAGACTTTAAATTCCACTGCTTACAAGATAGCAGAAATTGTTGCTTTCTTCAGTGTTGTTCAAAGTAAAACTGGAATCAGAACTTGTTTGCCCGATAAATCTTCCCTAATCCCTAATGAGAACCTATTAAGGGATCAACCACTACCAGATTGGCACTAGATTCGTGAGAAATAAATAAAAAAAGCAAACAAGATGGGGGGTCAAAGGATTGAGCAATGAATAAACAATTGGTGAAGGTGGCACTACAGGCAAAAAATTGTGGAAGATTGGAGGGGATCTGTGGGTTGGGACAGCTAGTCCTAGATTGATCTCGCATGTATCTTTTAGATCTGATGGTTGGAATGCTCTTCCCATCTAGTTACAATATAAACCCCAATTGCACTGGATACCAGCCCAACATATTCAGCATCTAAGACAACCTATAGGCACATGGTGCACACATGTGCAGGTGGTTCTGATGGCATTCTTCATGTTCATGTGTTCTCCATGCTATTCACATGCATGAACGAATATGTGCATTATGCATGTCTGTTTCCACGCAACATGCAAGATTTCATAGGTCTAACAATACCAATTCAACAGATGATGCCTCCCATATGCTTCAAGTAATAAGTGATTATTACACAAGACACGAACCAATAAGAAGGCTGAGGATGACATAACTGGGAAAACAAGCAATGCGATCCGTTATAACGTCTAAAACAAGATACACCTTCACCGACATGGATTCTCTCTCAACTCCCTGAATCTTGGATGGGCCAAGGGACACCACAAACTAATGCTACACAACGTCCCCTCCATGCAGAAACTCCGTTCTCACCAGTGAATGCATTCAAGCCCAGTATAAAACCTTCGTATCTAAAACAGGTTCATACAGTGTTCTAACACTAGAGCAGCAAATTGAAGCAAAATTCGCAATAATTCCTCTGAAGAAATCTTCACCTCCGATTGTGCCATGGGCTAGCTTGGGCCAGCCGTGCACCTGGAACCTCGTCTTGATCACATCGAGCGGGCACACGAAGGTCGCCGCTATCACACCTGCGCACAAGCGCCAAATCCAGCACTTATTTCCCATATATACACCCCAAACCGAACAAACCACTATACCGAAATGGATAGAGCTCGCGCGCCAAATTACCAGCGGAGGCACCGGCGACGGCGTGGGAGAGGAGGCCGCGGGCTGAGGTGGCCGAGTGGTGGTGCTGGCGAAGAAGACGCGGCAGCCGGCGCTGTCGCCGTCGCGGGCGAGGTCGCGAGGTCCCCCGGCATCTCGCGCACCTCCCCGATCTGCGCCTGCGGTGTGTGGGCTCTACGGCTAGGGCTTCCCACTCCAGCGACAGAATCGCCGGGCTAGAACGTCAGCGGCGGCGGCGCCCGATCGCATCGGCAGCCGGTCGCCGGCGACGTTGGGCGGCGCAAATGGGGGCGGAGGCGGGGGCGGGGGCCTATGGTTAGGGTTTGGGATCTGAGGATGCGGGAGGGGCGGGCATTGGGAGGAACGGGGTATTCGTAAGCTGGTTGCTCCGTTCCTTCCTCGGCTGCTCGCTTGCTTCGTTTCCGTCGTCACGACATCTTCGCCTGCGCTTCTCATATCCCTCCTTGCAGGCGAGGGGTACGTGCCGGGCCCCGGGGAGGGTGAGGCGGGGACCGCGCGCGGAGCGGCATCTCCTCGCTGACGTGTGAGTCCGGGATTTAATCTTGGGCCCGCGTGTCACTGGCAGGTTTGGGCACTGTTGGTGTCCTAAAACGCTCTGCTCTCTCGTCGCCGGCGTGCACGTGCGGGCCTACCGTTGCTGACCTGCGGCCCAGGCGGCCTCAAACGGCTGTGCCTGTTTGCGTGGCCTTGCACCGGCTGACATGGAGAGACGAGGTGTCATAGGAACGATCGTTACGTGCGCGTGTAGAACTTGTTCGCTTGATCCATCCTTGCTTCCGCGCATGGCGAGATAAGGCCACTCCCCCATTCAAACCCATCCTCAACCACGTCACGTCTTGCGGGCCCCCGACTGAACCAGGGCCCGGAGCCATGGACAGCGGACGTTGGCATGCGGTAACTGCGCGATCTGACGGGCTGGGCCCACGGCGATGTCCGGTCGCCGCTTACCGATGGCGTGGTGGATCGATGGCCATCCGTCGTGGCGAGTTGGAATTTGACCGGACGGTCCCGATGGGCTCATGGGACCACGGCGCCGCAGTACTAGGACCAAATGGGCATTTCGTTTTCTCGCTTTTCTTCCGGCCGATAGGAGGAAGGAGAAATCCATTTATTTCTGTGTTATCTTTGATTTGTATGTTCCACCAAGCAAACCCAAACGAAAGTCTTGTGTTACATTAACCATTTTTCTTTTCTTTGCGACTTGCCTTCCTTGTGTGGATGAATCATCTCTTAGTTATTCTTGGAATTGTTAAATTCATGTGTTCGCTTATTCTAGCAGTTATCTCCATTTGCGACACTTATTGATGTTCAAAATTGAATCAAGTCTGTTGCTGATATATTTGTAATGACATCTATATCAACACATCCCAGGGAATTACTACTAACGACCCACTTATCCGTCGTCTTCCTTTTGTAAAGTATCCAAAAATCATATTGTAACACTTGGTATTTATTCTCTTCTTTTCATAATTACCAATTCCATTTGCTATGTTCTTCGCAGTGAAATATTAGTCACTGAATATTAACGAAAACGAAAGATGTCTACGATGATCAAATGAAAATTCAAAAACATACAATCGTTTTATGATTCAAGTAATTAAACCAGTAATTCCACTCAATTCCAACCATTCGTCTAATTGTCAGAATGCTATGTTACATTTCATTAGGTGGCAACTATTTAGCATTAAATCAGAATTTTGCAGCGTATCAGTTGAAATATATTTTTCTTATATATGTGTTCCACAAAATATATAGGGGATAATATGGAAACTTTGAATTTATGTAACAAATTATATCTTTACATACTGCAGTATTGTACTTGCCCACAAACTGCTATTCCCATGGATATCTGTTCATTCTTGCAAGAAAGATTGTGACAGTCAACTACAATTGATTCTTGAATGCAAAGGAGGGAAGGAAAGTGAAAGCTACATACACGAGAGTGAAATCTGGACAAGATAGGATAATGGCCTCCGTTTTCTAACGATGTCCTGATCTTAATGTTCCCCCGCTTCCTATGTATTGGTGTTCGTAAGGCCACGTCATAGTGAAAGATGACAGTACAGATGGGAAATAATTCAATAATTATCTGTCTTTGTCTCGTATAATTGGCAAATTTGCCTTTATAAGCTTAGATCACTTTCATCTAATAAAAAATCAGATGTCTAGATCATAAAATAGTAGAAAAAAGTATAATAAAGTTGAAAAGGGAAAGCTGACAACCTGCTGATCTAGTGCCATGCCGGCAAAGTCGATTTCAAAATGCTACTTCGGTTATTCCATACTACGCCGAGTATGAGCCAGTTTATGATCGTTGAAGATGTACCCAGTTATTTTTAGAAGATCGGCGTATCTAGTTATGGAGTTTAGTTAGCTAGGATTTGGTGTTATATCTAAAAAACATGCTTCTAACAAACTATCACATTCATAAAAATAAAAATATTTTAAAAAAGGCCACCATAATACCAGAGCCTAAGTTAGTGTGATCATGTATGTTGTATTTGTAAGGAAAAAAGTCCAGCTTACCCTCGGGGCTTTCAACTTTCGCCCGATTTCACCATGTACCTTAAAACCTATTATTTCGTGAATATGGATATTTCACAGCTAGTTGCGCCTGCAAGCCATTTCAAGAACATGCATATTGAAATTTCAAAAGATATGAAAAAATCATGGATGCACAACATGCTATAACATATTCATTTGCAAGCATTTAAGCAAAATATAGATCGTTGTATACTGTACTGAAAAAAGGCGAGATGTATGTGCTCAAATTTTTACAATTCACGGATGGTCATATTTTAACATGATTCTTTTGCAAGTGGACATATTATAATATGTTGTACATCTATGATTTTTTATATTCTTTTGAAATGCACAAGTATTTTTTAGATGGGTTGCTGATGCAATTACTTGTAGAATTCATTTTCGGTTATTTTACCACCACTCCACTCCTTTTACTTTGATAAGCGGTGCAAATCGCCTCACAGAGGTGGTTTTCGAAACGGTTTCACCACGTTGGTGACAATTTTGCTATTTTGGCGATTACATGCCATCCTACATGACACTTTGGTCGTGTATATGTCACGTACCTCTCTTCTCTCTCTTATTTACCTCTCTTACATGTGAGACCTGAATATTCTTTGTCCCTGGAACAAAACGAGAGGATGCGTCATCGATTGGAGGGCTCTAAATTTTTTTCAAAACTTATGAAAACCGTTGAGGGCCTAGAATCAACACGTATTTACTATGTCAGAAAATTTTAGATCTAAAATCAAAACACAGCTAAAAAAAAAGAAAAGACAAATCCAGTATTAGTAGTGATAATGGACTAAATTCTTAGTCCAATTTAAATTAGCTACTATTGACAGATTTTTTTGTTTATCAAATTTTATTTCCAATTACGTTTAGCAATTTTCTGACATTATATATATACATGTCGTGTTCATGCCATGTAGTGGAATCGCTAGCGGTTGTGGATGCCATGTAGTGGCTTTTACTCAGTAGCGATTAGCATGGCAAAATCACCCTAGGCAAGGATTGTTTTTCGGTTTTCAAAGTTTATTTTGAAGTGCATGGTTGAAATCAGATGAAGTTGAAAGTACAGAGAGGTTTGTCCAGACACATTGCAAATTTATACCTCTACCGGATAACAAAATTCTTGATGCGTATTCTCATTGTTTTTAAGTTAAGAATTTGTCCCTACTACAAAAAGCTCTATCACAGATAGTTTAAAATCGTCATCATATGCGGCTTTGATTTTTTGAACCGCTTGTAAACAAGGGTCTATGATAAGATCGTCTTATCTCAGACAGTCTTTAAACCACCTTTAACAAGGCATGTATCACAGACGGTTTCGATTTAGAACTATCGTTGATGTGCTTTTCAATTATAACAAAATCAAAAATGGTAGCAATTCCACATCCAAACTTGTCCACCTCGCTCTCGCTCACCGATGGAGGAGGCGCCGATGCGTGACGAGGTACAAGGGCGGCGCGCGGCCACCTTAGATTTGGACCACATCACCTTCGCCCGCCGAAGAACGAGACTTCAGCGAGCTCACAGGCGTGGGTGAACACGGCTTGGCTAGAGGCGGCGACCCAACCACCAACACCCCATCTGGCTCCACAAAGCCAGACTCAGCGTCATCACTGTCATGTAGTTGTCTTTGTCGATGGTCTTGCCCTCCTCGTCTGGAAGTGCCTTTGTTGTCACATTGGCGCGGCCACATAGCCATACTCGCCAGATTCATTGTTCACAAATGGGAAGAAGAGTCGATAACAAAAATTGCTCAGACCAAGACCAATCAATCGATTGAATAAAAAAGTAACCAATGAGACAAGTAGTGCGTACCTTCGATTAATCGGACCTGATTGGATCTGGCGTGCATGTGTGCTCACCAGTTGGATCTGGCCTGCTAGCTCCTCATGCTCACCCGATTGGATCTGGTGGTTTATGATCGGTACTAGGAAGCAGAGAGCATAAGATGTAGTGGAGATGGGGCGAAGGAGCCCAAGATCCAGTGGAGGCGGTGGCGGAGGTTTTGTAGAGGCCTGTGCTCAAGGAAGGGATGGATCTATGACGAAGAGAGGAGGTGAAGAATGAGGATGGCATGGGGGATCCGATCAGCTGGTCGCTGGCCGGTGGAGGGAAAGGATGGGCATGGAAGGAGGCCACCAAGAGGAGTGCAGCCTGATCCAGAGAGGACGAAGCGGCTAGGTAGGAGAGGGAGAGGGAGGCAGTCGACTGGGTAGGGTTAGGGTTACGGTTAAGCGGTCCCTTTTATACGAGTTGAAGTGGTACTGGGCCAGCTGACTAAGGCCTCAACCTAGCTATTGGGCCAAAAAATCACTGCTGATTTTTTGATATCGTGTGTAATGAACCGGTTAATTACAGACCATCTTTTAATAAAACCGGTAGTGTTTTATACCATCTGTGATGACCAGTTTATCACATATCTTTTTTTTAAACTACATGTAATGTGTATTTTCATAAAAACCGCATGTGAATAGTTCTATTATAGACGATTTTTAGTACACCGCTTCTAATTAGGGGTCTTGTATGACTACTGTAGTAGTGCGTTATGTCACAATGTCTTTCCATTAGCCTGATTTGAGTAATGGAACGGCAAAGGGTACCATTGAAGTTCTTGAAATCTCAAGCTCTAGTCACCAACTGGTAATTTCTAAACACAGGAATCTAAAAGTATAGGAATAGAAAAATCACAGGATTCGAATGTCTTAGCATGTTAAATCTTACATGAATCAAAACCACAGAGATTTGCTTGGAAGTGTGTTTGGACACATAGGAAAAGTACAGAAATTTTGAGATTATAGGCTACTTAATTTGAGAGAGAAATGAAGGAAAGAGATAAAATGTATTAGAACTTTCAAAGAATTTTTTTCGTGAAGTTAGAGCTCATGCTTTATTTTTTTGGATATTTGTAGCAATGCAATCATGTAATCCCAGGGGCATGGGTAGAAAGTTATCCTTGGACTGCAAGCCCCTATTTTTTTTCTCCAAAATTCCATTGTTCCATCGCTAATTAATAGTTTCACTATTTCAAACCACCAAAAGGATGCACGATTCAACTGTCAGCGATTGCACTAACCCCAATGCGACAAGGGAAAGAGTCTCTGAAGCATGTAATATTTACAAAGGAAATTAGTAACGAGTCACAACAACTGCCAATGAAATCAGCTAGGGTGTTAGAAAATTACGGAAGGCTATGAACAGGTTGGTCCAGAAGATGAAGCTGACCAGTAGGTACTTGTAGCTATCAGAACACACAGGAACTATCTTCGCCCTGTGCAAACCTAATTCTAGAACCGTAATGGACTTTGCGCGTTATTCACTGGGGAAACCTGAGAAAAAAGTTAATTGTATCACATAGTGTCAAAAATTGGCATACATTGGCATATAGATAGTCATTTGGCTTGGACTAACGTCTCGTCAGCCACCAAGGGCGACCCCAAAGGACACAAACCCTAGCCCCTTCCTTCCTCCTCTCCCCTCGCCGCTGTCACCAGGGGCCACCGGCTAGCTAGTGCCGGTGGCGGGACCTCTCTTGCGCCCCTCCCTGCGTCTTCATTCTCATCCTCATGCTGCCTCCTGCGGTGGTTGTTGCAAGCGTACGTGAGACATGCCGGTGGTGGCGTTAGGCGAATTTGCCACCGAAGGTGGCGAGCTGCATGCTGGACGGCGCCTTATGGTGGCCTGTGCAGCTGGTGGAACAGGCGGGATGGTGCCGCTGGCCTAGATCTGGCTGGATTTGGAGGGCCGAGACGCATGCCGCCTCTATGCCAGCATGGGCCATAGCCCTGGCGGCTGCCATCCAGCGGCTACTGGAGACTAATGTCTTCGTTCCAGCCACCACACTCCAAGCCAAGGTGCTGCGTCGACAAGCGTGTCTTTGGTGTGGCCTTCGTGGATCTGGGCAACTACCGCAGCTTCGGAGGTCGATGTAGCGATTCTATGGGCTCTAGCCATGACTGTCGTTTTCTTGTTGCATTGTTGTCTGCTGTCGCCACAATCTTCTTGTCGGCTCCTGCGGCTTCGGTCGCGCGCGTGGACGGCGCAGTCCGCCAGATTAGGGCCGGCATGCCCATATCTGCTCTAATGTGTGCGTTGGCGGTCGGGCGACGTGGGCACGCTCATCCTATTTCCACTGAACTTCTCCTATGGCTCCGATGTGAGCAGCCCTTTCCTCGTTTGCGCAAGGAGTCGGCTAGCGCACAGTCCTTGAGCAGGGACTGGCCGGTGGAGATGGTGGATGGCGGCACTGGTAGTGCCAATCTAACCCCTCTAGTTGGATGTGGTGTGAGTTTTGAGGCTTCTTCTCCTGGGGAAACACATGATCTAGCATTCACAGGCTAGATCAGACATGTTGACATGCGTATGTCGTCCCCTTGCTGAAGGTGTGTTTCGGAGCTTCATTTCAAGGGTGAAACCCTAATTCTGACATGCTAGTTGGACTTGCAACATGAGCCTACAAGCGACGTTCCCCTCTTGAAGGCATTGCCTTGGAGCACTGATCTTTCTATTGGTTACCATGCCGTCACGTCAGGGGATATTTTGGTCCCCGGTGATAGGATTGTGGTAGATGTTGGAGACCTTTTTTGTGTCATCTTTGTAAGCCGACTTGTTGGCTCTGATGCCTCGCATCTTTTGTAATAAATTATGGTTGTGTGCATCTTAAGATATAGAGACAAAAAGGATTGCACTTTTATTAAGCACTTTTATTATTAAAAAAAATTAGATAGTCATTTTTTGTTCCTTGATGTATGGAGTGAGTATTTAGAATGTGAGACTTCCAATCCACTTGGCGTCCCTCGGTGACACCAAACTGAGGTTGCCCCCTGACGTGATGAAATATATGAACAACGATTGCGACATCAAGAGCAGCCTACTCTTTCTGCAAAAGGAGGCATGTGATCTCTATTTTAGCAGTGCCACCACTTTACATCCTTGATAACCAATAGGAGGTGTTATCAAATAATCAACAACTTTCGGTTACAAGGTAAAGCATACGACCTACTTTAAACTAACGTTATTTGCCATGCTAAGCATAACTCAAGATCAAATAGGAAAGCTCTCTTGTACATATGAGAAGGCAAGGCAATAGCTGACAAGCTCAATATTTCCAGCAAAGAACTTATGTGGCTTATCTCACATGTGCAAAGCTTACTTTTTTTCTCTTAAAAATCAAGTGCACTGAGTGTACTCAGGCTTTTTCCTACTGTTTATCTCTTCTTCATATAGAACTGTAAAAGCTAGAGAGAGCAAATGTGGCTATTCACAATCATGCAGTTTATTTGAGTTAGCAAGATATATATAAGTAAGAGAGTTATGAGCCAAACCTAGACAACGATGGCTATGTGGGCCTATTCATCCTATATAAAATGCCACACTTAACAAAAGCACAAGTAGGAAAGCTTTGCAAACATAAATTATGATCATAGCGAAATATGATAAATGGATTAAGGACGACTCTAAAACTTCACAATGTTATGAGAATCAATCATACCAATAAAGGGGGCACCATCATGCTCCTTAAAAGCATTTTTACTGTGCAACCTAGAGATTGTCACTCCACATGATGCTTTTAAGGAACATAAGGGGAAATAAAGAAATGTGGATGAAGAACAGACCTGATTCTGGCTGAGAGGCCGCTGCTCCCAGTGCTATTCTGGCGTGTCTTGTTCAAACCAGCTCCTAATATTTTCTGGCAGCATTTGGAATATATAAAGGGACAGAACTTGTCATAAGCTCTACACTAAACTCAAGAAATGGTGAATATCAATTGACTAGGACATATTTGCGCTATCACGAATACCTTTAATAGCCCAGAGAGACCACCAGTAGTCCCTTTGAACAGCTTATGGATATCAAGTAGCATTTCATAGGACTAGAAATATTCCAATTCTCCACTAGAATGTGTATTGTCCAGAAAATTTCAGCAAGCTCACAGATGCCTTTTATGTCATGAGCTAAGCCTATTCTCATGCAGTTTGGCTAGGAAACTAAACATTTTCATATATATATATGTGTGGCTGCGATATTTTGGTACATATGGTATGGTAAAATTTCTGCTCCGAGCATTGAAGTATACATCCATATGTGAAAAATCTCGTATGCTACCAATATGAAAGATGTTAGTTGCTAAGCTCTTGTGCAACCATGTAAAGGATCTATTTCCATGAAAATGCTACTTTTTAAGTTGAAAATTAGACATGTATCCCTGCTGCCCACACATGTTTAATTTCGTTGCACAAGTTATTCATGTCTTGTCTTGTTGTAATTTTATCGATTGCAACAGGATGTCTGGAAACGGATCCCAAGAGGAGCATGGTGCTTTTCAGCCTCCTCCCCAACCTTCCTTGGCAGATGTGCTCATCCAAATGGAGTTGAATCACCAGGATCAAAACTGGATCCTCGAACAACTCGTCCGCCTCGTTGGGCAATCCTTGGGCGGAGGGCAAGTAAAGGGAGGGTTTGCTGAATTTCAGCAGACCTCACCTCCTACCTTCGTAGTCCTCAAAAACTATGTTGTTTGTTGTCTTCCCCGCCTCGTCCTCAAGCACCAACACCATGCCGACACTTCGAACATCCTCCTCGTCCCTAAACTCTTTCCTTACTGCCCAGGAACTCCAGCAAAGAGCAGAGGAATCCTATACCTCCCAGATGTTATCATTGCCAACAACTGGGACAACTTGTAGAATTTGTGGAAAATTCATCTCAACTTCATATGAGTTAATTATTATTTTATATTCACATTTTAAAACGTAGGATTTAATGGAATATATTTCATTCATGTCACTGTTGTATAAAATTTTGAAATTCAAATATGCCACTAAAACCTAGAATTCAAATATGAAAATTTGAAAATTCATACTAGCTCCAAATGAAACCTGTCTTATAGAAAAACTCATGGAATTATTTTCATATATATTTCTTTTATATAACATTTGAATTGATTCGTATGTCAAATAACCCTAAAAATGACATATAAAGCTTAGAAAAATCATATCTTTAATTCTATGGCTCCAAATAAAATGATTCCAATTGCATTAGCTTTATAATTGCATTTCCTACAATCTTGAATGCATTTTCATGCATAATTTCATCTCTTATTTTGCTGGTATTGATTGATTGCTTGTTTTTGTCTTTTTCCAGCGTTCTGTCGATAGAGCCGGGCAATGAAGGTTAATTTGGGAGTAATTCCCAGCACGCGCAAGACTTCTATTAGCTAGGTAAGCATGCTCGCTTGTTAGAAATATTCTGGTTAACTTATGTCATGCTTGAATGATGATTGTTTTGCTTGTTTGTGTGATTGTTAATTATTATGTTGTTCACATGTGATGCCCCTAATGTGAATAGGGATTGTTTGATGTTCATAATAATCACTAGAAAGATATGAGAAATTGGAAATGGATGTTACCACAGGTAAGTGGTTTGCTATGTGAAATACTAAGTGATTTGCGATGTGCAACACTATGTGAACTGCTATGTGCAAAACCGTGTGAGCTACTGCGTGAGCAACTTCTGTGTGAGCTACTATGTGAGTTACTATGTGAGCTACTATGTGGGCTACTATGTGGGCTAATTCATGAGCTACTATGTGGATGACTACGTGATCAGCTACTACGTGGGCACATAAAATAAGATCTTGGTGATGGCTAGTCACTAATGATCAGATTTGAAATATGGATGAAATTGAATTGATTATCATGTGGATAGCTTGGGTCAAATGAACTCGCTATGTTATGTTGATCTTGTGATGAATTTGTTTGAATGTGGTCACTTAATTGTTTTGCCATGTTCAAGTTGACTTAAGGAAATTGACAATGATTCATGGTGATGCTTGTCATTTGAATCACTTGTGTTTGATTATCAAATTGTTAGCTTGCTTTACATTAAAAATGACATGGTATCATGATGTAGATGACATGTATAGCTCTCTTTATCATGTTACATTGAATTGGGATGAATACTTTGTTTAGTCATTTATTATTCCATGTCATGCTTAAGTTAACCTAGAATGAGCATAATAACATCTTGCGAGTATGGAAGTATTCAGTTGGGAATTCCATTCCTGTAGGTATTCTAACATAGAAGAACTTTATGACATATCTATGCTGAAAAATTGATGTGCACTTGCTTGGTTTCCCCAGTCACTAATGATCAAATTTGAAATATGGATGAAATTGAATTGATTATCATGTGGATAGCTTGGGTCAAATGAACTCGCTATGTTATGTTGATCTTGTGATGAATTGTTTGAATGGTCACTTAATTGTTCATGCCATATTCAAGTTGACTTAAGAAAATTAACAATGGTGGATGGTGATGCTTGTCATTTGAATCACTTGTGTTTGATTATCAAATTTTTAGCTTGCTTTACATTAAAAATGACATGGTATCATGATATAGATGACATGTATAGCTCTCTTTATCATGTTACATTGAATTGGGATGAATGCTTTGTTTAGTCATTTATTATTACATGGCATGCTTAAGTTAACCTAGAATGAGCATATTAACATCTTGCGAGTATGAAAGTACTCAGTTGGGAATTCAATTCCTGCAGATATTATGACATAGAAGAACTTTATAATCTATCCATTGCTGAAAAATTGATGAGCACTTGCTTGGTTTCACTGGTCGGCGATCTTGTAGACTTGTATAGTTTTTGGGGATGGCATGGGTTGCCATCGCAATGTTTTAATAATGTTTCTGCTGCTATTTTTGTGTTTACTTTTTTCATGAATGACCTCCGGGCCGCGATGAATGCAAATTAAATATTGTACTGTGTAGAGATGTATTCTCTATATGTAAACCCTGTTCTGTAGAGTTTTGTTGTGATATATAAGTTGTTTATGTGGCTTTTCATACACCATGCGTGTATTGCTTGAAGTGTATGCGATAGCCATGAAGAGTTAGAGTCATTTTCTGTTTGGTTAACGGGATGATTTCCAGTTGAGTGACCCGTTAGCTATGATGTGTTGGCCGTCTAGGCAGGGTGACCCACTAGCCTTCATGCTAGGTTGGGGTCCATTGCAGGGCTCTTCCGAGATCATTGTGTTACTCGAACGTGAGAAGGACACTAAGCCTTCATAGGACTTTGAATCGCATTTTGCTTATTTGGCTCATTCAAAGTCCTGTGAAGACTTTGCCTAGCTTGGCCAATAGTGATTGCATACGACATGGTGGTCGTGTGGGGTTCATATGATATGTTGGCCAAGTGTCGGACTATCCATCGTGGTATGTTGGATAGGTTCTCGGGTATTTTGACGTGTGTCGCATATGAGTGGGTTGTAATTCCGAGGTCCTGACACATTAGTCTTTAGTTTCCCTCCTAGTGATTGAACAAGAAAATGCAGTTTTGAAGTCCTAGTTGGCAATTGATGTTTTTCAAAAAGGTTTGGCAACAAAGGAATGTGAGGTTCCAAAATCAACAAAATTGAAACGCATGCAATTTAATTGGCAACTTACCTAGAACAGTGCGTGGTGCCTCCTGTGCCTAGGCTGCAGTGACATGGTTGACTCTACCTTGGTGAATTGGTCCTAGTGATCTTAGTGTTGTAGATAGTGTTTGAAGAATTCCATGGCCTTGACCTAGAGCAGGTGTCTTGGCAGCAAATCCTAGGTTAAAGCACACGAGAGCGGGTCATGTGTTCTTCTTTGGGAAGGTGTTAGCGAAGTTTCCAAGCTCACCACAGTTGAAGCATGGCTTGGCTCCAGTGTTCACATGGTAACCTCCCAGTTCTAGCCTTGGAGTGTAGTAAGCGCTACACTGACCATTATTGTTGTTCTTTTGAGCAGGTTGCCCTGGGTGGCAATTGCCCTAGTGTTGATTTCTCTTGAACCTGGAAATTTCATCACCATCGTGGCCTTGTGATGGCATTTTCCTCTTGCAGTTCTCATCCAGCTCTTTGTGAGTACCCTCCAACTTAAGAGCGTTGTTGATCATGTGCTGAAAGCTCAGAAAATCATGTGGATCAACTGCAAATAAATCCTAGGGTTGTGACCTTCTCCGAACTTACGGATCTTCTTGGCATCTATATTGACTTCCTCTTTTGCATAGCGGGCTAGGTGCATGAAGCGACTGAGGTATTCGTTCACAGACATCTTCCCTTGCTTGAGCTCAGTGAACTCCCGCTTCTTCATATCGATGATACCTTTGTTGGTATATGGGCTGTGCCGAAGGCTTCAACAAACTCCACCCACTATATCTCTTGGGTGTCGGCATGCGTACTGCAGTAAGTTCCCACCACTCAGCCGTGGTTCCCTTTAGTCGGTAGGAAGCATAATATACCTCCTCCTCATCATCGTAGCATGCAAGAATGAGTTTCCGCTCAATGTCCCTTAAACAATCTTTGCCTCCATGAGCTCCGTGGTAGCTTCAAACATGGGTGGCTTAGTTCTCATGAACTTAGCTAGCCTTGACTGTGGTGGAGACGGAGGTGGAGTAGGTGGGTTCAATACTCTTGTGGCAAGGGCCTGTAGAATCTGCAAAAACATCATTTGTTCCTAGTTGGGCTACTGCGGAGGGGGTTGGAATGTCCTCCTCGTCCTCAACTTCTTTAGGTTGTCCCTCCTGGGGTTCCTCAGCAGGTTCCTCTTCTTGCTAGAAATTAGGTTGGAGCATTGGTTCTTGGTCTTCCTGTGATTGCTCGCGACCGCAGCCTCGGCCCCCACGGCCACCATGTCCACATCTGCATCCATGTCCCGGAGCATCCATCCTGATGTGGTCTTCATGGTTAGGTAATGAAGAGAGGGAAGTATAAGGGAAGTATACATTAACCCTTAACCCAATTATAAGAAGCAATAAACTCCAACAAAACCTTTTATTAATAGAGGAAGATATGGTAGTAGCTACACCACATAGACCAGTATAGTCTACCACTAGACACATAAGCATAAAAGAAATAAGCTATCATTTGTGGACATGGAAGATAACTAACATGAGTCTGACTGAAAGGCTAACTACTAGAAAAAATTGAATAGAGAAGATAACTAACATGAGTCTGACTGAAAGGTTAATAAACTAATTAAGAGAGACAGCTAGTAGCAAGAAAGTTTAATAAATTTGTAAAGTAAGTTTTTCAAGAAAGTAAATCCTTAAGTCTTTCAATTCTAACTAGGTCACGTTTCCTATGGTCGAAGCGGCTCTGATACCACTTCTGTGGAAGCCTAAGAGTAACTCCTAAACCCCCATGTGTAGTCTTGATCAGTCCCCAGACATACTGACGAACACAGTTGAAATAGATAACATAGCACTCATCATGTAGTTTATTAAAAAATATTTATTTGATAAGCCACGGGGCTAATATGGTAGCTAGGAACTTATGTCCTTTACAATCTCGGAACACGATGGAAAAATGTAAAGATATCGCAGTGATCTCCATCTCAACCACAAGCAGTCGATGAAGTCCAGCATGAACCCTACTCCTCAGCATCGTCATAGAAATCACTATGGTCTTCCTCATCAGCTTCAAAGTTATCTAAATATGCCCAAAACAAACATGGTCGCTGAGTACTTCACATTCTCAGAGTGCCCCCTTTTTAGGGAAACGTACCACCATATACAGGTTTAAATAAAGGATAGGCTTTATGGCTCTTTTGCATAAGTGACTATGGCTCTTTTGCATAAGTGACACTTTTAGTTCAAATATTATGATAGTTTCGAAGGTAGGTTTTGAGATCAATTTTTTTTAATAAATGGGGTATTGTAATGAAGGTTCTAACCACCAACTCTAGTCGAGTAAGGTTTATGCCTTACTCCGGACGATAGGTTCTGACCACCTCTAATTATCCAAGATTGAGATAGAGGAAAAAACATTAGAGGGGAGACATGGGGAGGAATAATAAAGAGGGAAAAGCACTAGCAAGAAGACATATTGCTTGTCATGAACATAATGTTCTGCCATCCGTGACTGTGGACACGACTAATTGATTAGTTTAGCACTTTGTAGACGTTGTACACTTTACCCACAAGATGTAAGATTAACACGGGGTTTCACACTCTTTCGAGGAATGTGACCGAGCCCTTACAACAAGGCATTTATAATGTTGTCCACTAGTTGAAACTACCCACCAGACCAACTGTAAGATAGCTATCACTAGTAGTTGCCTCACAAGGCGTATCGCTGGCTTCGTCCCATCCGCAGTGTTACCCTAGCTTTCAAAAAAATTAGTTGGCCAAGTCATGCCTATAATAGACTTGTAGTTGCACTTGGTTCACAATTTCATAAGTTTACGATTCAGTTTCTTATGGTGTAGGCATTGCTAACCTCAAACCCTAAAAACCAAATGTTTACACAATCATCCACATCAACAATCCAGTTGTCGCTCGCACCTTATTGGTAAGTTTGACCTAGAGTAGGATGTACATAGAACTAGGAATAGGGGTAATTGCTCAACGAGCCCAACATATCACCTTGTGGTAGCAATTCATGATTCATGATATGAGTAAACCTCTAGCGAGGCACAAAAGAGATTTTACCAAACTTTGCGGGGCTAAGCATTACTACTTGTACTAATAATTGAATAACTATGCTAGATAAAACTAGGTATGGCAACATGGATTGATGGTTCAATTTAGAATTGACATTAGAGCATTCGATAAACAACAAAACATCATGCGTGTTTATAATGACACAAAATATAATGATTTTAAACATATGAGATCAACATGATCAAGAACAAGGGGGCATGCCTTCGTGTAGCCTCCTTCTTCTGCTTCTTGATCCTGTCCATGTTTGATCCTGTTACTCCCTACTCGGCATAACGATTACCAAATGCAACAAGGAAGCCATAACACAAATAAAATTAAATAACATTGGGAACCAAATAGAAAGGAGTATAGTGGATAGTGAGATCGAGAGAGAGCTTGGAGTCCAAAGATCAAGGTAGCACGATTGGTGATGAGTAGAGAGGTGGCTTGACAAAGGTCTCGATTAGGGTTTATGAGAACTAGGTATAACTAGCTTTAGGACCATATCTACCCGTACAGGAACATAGCATTGTTATCTATACATATATATAAGACCACTATATGGCATAAGCCTACTAGCTATATATAACATATTAGGTAAGCTATGCATTAATAAGCCTAGCATACTAGTCAATTTCAAACATGAGTACACTCCTAACATGCTAGTACTCTAAACATCAAGCAATTCCCAATATGCTAGTTTATTCATACAAGACCAACCAGTTGTAACAGGCTAGTATACGCATACGGTAGGTAGCAGCAAAGCATTTAGCATGCTATTCATAAAATGACGGCAACAACCTACGCATGCTAGTGCACATAAAATAAAGAGGCTAACAACACTACTACACATGCGATATGAAAACTACTACCATATGCCTACCTCACAACAGGTCATGGTATACTTGTAGAAAAGAAACTATCCTAACCACAGCAGCATGTTTACATCTTTAATCTATAACATGAGAATATAACCTAAGAGAGATACTATACAACTATCACATGCAATCCTACCTACACTTGAGCAAAAACCCTAATCACTACTAGCATATATATATATATATATCATGATCAATAATAGATATAAACCCTAATATGATCAAGTAAACAATAGGAACTAAATAACTAAATAAAAATGTAAATAAAAGCTTTAAATAAAATCAAACAAAACAAAACATAGCATCTAATTATTAACATAACAGCTAGGCATGTGAACGGAGGCTAAAACTTGTACAAAACAGATCCTGTTCATGCTAGTAATGCAAGAAAAATAAATCACCACAAATATATGAGCACAGAAACAAACTAACCTGAAAATACTCAAATTTTGACAAATTTGACACAACTTCGAAAAATCATGACTTTGGCCTTATTCGATATGGACAAACAAAGGCTTCTTGAACTCATGAAAAAACGGCCATTTGCTCCTTCAACTCATGATTCAGCTGTCGCCTGCACCTTTTAGACGGTAAGTTTCAATCAGAGTACAAAATAAAGTATAGAGAAAAACAATAAGCATCCGACCTAGCTCAGCAAGCTTAACAAAGTTTAAATAGTGACATCAATGATCCAAAGGTCGTTCCTCCGAGGAGGCAAGTCAAAACAATCCTAGAGATAATTAAGCATGGCTAAGCAGTATCTCTACTCTATTCTGAATATTAAAGTAATAATCTACTCAGGGTATCAGGTAAAAGGGCGACAAGAGGATAAATGTACATGTGTATAAATCGACACGCTAGCTACGAGAATAAAACAACATGCATATTTATAAATAATAAAATATAATGACTTTAAAATATATGATCAACATAATCAAGAAAGATTATTTAATTATTAAAATTATTTATTAATGAAATAAAGTCGAACCATGCTAATTGTCATGTAAAAGTTAAACAAGTCCTAGGCCTGATACTAGGTACACGAGCATGCCATGGTTATACTGTAAAAATAAAATTACTAACATATGTGCACTTTTGACATTATCAGGTAATTGCGATTAATCATATCTTCCATAAAGTTGCAAACCTTGGATGTAGACCTAATCACATTAATTAATCAGTGCCTAGATCATGTGTTATTAAATATTACACCAAGGTTTACTTTTACAGAAAAATAAATGGACATGAGATTATATATTTGGTACGTCAACATTAACTAGAAACGATATATTAATTACTACCATGCTCAAACAGTGATGAAATTTTACCAAATTTTACTACAATGAGCCAGACAATAAGTATTACTCTGAACAAAAATTAATTTACAAAAACAAAAAGTATTTTTATTTTTAATAATTAAAAATTATTATTATTATATAAAATGATGTATAGCTCCTAAAATCATGGAAAAATTCAGGGTCAAAAACGAAATTACAAAAACAGAAAGTATTTCTATTTTTAATAATTAAAATAGAGACAAAATATTTTATATAAAATAATGTTTAGCTCCTAAAATCTTGAAAAAATTCAGGGTATGTCCTATACATGTTAGCAATCTACTAAAAATAAAGTATTTTTAAATGTTTCATCCAGTGCAAAGTTAGATCAAAATTCAGCCAAAATTCATGTGAATTTTGAATGAATTTAAAAACTAATGATCGAGTTTGAAATCCGATGGCACCAGGTGGTTCGTCGGGTCCTAATTGATTCACTTTTATGCCAAGATATAAGATATTGCAAGGATTTGAATTTATTTGAGGGTTTGATGGAGAGAAGGATAGGGATGTACTGGCCATATGAGACTTGATCGATCAGGCATGCATACATGGCTTGGGAAGAAAAAGACATGAGAGGAGATGTATATGTTCTATATAGGAGGTAGGTTGATTGATTGATTCTTTGCATGGATTGATTGTTTGCCATGTGTTGACGACCAAATTGGGCAGTACCCCCGGATGGGCCGAGTGCGTCGGGCAAGATCTGCAATGCTACCGAATCGTGGCCCAGGCCGAGTGGTGTAGCGTCCCCGAATCCCGAGTACCCGTTTCCGAGTACCCGCGGTCCCGAGTTCTGGCGCCCCCGAGCACTCGCGCCCCCGAGCACTCGTCCCCGAGCACTCGTGCCCCGAGTATTCATGTCCCCGAGCACTCGCGCCCCGAGTACTCGTGTCCCCGAGCACTCGTTTCCGAGCATGAGATCCGAGTGCCGGACCCCGAGCACCCTATGTCCCCGAGTACTCGTCCCCGAGCACTCGTGTTACCGGGTACTCGTGTTCCCAAGCGCTCGTTTCTTAAGTTCTCGTGCGCCCGAGTACTCGCCCTCCCGAATGGGTCCAAGCCAGGCTCCGAACGATGCATCCGAGTCCCAGCCACGCCAGGTCGGTTGCCAAGCCGTAACGTTCCCGTACTTTCCTACAGGTGGGCCGAGGCATTGGATTTCAAGACGAAGACTTTCTGCGCTGGAGGCCTTGACTTGGGGCTCAAGGAACAATAGTTGATCGTGGCATTTAAAGGAAAGTCTGAGATTTGGAAGGACTCCCAGATAATAAGGAAAGGCATCTCGTATACAAGGCGGAGTCCAGATCACGGCGGTTAATTCGATCAGATTAGGAAGTTATCTCGAGTTTGTATGGAAACATATCTTTGTACGAGATAGAGTCCAATTGTAGCTCAAAGACCGGGCATACCCTATAAATATGAAGGGTATATGGCCGATTGAGGGGGAACTCTCCCAATCGACGCACTCAATACATTATCTTTTCATCTACTATTTTCTTCCTTTGTCTTATGCTTCTCGTTCTTCGTTGTTCTTCGTGTTTCACGGCAACGAGACTCGAGGCCCTGGGGGCGATCAGGTCGACCTAGGGCAGCCCATAGCCGCCGCACCTCCTGATGGGGTCCCTCCCGGGGGTGTGGGGTTTCGGGTTCCAAAAGCACCCGCCGGCGTGTCTTGCGTATCGCGCTCCCGGCGGGTCTCCCCCGATTCCGTGTCCCGCGCATCGCGCTCGGCCTCGGGGGTACACGGTGACGTGTTCGTGTGCGAACACACTTTTTGGCGACTCCGCTGGGGACGAAATCATCATGTCTAACAATCAGATTCCACAACTCGGCGAGATCAGCACCGATAACATCATCAAGCCCGACTACAATGAGCTATCGGAGGAACATCGCCAAGCTTTCGAAGCGTACAAGAAAAAGCGGGAGGAGGAAGATCTGCAGACGTTCCTCGCGAACTTCAAGAAGGATCGTCAAGGGAACATTACTCCGGTTGGAGAAATCAAATTCCCTCCTCTATACGGCAAGAAGGCTGACACCCCGGTAAGTAGCACGTTTTCCCCAGAACAGATAGCCGAAATACAAGGGTTATATTTCGGAAGGCAATACTCTTGTTTACAACACGTTCATGGAAAACACAAGTGTTAAGGGGAGCACGCGCCCAACATCTAGTGGTATTGCCGGTACGGCTGTAGGTGTGTTAAACCCTGATCCGACCTCGGTAGTAGGTTCATCGGCGCTTCCCGTGCCATTGAATTTACGCCCTAGTCAGACCAACCAACTCGTAGCCGTACCCGCCAGCCCTAGTCCGATCACGAGCATACCCGGTTCGGCGGTAGCGCCGAACCAGAGCCTGATTACACCTTCCATGAACACAACCATGGTTAAGCCGATGCCGAGTCACGACTCGGCGTATGGATCACAGGCCGCACCCATGGCCAGTCGTCCAACGGCGACTTCGTCCGCTACGGATGAAATTTTAGCCAAGCTCCAGGAAGACATGAAAAGGATGTTTACCGAATCCGGACTCGAGCCGAAGTTTAGAAGTCGGATGTACCAGAAGCCATATCCTGACTACTATGATGCTATCCTATATCCTCCGGGTTACAAGGTTCCCGACTTCGCTAAGTTTAGCGGTGAGGGGACGAAGACTACATGGGAGCATGTCAGTCAGTATCTAGCACAGTTAGGTGAAGCGAACTCTATAAACGAGTTGAAGGTACGCCTATTTCCTTTGTCACTGACTGGCACCGCTTTTTCATGGTTCTCCGCTTTGCAGCCTGGCACTATACTCTTGTGGTCACAGTTAGAGCAGAAGTTCCATGATCATTTTTGTAGCGGCGACAATGAACTCAAGTTGACACATCTTACATCGGTCAAGCAGAAGCACGACGAGTCGGTCACCGACTACGTCAAAAGATTTAGGGACACAAAAAACCGATGCTATAGCTTGGTGATAACTGAGAGAGACTTGGCCGACTTGGTACTGGCCGGGTTGAAGACCCACATTAGAGAACGGATAGAAAATTATGAGCTCTTAAGTGTCAACCAAGTCTTACAAAAAGCTTTGGCTCAAGAAAGCCGAAGCATAGAAGTCAAAGAGATTCATAGGTCCAAACCCGATCGCCCTAGGATGCACATGGTCGAGTATGACAGCTCGGGCGATGAGGGTAACGTATATGCTGCCGAGTTCGTTTGGTCCTCCAAGACCAAACCGTATACTTGTGACGCTCTCAAGCCGACTCGCAAGAATCATGAAGAGCAGATAAAATTCACCTTTGACGTAGCCAAGTGTGATAAAATATTTGATTCTTTGCTGCAAGACAGGATCATTAGGATATCTCACTCTTTGCCGCCGTTTGAAGAGCTAAAACGGCGGGCTTATTGCAAGTATCATAATTCTTTTTCTCATGCGACTAATGACTGCAATGTTTTTCGGCGACAGATACAATCGGCTATTAATGAGGGACGATTGAATTTCGCCGATATGCAAATCGACAAGCAGCCCTTCCCCATGAACGCTATGGATTTGGAAGGGAAGAAAGTTTTGATTCGGCCCGACATAGCCGAATCGGCTAACAAAGACAATGTGGTCCTTGGTGAACCACGGAAGAAAGAAGTCGGTAAAGCCCCGGGAAGAGAAGTCGTGCTCGAGAAACAACCCGGCGGCAAAGAAACATTGAAGATCACTATCAGAAACCACGCACTCGGGGGGCAATCCCGAGTGCAGGAAGACCACACCAGTGCACTCGGGGGGCAACCACCGATGCCAGAGAATACCCGGGTCAAGTTCATCAAGCCCAAGAGTCCGGAAGTCGGCAGGTGGAAGACCAATGAAACTAGAGCTCAGTACAAAAGAGTGAAGCCGACTTTCGATATGTTACTCTCCAAGTATACCAACCAAGCGGCCGGTGTCATCCCTGACCGACCATCGCGCTTAAAACGTCCAAGATCACCTCCAAGGCCAGGGTTCCAGCATCAGGCCGAGCCGCACGGGCCATGGATGCCGGCTCCATGGATGGTGCCACCTCCATACGCGCCGTACATGGACGACCTCAACGGAAGATGGGGGCAGCACCCAATGGTTCCCTACGCTTTCCACCCAGGATGGTCGGCGTTGAGAAGACCCGTCCGCGAGAGGCTCACTCATCCTACTCGGGGCCGACTAGCTGGGGATGCCAGTCGGCCGACACAGAAGGCCAACCATCCTACTCAAGGCCGACTCGTTGGCGATACCAGTCGGTCCTTACCGACTTCTCCGAACCGACCAGACAGAAAGGTGTGGCGTGCTAAGTCGCCGAATACTATGCCCCAACAGACGGCGGGCAAAAGATGGAGATCGAAATCGGCAAGGGACCGATTACTATCAGTAATCTGGTCAATTCTAATGACAATATAATCACTGTTCAGCAGGGGTCTGTGGCCAATGATCATGAAGCCGGTACAAGCAAGAGTAGGCCCAGAGACCCCAAGTACACTCAGCCTACCTGGTGTCCTCCCGGGTTGACCAAGACCCAGAAAAGAAGGCTGCAGCGCATGAGGAACCAGGAGAAGGTTGAGCGAGAGGCTGAGACGCTGAGGGACGAATCTTTTAACGAGATTCGGCCCATGGTACCCGCGAAGCAGGTCTGGAAGCCTAAGCGAGCAGAGGACACGACGACTCCCGAAGACATGTCTCATCTACTCGGCAAATCGCCGAAGTCGGTAGCTACCACGGAAGATAGCGAAGAGGAAATGGTGGACTACGAGTCTACACCGGTTCACGCAGGTATGGACATAAACATGGTATATTACTTACCTGCCGAGTTCCGTGCTGTAGATGAGAATGGGGAGGTAGCCCAGTTCGACTTCGGCCCCAAGAACGCCATCTTCGAGAAGCCGACAGAGCCGGTGAGGCACTTAAAACCGCTATATGTCAAGGGCCATATTAATGGAACACCGGTGGCGAGGATGCTCGTGGATGGCGGTGCCGTGGTGAATCTTATGCCATACTCGGTCTTCAAGAGGTTAGGTCTGCATGATAACGAGTTGATGAAGACCAATATGGTGCTCAATGGGTTTGAAGGCAAAGAGAGCACAGAGGCCAAAGGCGTGATGTACGTAGAGCTTACCATTGGAAGCAAGACTTTGGCCACTGCATTCTTCGTCGCTGAGGTGCAAGGGAATTACAACGTCATACTGGGCCGCGATTGGGTTCACGCCAACCAATGCGTGCCATCCACGATGCACCAATGCCTTATACAGTGGATTGATGAAGAAGTCGAAGTCATTCACGCAGACAACTCGGCCTGTGTCGCATTGGCCGACGCATTGGTGGACTGGCAGCACCCCAATGCGACGTGTCTGTCTGGGCGAGACCTTTCCGGGTTTGACTTCCTGAGTGCCACAAAGGACGGGTTCGTGCCCGTATCTTTAAAGCCAGTCGGCGCCGACCGACTCCAGCCCAACACGGTTCTCATTGCCTTGGTCGATGCGGTAGCGAGTCGGCTACAACCAGGCAGATCCTCAGGAGCCGACTTCCTTAGAGCCAAAGGAAGCAGCCGAGTACCCACATCTTCAAAGCCGGTTGATGGCAATCGGCTCCAAGATAAGAAATAATCAGATGGATCACAACGCGGAGTGGTTGCAGAAGCGACTCGCGGAGTATCGGTCCGGTAGGAACGATATGCACGAGTCCGTAGAAGAGGTGGATAACATGGACAAGTTAGGACAAGGTTTCACGTCGGCCGATCCATTAGAGGAAGTAGACATAGGGGATGGTTCGAGTCCTAGGCCGACGTTTGTAAACGAGAATTTGAAAGCCGACTGTAAATTTAAGCTAGTCGGCTTACTAAAAGAATATGTTTGCTGCTTTGCATGGGAATATCATGAGATGCCCGGGTTAAGCCGAGAGCTAGTGGAGCATCGGTTGCCTATCAAGGCCGGTTTCAGACCTTTTAAACAACCGGCCAGGAGATTCAACCCCGAGATGTATGACCGGATCAAAGAAGAGATCGGTCGGTTGCTTAAGGCTAACTTTATTAGACCTTGCAGGTATGCCGACTGGATCTCTAACATCGTTCCCGTGGAAAAGAAAGGGTCCGGCAAGTTGAGGGTGTGCATCGACTTCAGAGATTTGAACAGAGCCTCACCCAAAGACGAGTACCCTATGCCTATAGCCGATATGCTTATTGACAGTGCTTCTGGGCACGAGGTCATCAGCTTCCTCGACGGTAACGCGGGGTACAATCAAATCTTCATGGCCGAAGAGGACATGTCCAAAACGGCTTTTCGTTGCCCCGGGTTCCTCGGCCTATTCGAGTGGACAGTGATGACCTTTGGATTGAAGAATGCTGGGGCCACGTATCAAAGAGCTATGAATCTAATCTTCCATGATCTACTCGGCGTCATACTAGAAGTCTATATTGATGACATCGTTGTCAAGTCGGACGCCTTTGAATCTCATCTGGCCGACTTGCGCTTAGCTTTTGAGAGGATGAAAAGGTACGGCCTGAAGATGAACCCTTTGAAGTGCGCTTTTGGCGTATCGGCTGGGAAGTTCTTAGGCTTCATCATACATCAGCATGGCATAGAAATTGATCCTAAAAAGATAGAAGCTATTCAGAAGTTACAAGCTCCGACATGCAAAAGAGACGTGCAAAGACTCCTTGGTAAAATCAATTATCTGAGGAGATTCATAGCCAACTTGTCGGGAAAGGTCACCGCATTTACTCCTATCCTTCGGTTGAAGAATGACGTCGATTTCACTTGGGGGGCAAGGCAACAGGAGGCGTTCGAGTTGATCAAGGCTATTTATCTACCCCTCCGGTATTGAAAGCGCCTAGGCATGGGGAACCCTTCCGACTTTACATCGCAGCAGAGGAAGGCGTAATTGGGGCTGCGTTAACCCAAGAAGCCGAAGGAAAGGAACATGCTGTCACTTATTTGAGTCGGCGACTACTCGACGCCGAGACAAGGTACTCTTTCGTTGAGAAGTTATGCTTATGCCTATATTACGCTTGCACGAAGTCGAGACACTATTTGCTGTCTAGTACTTGCACTGTAGCCTGTCAAACCGATGTCATCAAGTATATGTTGCATAGGCCAATTCTTAGTGGCCGAGTCGGCAAGTGGGCTTACGCGCTGACCGAGTACGATTTGGCTTATGAACCCTTGAAATCTATGAAGGGCCAAATCATTGCCGACTTCATTGTTGAACATCGGGTTGACAAGCATAGCATTGACGTTGATCTTGTCTCGCTAGTACCATGGAGATTGTACTTTGATGGTTCAGTCTGTAGCAATGGCCAAGGTGTCGGTGTTGTTTGCATGTCTCCGTATGGTACTACCCACGAAGCCTCATGCCGCCTAGAATATTTTTGCACAAATAATCAAGCCGAGTATGAAGCTTTGCTACTCGGCTTAGAGCTTCTGATTGTAATAGGTGCCACACATATTGAGGCTTTCGGTGATTCGTTATTAGTAGTCCAACAAGTGTCCAAAGTTTATCAATGTCTTGACGAATCACTTAATGTTTATCTTGATAAGTGTCTAGATATAATCTCTACCTTGGATTATTTTAGTATTGCTCATATACCTAGACAAGAAAACTGGGTTGCAAACGAGTTGGCGCAGCAAGCATCCGGCTACCATGTTAGTCGTGGTGTCTTTCATATTTCTCAAGAGCCGATGCTTGGGCCCAACTCGGTAGGAAAGGCCGAGTCAGAGATCACTGACTCGGTCGCCAGTGGAAAACCGAGTATGAATAACAGAGAAGACTGGAGGAAGTCGATCATTGATTACTTACAAGATCCGACTAAGAGGGTAGACCGAGCTGTTCGGCGGATGGCCTTCAAATACACTTTGATCGACGATGATCTTTATCGCCGAACGGTCGACGGAGTTCTTTTGAAATGCTTGGACGAGGATCAAGCAAGAGTTGCGATGGGAGAGGTACATGAAGGCATCTGTGGCACCCATCAGTCGGCTCACAAGATGAAATGGTTATTACGGCGTGTCGGGTTCTATTGGCCGACTATGATCAACGATTGCTTCAGATATTACAAGGGGTGTGAAGCCTGTCAGAAGTTTGGTGATATTCAACTCGCTCCTGCTGCCATACTACATCCTATTATCAAGCCGTGGCCATTCAGAGGTTGGGGACTAGACTTCATTGGACAAATCTATCCTTCTTCCTCGAAGGGGCATCGGTTCGTATTGGTAGCAACTGATTATTTCACCAAGTGGTCTGAAGCAGTGCCTCTCAAGAACATGACACATGTGGAAGTGATTCGATTCATAACCGAGCACATTATACATAGATTCGGCGTCCCTCAAACTCTGACGACGGATCAAGGTACCTCTTTTATGGCGGGACAAGTAAAGGAGTTTGCCGAGTCCTATAAAATAAAGCTGCTCAATTCTTCTCCATATTATGCCCAAGCCAATGGACAAGCCGAGTCCAGCAATAAGGTGCTAATCAAGCTTATCAAGAAGAAGATCGAAGACAACCCAAGGAGATGGCATGAGGTGTTGTCCGAGGCGTTGTGGGCGCATAGGATTTCAAGACACAGTGCTACCAAGGTGACTCCCTATGAGCTCGTGTATGGACAAGAGGCCGTTTTACCCGTAGAGGTAAATCTGAGTGCTTTAAGATTAGCCAAACAGAATGATTTATCGGCGGTCGACTTTTACAATCTGATGATGGATGGTCTTGACGAAGTCGCCGATAAGCGTTTGGTTGCTTTAAAGGCCATAGAAAGGGACAAGCTAAGGGTAGCCAGAGCATACAACAAAAAGGTCAAGTCGAAGAACTTTCAAGTCGGTGAACTAGTATGGAAGGTCATCCTACCAATCGGCTCGAAGGATAATAAGTTTGGCAAATGGTCGCCGAGTTGGGAAGGTCCTTTCAGAATTGCGAGAGTGGTTCCTGGGAACTCATACTTAGTAGAATCCGTGCAGGGCACTCTGTTGCCGCGAGCTCTCAATGGCAGGTATCTGAAGAAGTTCCACCCGAGCGTGTGGCAAGAAGCATAACAAGTGCTGTGGCCGATATATCATATCGCCCTAAGAGAAGAAATGGCCGATGAGATGGTCCGCATCGCCCTAAGAACAGGACTTATTATTTTCGGTAAAAATACATCTTTATACCGAAAACAGGGGGGCATGTGTTGACGACCAAATTGGGCAGTACCCCCGGATGGGCCGAGTGCGTCGGGCAAGATCTGCAATGCTACCGAATCGTGGCCCAGGCCGAGTGGTGCAGCGTCCCCGAATCCCGAGTACCCGTTTCCGAGTACCCGCGGTCCCGAGTTCTGGCGCCCCCGAGCACTCGCGCCCCCGAGCACTCGTCCCCGAGCACTCGTGCCCCGAGTATTCATGTCCCCGAGCACTCGCGCCCCGAGTACTCGTGTCCCCGAGCACTCGTTTCCGAGCATGAGATCCGAGTGCCGGACCCCGAGCACCCTATGTCCCCGAGTACTCGTCCCCGAGCACTCGTGTTACCGGGTACTCGTGTTCCCAAGCGCTCGTTTCTTAAGTTCTCGTGCGCCCGAGTACTCGCCCTCCCGAATGGGTCCAAGCCAGGCTCCGAACGATGCATCCGAGTCCCAGCCACGCCAGGTCGGTTGCCAAGCCGTAACGTTCCCGTACTTTCCTACAGGTGGGCCGAGGCATTGGATTTCAAGACGAAGACTTTCTGCGCTGGAGGCCTTGACTTGGGGCTCAAGGAACAATAGTTGATCGTGGCATTTAAAGGAAAGTCTGAGATTTGGAAGGACTCCCGGATAATATGGAAAGGCATCTCGTATACAAGGCGGAGTCCAGATCACGGCGGTTAATTCGATCAGATTAGGAAGTTATCTCGAGTTTGTATGGAAACATATCTTTGTACGAGATAGAGTCCAATTGTAGCTCAAAGACCGGGCATACCCTATAAATATGAAGGGTATATGGCCGATTGAGGGGGAACTCTCCCAATCGACGCACTCAATACATTATCTTTTCATCTACTATTTTCTTCCTTTGTCTTATGCTTCTCGTTCTTCGTTGTTCTTCGTGTTTCACGGCAACGAGACTCGAGGCCCTGGGGGCGATCAGGTCGACCTAGGGCAGCCCATAGCCGCCGCACCTCCTGACGGGGTCCCTCCCGGGGGTGTGGGGTTTCGGGTTCCAAAAGCACCCGCCGGCGTGTCTTGCGTATCGCGCTCCCGGCGGGTCTCCCCCGATTCCGTGTCCCGCGCATCGCGCTCGGCCTCGGGGGTACACGGTGACGTGTTCGTGTGCGAACACCATGCTACTATCGTGCAAGCCTCGACTAATCTACTGGTACGTGCATGGCTCTCGGTGCAAATAGTATTTTGACTGCTTGATTGACCTATTGTATGACCAACAGAGGAATGAAATAATGAAGGAAGAAAAGAAAAGGGCGATGCACATGGTGTAGAACGGTGGGTGAGGCAGCGGTGGTGCAGTGGTGACAGTCTCTAGTGAGAAGGTGGTGTTCTGGCAGCGGCGAGCTCCAGCGATGCTCTGGCAAGACGAAAAGTTGTATAAAATTGAGGAATTTTAGATGGAGGCTCGACTATGTAGGGAAGAATGAGTGTGGAGAAAGAAAAGAAAAGATGAGAGGCATTGACTATATATAGAGAGGAGGTAGGGTGTGGCTGCAAACAATCAAGGCGAGATATGCGAGGCGGTTATAGGGCGTCGAGCGGGACATGGCTGCTGGCAGCGGCACCGCGCACTGCGTGCGTGCTGCTACTAAGCTGTTGCAGCGGCCAGCACAGGCCGTGTTGCACTGGCTGCTGGCCAGTAGCAGCAAGTAGCCCAGCAAAACCTTTTCTTTTTTTTGGATTTGCAGAAAAATGCAAAAAAGCAAAGAGTGCTAAAAAATATCAGCATTCATCTAAAAATTATGGGAAAAATCTCATAAATAAAATAGGACACAAGGATTCCAACAAAAATATTCTTAAGTGCAAACTCCAAAAGACTAATTCCCAAAAAAAGTCCACAAAATTGAGGATGTTACACCAACTTTCGGCAACTCAGAACAGGAAGGAAAGGGGGTGAAGGGGTATGCAATTTGGGCCATTAGATGGTCGTCGGTGGCTGAGATTGGGTCACTTAAGTGACCCAAAGTGATATGCGGCCTAGAACATTGGATTGAGATCCAAAGTTTCCCGGCAAGGGGGTGTGCGTGCTGTTGGGCTAAGCCCATCATCAATGCGGGGTGGGGCGAGTGGTAGCCAGCTGGGCTGCCTAGCTGCGATGTGGGGCAACAACGGGCTTGGCCCGAGAGGGGAAAATAGAGATAGCAGGCTGCGGAGGGAGGAGAAAGGTGGGCTGGGGATTTTCGACCCAGGCGCCCGGCTAATTTTTGATTTATTCAAAAACCAAATTTGTAAAGAATTTCAAAACTACAACTAAATGAAAAGCCAAAAATTATGAGAAAACCCACATAGGCCAAATATAAGAAATTCTCTAAAATGGTTCCAGAGAAAATATCTCCATTCCTTTAACCCAATATTAATTCAAACACATTTGAGTTAATTTGGACAAAAAATATGTAAAAATTTTAACTGAAAATACATGATGTAGCATCCTTTGCTTTCTAGAAAAAAATTTAAACCCCTAAAAAATTAGGATGTTATACATTTAGGAGCAAATTGAGACAACATATTCTTGTTGTTCAAGATGAAACACTTACTACCGAAGACCCGGATGTAAAATATGTCAGGGTTATCCTTGGTGAGTAGCTCATAGGGAGTCTTCCTCAAGAGGCGGTGAAGATACAACCGTTTGGTTGCATGGAAAGCGGTGTTGATAGCTTCTGTCCAAAAACAGTTGAAGATTTTGTACTCTTCTAACATTGTCCTTGCCATTTCTATGAGCATCTAGTTCTTCTCCATGGCAATGTTTTGGTAGGGGAGTATGATGATGAGAATTCTGACTTTATCCACTCTTCATCTAAATATTCTTCAATTCACATGTTCATAATCTTGAACTGATTTTGTGCACACTTGGCAAACTTCTTGAACTTCTATTGCATATCACCTTTGTCACTCTAGAAGCAAACCCAAGTATAACATGAGTAATCATCAATAATTACCAAGTTATACTTGTTACCTCCAATGTTTATATGGGCACAGGATCAGTTATAGTATTTTTGATGAGAAAGAGAGTCGAACCCATAGGGAGGCGATGATTAATCTCACGTGTTCCAAATTTGAAATCACAAAAAGCAATGGTTAAGACACACAACTACCTTTCTCAAATAGTCGTGGATCTCTAGTATGCTATAGACAATTAAAAAAAGCAATTAATTGAGCTAGGAAACTAAAATTATTTTTGCAATATACAGAAATAAAAATAATAAAAATATTAGAAGTGCTAGAAGAGGTATTCTAATAGCTAAAAATGAGGTATGAGGTATATAGGTTCACTACTAGCAATTCTCAACAAGTAATAGGAATTATGCAACATAAAAGTACCTATATGAATTTGCAAGAATTAAATGAGAGGCTAGTATTACTAGTAACAAGTAGAGATGAATCTACCCCTTGTCCAACCACCAATTTGAGACATACATTATGGCATGATCCAAAACAATACTCATAAATTTGTTAGAGAAAACAAGAGAGGACCACACGGTTGGCTGCTCTACCCTATTAACCTACTTACCAACTAATGCATCACTAAGTGTCATCCATGGCCTATTCACAACACACAATCAAATAACACTATTATATACATAGCATGCATAAGATTGATCCCAATAAAATTAACGACTACGCCAAAAGATGGATGATACTCATAATAAAATTAACAATTATTCAGACATCATGCAATTCATCAAAAGCAAATGATAGATCACTAAAAGTTCCGATGAAAGATCAAACTAAAGGTTCCGATGAAGTAAAAGGAGGGTCTAGTATATAGAGGGCTTGTTATGGATGATGATCTATGGGTAGAGATGAAGGTGGTGATGGTGGAGATGGAAATTGTGGTTGCTAGCAGCATCTCCGTGTTCTTTCCTGAAAGCATCTCCTGCTAGTTTGACGCAAAGACTTTTGTATATGAAGGCAAAACTTCACAGGAGGTCTCTCAAAGGTGAAGCGAATCTACACGCAAAAGGACGGTGGTGATCGAGCCATAGTTGACCCAGGCGGCAGAGGGAGGCGGCCTATGGGGATGCCTCTTAGGCCGCCCTGCCTAGGGTTAGCTCCCCTGGTTGCCTACTTTCACACGAAGTTTCCCCTCTCCAGGGCATTCCAGAATACGCTCGATTTTTCTGATTTTTTTGTGTTTGTCCTCCGTACAAAAAGTAAAGAGATAAATAGATAGCCTAGTGGTTACTAAAATAATCCATAAAAATAAATTAAATTTATAATGAAAATATAAAATAAATAAATCATTAAACTCAGAAAAACATGACACGTTTTTGACGTATCAAGCCCTCCAAGATTAAACTCTTAGTCGTCGTCTAGTAAGACCTCCGTTAGAAAGTTAAGTTTTATGATGGCTTTGAGTTAAAGAAACCATACCAAAATGGTATATCATGTTCCTTCAATAAAGTAGTACCTAAAGATCTTAGCAAATAAATATTGCAACACAGGCATTTGTCCAAAAAGAATTATTATCAATCATTAAGCCTACGATTGTCTTTGAAAATCAAAAGTTAAGATCACAATAAGAAGAAAATAAATCCTCTGTTAGCCTACAAGGGAATAGAATTTTTCATGTAAACTAGAGAGCAAGAGGACATCACAATGAATCTTTCGGTGCTACGAGAGGGAAGTCACAAGTGCAAAGCCTTGTGTACCAAAGTGTATGGATTCCTAGTGGTTGTCACACCTAATATAATGAAGCAAGTATTTATTATGTGCACCGCTTGTTGTCATGTCAACCACAAAGTATTATGATATTTCGTCATTCTGATCACTAGAAAATAATGTGGAGTGTAGGGAGGACTAAGAATAGAAAGCCTCTTGCAAATACAAAGTGATCACAGGGCTCTACAGATGTCTTAGTTATCGATATTGCAAGAGGAGTAGAGATGGCCAAATGAATGCACAACTGAAACTATATGACATGAAGTAATGCTCTTTAATAATATAAACGAAGCATATGAGCAAATGCAAAAGCTACCAAATGATATAGGTGAAGGACATGAGCAAACTTCAATGCTCTCATGTGATATAAGTGAAGTGCATATAGTAAGAATAAATGCTCTCAAATGGTATAAGTGAAGCACATAGAACAAAGTTGAGTACTCTATAAAAATATAAGTGAAGAACCAAAGCAAATGTAATGAAACTCTAAAGATAAAAGTGAAGCTCAAGAGCTAAAGATTATTGCTGCTATTGAAAAGAATATGCATGCATAGCCTCCATATGATCCATCTCGCATAAAAAATAAAATAGAGCTTTAAAAACATGGTACCTCTCTTCTACTATATTATTTTTCTCTTTTTTTCCTTTTCTTTCTTTCTCTTTTTCCGTTTTCTGTTAGAGGTACCTTATAACGATGAGCCCTTTACAACCTAAGGCAAGCAAGGAATTAAGCAACTAGGCTATGTATGCAAAATGAAACGCAATTAAGTCATAAACAAATGATATGTGCAATGGCAAGATACTCGAATGGTAATAGGTAGGTATGGTGGACACAAATGACAAAACTTAGAAGGCCGTTTGTGATGTCTCTCCTCTTTTGTTTCTTTTTCATCGAATGTTCTATTTCAAATGTCTTTATTGACTCATCGACGTCTGTTGGAAATATGCCCTAGAGGCAATAATAAAGTTGTTATTATTCTATTTTCATGTTCATGATTAAGTTCATGTTCTATGCTAGAATTGCATTGGTTCTTGGATATGAGATTCAGAGGAAAACCTAATTGCATGTGTGGAATAATAAACACCATTCAGATCCCTAGTCAGGCCTCTAGACTAGCTCATGTATTGTTGATGGTCTTGTTTTCCTGATCATGGGCATTGTTAATGTAACAAGGATGCCGGCAATAATGGGAACACATTGTTAGGGTAACAATGGTGTTGGATAGACCCCCTTATGAGATACTGCGAGATCACTTTGTCAATATGTTGTCAGTATCTTCTCATTATGTGTTAACGTTTACTTGTATCCTTAGACCATGAGAATATCATAGACCCGGATACCGGATGGTTGCTTTGGGGTCATCAAACGTTACTCCGTAATTGGGTAATTATAAAGGTGACTTTCAGGTACACCAGAAAGTATATCGTGGTTCAAGATATGTCAAGACTGGGATTTGCTCATCCGGCGATGGAGAGATACACTCTGGGCCCACTCGGTATTACGGTGTCCAGCATCGCCTGGCCAGGTATTGTGACTAAAGGGTTAGTCACGGGGACACCGGAATACGGAAACGAGAAAAGAGTACAAACCGGTAACAAGGATAACTAGGTATAGTGATCAAGGAGTTGATCACAGGGATACCATAAAAGTCTCGCCTCGGGTTGTGTAACGTATCGTGAGGCAAAAGGATGATATGCGGTAATACGAGGTTCGCTCGATAAAGATTTTCGATGATATGTGGGAGTCGTTATGGGTGTCCAGATCCCACTGACGATTATTGACCGGAAGGTGTTCCGGACATGTCCACATATACTCGAACCTATAGGGTCACATGCTTAATGTTTTAGCGACATTTAGGAATGCTACGATTTATGGAGAACGAGAGAGAAGGGTTTCGAAAGTGTTTCGGATGATCTAGAAAGTGTTCCAGGAGGTCCCGGATGGTTCCGGTGATGTCCGGAAGTGTTCCGGAAAGTATCGAAAGGTTCTAGAAGGTTCTGAAAGGTTCTAGAAGGTTATAGAAGGTTTTGATGGAGTTGGAGGGAGTTCCTGCTGGAGTAGAACTCCACCTTCCCAGGGAGAGCTGCCCCAACCCCTTTAAATAGAGGGGCAGAGCACCTCAAAGGGCATCCCAAGCAGCCCCAAAGGCAGCCCTAGCCCCTTGGTCGAAACCTTAGGCAGCCGCCACCTCTAGATTGGCCGCAGCCTCCTCTTCCTCTCTCTTCTAGATTAGATCTAGTTCAGTTGCCGGCGCACTGCTGCTTCTCCTTCTCGTAGATCTTCGCTGGTCTTGTGTGCTGGTCCACACATTACCGCGGTGTCGCTGATCCGGTACGCGTGGATACCTCGGAGACGTCGTACACTTCGGCGTTCGATCGGGCGAACTATTCGCGAGGAGATCACTCTCGCGGCTGGGAGGTATAACCTAACTGTGGGAGTCTGCGGACTTCATCGACATCGTCAACTTCTCCGCTGCATTGACGTGATCGGTGAAGGTATGATATCGTTGCCTGCACCTCGATAGTGGATCTTGGTTTGGTTCGTGTACGGTAAATTTTTTTGTTTTGCGTAGCACGTTCCCCAACACACCGGGGGTGCCCTTCGATAGGGGTCTTCGTCCTATACCCCTCTTAGGGACGGTGCATGTAAGGACAGTGGAAAACGGATCTACAGGGGCTTAGGAAGAACATAGTGGGTTCTTCCTCTTGATTCGAGAGGGCGAATTAATCTTCTCTGGTGATTTCCACCATATTCCACCACAAATCATCCAAGATAATCAAAGGATGCCTTCATCACAATGCTCCAGCAGTCTCCATCTTCATCATCACCATCTCCATCATCGACACCTTCACTTTTTGTTCATTGAATTCAGTCCGTAAACTTGTTTATAGTATTATCAATATTGTATCGTGTCATACTTGAATCTTTTAGTGATTTAAATTTAGAACATGATATGTTATTCACCATGATCATGAATGCTCTTTTCATATTTGAGTAGTTTATAGTGTTCTTGAGGACATGGGGTGATCCCTACTTGTAGTTATGGATGAAGTTTAGAGTTATTATGCTATGTCTTGTTCTTTTGTTATTGATCTTTATGATGATGTACAAATATCGACTATGCATCACTTGCCTTTATGGACATATAGATTAGCATCGTTATGTGTGTATGAAATGGTGGATGGATGGGGTGAGAGCAGCCTCTCTTAGAAACCTAGCACATGTAGCGGGAGAATTTATGCTATGGTCGGGGAAACCTTAATCATGTTTATATCTAGCATGTTTGCTTGCATGCTAGTTTTCATAATAGACACTGCAAACACTGTGTTAGCAAAGATAGATTCTGTGATGGACACTAGTGGATAACCCCTACCTAAAGAACAACATCCTTATTATATTTGCATACTCTCTTTATATGTTATTTATTGTTTTTAGTATTTTATTATTTCTAAACTTTTATTACTAATTGTTCCAAACCTAAAAATGAAAAATATCACTCACCTTTTATTATCCAATTTATGGCAGCAACAATCAGTAATTATTTGTGACACCATTTCCTTTACTCCTCATGGGTTTGACAACCTTTTGTTTCGAAAGCTAAGCTACAACCAATCCTGTCCACTTGCAAGAAAAACGCAATCACTTGTGTTGTAGTCTTGTTCATGAAAGTAACCACCAGCGGCGGCATCAAGAGCACTCCTAGAAAAAAATGTGGTACATGATTGAAAGTATGCAAAACCATCTAATCAAAAACTCCGTGGTTAGGACAATTTATTAGGAAATCTTTCAAACGTTTCCTATGCAATAGTTAAAGGTTCATTATTAACTTGCTTGAAAGTGATAATAGCATTTCTTATTTGTACTATCCTAGCAAGAGTATAGTATTTACCAATAAAAATATTTTTAGCTTTCTCCCAAGACTCAATACTATCCGAAGGTAAAGACATAAACCATTCTTTAGCTTTTCCTCTAAGTAAGAAAGGAAACAAAGCCAACTTAATGGTGTCAAAATTCACTCCCCTAATTTTTTGTGTATTACATATTTCATTGAAATAATGCAAATGTTGAGAAGCATCATCCGTTGGAGTACCACCAAATTGATTATTAATAACCAAGTTTAATAAACACTACTGAAACCCCTCCACTGACGGGCACAAAAAGGTCCGTCGCTGGAGGGGAACACCGCCGACGGACACCAAACAACCCGTCAGCGGAGAAGGCAGCAAAGATGAACGTGAGGAGCACCACTGACGGGCGCCAAATTCACCCGTCAGTGGAGATGAACGTGAGGTGGCATAGATGACGCGTGAACTCCACTGACGGGCTCAATTTACGAGCCCGTCAGTGGAGATGACATATCCACTGACGGGCGCAGACCTAGACCGTCAGTGTAAAGGGGAACATATGACGTTGCATTTTACTGACGGGCCCTGGGAACCGGCCCGTCAGTAGAGACGTTGTCTTCACTGACGGTTTAGATCCGCGTCCGTCAGTGGAGATTAGTGCATGGTTAGCTGAAGATTCACTGACGGTCCCCTTTTACGTGACCGTCAGTGGTGATCTCGCCTATATAACTAGAGCGGGCCCTCACTGCTGGCCAGTGCTCGCGCGCCCACTGGCCAGCAGCGAGTGCCGCCGTCGCCCCACCTGCTGCCGCCGTCGCCGCCGCCCCCTTCCCCCCCCCCAACCCACCAACACTTCTCCCCTCTCCCCAACCCTCCTCCCCAAGCTCTAGAGAGACTAGATCTAGATCTTCTCTTTTCCTCCTCCTCTCACACTCTCCCTCCTCCTCTCACTCTCCCTCTCTCCCTCCTCCTCATCTCTCACTCCTCCTCTCACTCTCACTCTCTCCATACATCTCTCCCTCCTCCTCTCACTCTCACTCTCTCCATACATCTCTCCCTCCTCCTCTCACTCTCACTCTCTCCATACATCTCTCATTTCTCACCGAAAAGATCACTAGCGCTCGGTAATAATGCTCGCTAGTGTTCTTTTCATTTTGTATATGTATTTGATGTGATTTTCGGTTATCGAACTGATTAGTTTCGTGTCGTAGGTGTTGATCGATGGATCGCAGTTGGATGTACGACAACCGGGCGACAGAGAGTTGGGCTATGGCTTTGAATGAGTTTCTTGATGTCGCCGAACGAGATATGAGGAGAAAAGGTGGCACGAAGATTTGTTGTCCATGTCGCGATTGCAAAAACTTGGTAATGTTCGATACGAGAGGGAGGGTGACGGTACACCTGGCGCTTAAGGGTTTCATGTCAGGCTATACACGTTGGACATGTCACGGTGAGGAGGAGGAAGATCAGGTGTTAAGATCAGGTGTTACAGCAAGATGCCGAGCACGGAGATGACGACGAAGACGAGGGGAGTATCGAACCTGACGCCGAAGAAGAAACGGGAAAAAATTTGGCCGATATGGTGCAGGACGTTCACATGGTGGAGCAGGTGGTGATAGATCCCGAGGATGAAAGAGAGGCTGCTAAGTTCACGAGACTAGTTGAAGACTCACAAATCCCGTTGTATACCGGTTCCGATCCAGAGCACACGCGTCTGTCGGTCACGCTGGAACTTCTAAGGATTAAGGCAGCCCACAACTGTCCGGACGAAGGCTTCGATGAGACACTGGCTTTTTTTGCAAAAGTTTTTCTGAAAAACAACTTGCTGCCTACGAGCATCGAAGAAGCCAAGAAGGTTGCCTGCCCTCTTGGGTTAGAGGTGCAGAGGTTCCATGCGTGTCCGAATGACTGCTTTATTTACCGCAAGGAGCACGAGAAGCTGTACAAGTGTCCCACGTGCAACACGTCCAGATTCAAGAGGGGTAGAAACCAAGCCGATGATGAGGACCCAGTGACGAGTGGCGCTCCAGCAAAGGTTGTATGGTATCTTCCGGTCCTTCCCCGTTTGAATCGTTTATTCGCTAACAAGAAGGAGGCAAAGCTGCTACGTTGGCACGCCGAGGGGCGGAAAACTGATGATGGAGTGATGAGACACCCTGCCGATGCTTCGCAGTGGAGGGCAATCGACGCCCAATACGATGATTTCGAAAAAGATCCGAGGAACATCAGGTTCGGTATGAGTACGGACGGGATCAACCCGTTCGGCAACATGAGCAGCAGACACAGCACATGGCCCGTGGTTCTATAGATGTACAACCTTCCTCCGTGGCTCTGCATGAAGCGAAAGTACATACACCTCTCTATTCTCATTCAAGGGCCGAAGCAACCTGGCAAAGATCTGAACGTGTACCATCAGTTGTTGTTCAAAGAACTCGCTACACTATGGGAACCAGGGGCCCAGGTCTGGGACGCTTTCCAAGAAGAATATTTCAATCTGAAAGCGCTGCTGCTCACGACGGTCCAAGACTATCCCGCGTACGGATATCAATCCTGCCAGTGTGTTCACGGATACAAAGGATGTGTTAAGTGTTTGGAGTTTACAACAAGTCTACACTTAAAGGGCTCTAAAAAAATCGTTTTCATGGGCCACCGAAGGTGGCTGAAACAGAACGACCCATGGAGGCAAGAGAAGGAGTTGTTTGATAATACTGTTGAGATCCGTTCGGCGCCCCGGGAGAAGACAGGGGTAGAAATCTATGACATCGTGAACACAATGCCCCCCGTTACGCCGGGTAAGACACAACCGCCTGTTCCCATGCAGGACGGCGTCTGGAAAAGGAAATCCGTGTTTTGGGATTTACCTTACTGGAGATTCCTAAGCACACGGCACAGCATAGATGTCATGCATGTTGAAAAAAATGTGTGCGACAGCCTGCTCGGTATCCTGCTAAACATGTCAGACAAGACAAAAGATGGACCAAAGGCACGAGCTGACATGGAATACTTGGGTATAATAAAGAAGCTGTGGGCAACTAAGCAAACGACCAAGTTGGGCACGGGTGCGATCAGAATCAAGATGGACTGTCCCGCTGCTTGTTACACCCTGAGCAAAAAAGAGATCGTTAGTTTCTTGGAGTGCCTCCAATGTGTCAAAGTTTCTTCCGGTTACTCGGCAAACATCGGGAGATTAGTTGACATGAAGACTCGCCGACTAATTGGTATGAAGTCTCATGATTGTCATGTGATGATCACGCAGATACTTCCTATTGCAATCAGAGGTCTCATGGAGCCGGGGGTCCGCAAGACAATCTTGAATCTCTGTAACTTTTTCAACACGATATCACAGAAGTCGATCTCGGTTACGCGTTGCCATAAACTGCAGGAGGAGATCATTGTCATACTATGCGAACTTGAGATGTACTTCCCTCCAGCATTCTTCGATATCATGGTACATCTCATGATCCATATCGTCCCGGAGATACTGGACCTAGGTCCCGTTTTCCTACACAACATGTACCCCTTGGAAAGGTACAATGGGATTGTGAAGCGCTACGTTCGTAACAGGTCACAACCGGAAGGTAGCATCATCCAAGGCTATGTTGCCGAAGAGTGTGTCGAGTTCTGCACGGATTACTTGGCTGATCAAAAGTCTATCGGTGTTCCTGTTTCGCGCCACATGGGTAGGCTCGATGGTGAAGGCCATGCACGCGGACAGAAGGCGATACATGTTTATAATTCAGTACCGAATAGATCAGCTGACTACGACAGAGCACATCTCGTGGTGCTGCAACACCTTACCGTGGTGCATCCTTATCTCTGGATGCACATGGTGAAGGTCAAAAAAGAAAACCCGAAAAAGGGAGAAGCGTGGCTCTCGAAAGAGCACAACGCAAAGTTCGCAAGCTGGCTAAAGAACTACTGGTATGAAAGGACTCCGACAAATGATGAAGAAGAGACGGTCAAAATGTTGTCACAAGAGCCTGCGAGCAAGGTCCTGACATTTCAAGCATATGATATCAACGGATACACATTCTATACGGAGGCTCAAGACAAGAAAAGTACGTACCAGAACAGTGGGGTGACGATAGAGGCTAAAACCGGTAACCGTAAGGACATATACTACGGCATTATCGAAGAGATTTGGGAACTGGACTACACCGTCACAAAGATCCCCATGTTTCGTGTCAGATGGGCGAAAAATGTCCATACGGACGATGACAAATTCACTACCGTGACTTTACCTCCCCCGACATCTATTGACTCAACACAGGTGAAAGCAATCAGTGCGAAAGATGAGCCTTGGGTACTAGCTAAACAGATCTCGTAAGTGTTCTACATAAAAGACCCAAAGGAAAAGAAGCGCCATGTCGTCAGAAAAGGGAAAAGGAGTATTGTCGGAGTCGATGGTGTAGTTGACGAAGAGGACTATGACCAATTCGACGACCCGGACTCCGAGCCAGAAGATACTGATAAACGGCCCACCAAAAGGAGCAAAGGTACTAAGGATTCCGAGCCCTACATCAGACGCTCCCACGCCGAAGGACTAACATATACCACAAAGAAGATTACTATTCACGAGAAGATTGTCGAAGACGACGAAACCTAGCGAGCTATGTGTGTTTGTATAATAATGTCTATGTTTGGATGACATTATATTATGTGTATGTGTAATGGTGTAATATTGTTGACTCGCGCTAAACGACAAAATCAGAAAACCCTAACCCGCGACGACACAAAAATGCATCTCCCAAAATCTAAAACCCTAAACAAAATGCAATATACCAAGAATATATACATACAACATGCCAAGAATAAGCAATAAATAAAAAAGAATAAAGACATTAGGCCAAGATTAAAACAATGCAAATACCAAACTGGCCACCACTGACGGGCGGCACTAAAAGGCCCGTCAGTGGTAAGTTCCTAACCCTACCGCAGAAGAGTAGCACTGACGGGCGTCAGTTACGAGCCCGTCAGTGGTGACTACTACCACTGACGGGCGGAACTAAAAGGCCCGTCAGTGGTGACTCTACCACCACTGGAAGTGCACATCTTTAGTCCCACCTCGCCGACCGAGCAGCGCGCACACTAGCTTAAAAGGGCAGCTGCGCCCTCCGCTTCCGAATTCCTCATAACTCTCACTGCTACTTCGGGCCACCGCTGGTCCCCTGCGCGGCTTGGGCTCGTGGGCCTGGGCGCTGTGCTCAGGATAGGCCTCCGGCTGGTCCCCTGCGCGGCCTGGGCTCGTGGGCCTGGGCGCTGTGCTCGGGACAAGCTGGTGCCCACAAAATTTTTTTAATAAAATTTTTATTTCCCAAGAATATATACATACAATATGCCAAGAATAAGCAATAAATAAAAAAGAATAAAGACATTAGGCCAAGATTAAAACAATGCAAATACCAAACTGGCCACCACTGACGGGCGGCACTAAAAGGCCCGTCAGTGGTAAGTTTCTAACCCTACCGCAGAAGAGTAGCACTGACGGGCGTCAGTTACGGGCCCGTCAGTGGTGACTACTACCACTGACGGGCGGAATTAAAAGGCCCGTCAGTGGTGACTCTACCACCACTGGAAGTGCACATCTTTAGTCCCACCTCGCCGAGCGAGCAGCGCGTGGATTGGCTTAAAAGGGCAGCTGCGCCCTCCGCTTCCGAATTCCTAATAACTCTCACTGCTACTTCGGGCCACCGCTGGTCCCTTGCGCGGCTTGGGCTCGTGGGCCTGGGCGCTGTGCTCAGGATAGGCCTCCGGCTAGTCCCCTGCGCGGCCTAGGCTCGTGGGCCTGGGCGCTGTGCTCGGGATTGGCTGGTGTGCCCAAAAATTTTATGGTGCGCCCAGAACCACTGACGGGCATTTATGGTGCGCCCGTCAGTGGTACCCCCCGGCCTAACCCTAGCGAACCCATAACCACTGACGGGCATTTATGGTGCGCCCGTCAGTGGTAAGCCCCGGCTGCCCTAACCCTAGCTACCACCACTGACGGGCCTAGAAGGGTCGCCCGTCAGTGGTAACCCCCGGCTCCCGTAACCCTAGCGAACCCAGTACCACTGACGGTCATTTATGGTGCGCCCGTCAGTGGTACTCCATATCGTATATAAGCCACGCGGGACTTGGCGAAAATTTCGCCAAGTCCCGCGCGTTCATTCGAACCAGCAGCGAGACAAACCGCCCGACGCCGCCAGGCTGCCACCGACGCCCGCACCGCCCGGTCCGCCGCCTCCGTCGTCCACTCGCCGAGATGGCCTCCCCGGGCCATGCCGCCGCCGAAGCCGCCGCCGCCTCCCCGAGCCATGCCGCCGCCGTCTCCCATGCCGCCGCCGCCGTTGCCGAACCCGTTGCCGAAGCCACCGCCGTCTCCGTTGCCGACGCCGCCGCCGCCGTCTCCCCTGCCGCCGGGTCCGTCGACCGCACCGCCACCGCGCCGACCCACAGGTGATTCCCGAACCTTCTCCTCCCCTCCCAAACCTTCCCTCTCCCTTCCGCATCCACTCGGACCCACAGGTGATTCGATCTAGTGCTGCCTCACCGGTGAAGAACTGCGGGAACATGACGGGGAGGACGATGGCCTCCTGTAGCGCCTGCTTGGTGTCGTCAAGCTCGGCAACATCGCTCGGCAACATTGCTTGGCTTTGATCTAATATTTAGTACTGGTTTGTGATGCTAATGTTGGTGTGCTTGGGTTGTCATGTCATTATTGCTAGTTGTAATTCTAATTTGTCAAGTTGATGCGATGGGCATTTTTGCTGGGATGTTGGACTGAGATCCTTGCACATTTACCCTATTGTGCCCTAATCTGAAATAAAACCTAGTATGGCATGGTGATCTTTATCAAAGACTCAAACTCTTTATTGAGCATCTACAATGGAGAAGAGGAAACTTTGTACTGATCTACTCCGTGCTTATGTGCTTATGGTCTTGATTCTTCTCTATGTATGTTGGTTTACTTAAATTGAAAGAATAGATGTTATAGTTGATTATTAGCTTAGCTCATGAAGATGCTCTGCATCTGAAGCAAACATTTTCTTGTATATGTTGAACCCTGATAAGAACAGTTGCTATTGTTACCTAATTCTTAGTTCCTTTCTTCTCCTACATGTATCTATATGTGCGTGTATATATATATGTATGTATATATCAGACTAGTTGTAGTGGAAGAATAGATATATGTATGTCGTATTATTATGTGATACCTCTGGTCCTTAAGGACATTTTTGATCCTTAAGTGAACAGTTTAATTATGCTGAAGTGAACAAATTCTACATTTGATTTTTAGCTTCTTATGAAGATGTTAAAATCTAATAAAACCTATTATCAACAATTAATCTTAGGATCTATCCATTTGCAAACTTCCCCTATATGCATATGGAGGCTGTGATGATCTCGGGTGAGAAGTTTACCTTTTGTTTTAATTTGGGACAAGGAAGGTTTGGTCCCCAAGTTCTTGGCCTTACTCCTAGTATGGCTGGTGGCTTATTCCTCTCTTCTCCTCTTGATCCCCTAACTCTTGACCTCTTAGAGCTTGGCTTCCTATATGGTTTTGTGGTTCTTTCTCCTAATCCTGGTGGCCTTCTCTCTTGCTTCGGCTCTCGATGTTCTTGCTCTTGAATTAGATCTTGTTGTTTCTTCCTTAGCTACTGAGCGCTAAAATTGCTTCCTGTAGTATTCCCGCTGGGGCTCCGACCCGAGCAATAGAGCCCGTGGGGGTCGCCCTCGGCGTGGTGGCACCGTTCGAGCCGCCTAGGGAACAAGCCCCCGTTGCTGCCGTCACAGCTGCCAAAGATCAACCTGCCTCGGAGTCCACCTCCTCCAGCGATGAGTCTGGCTCCGAGTCAGCCTCTGAAGAGGACGTGGTGCCCCAGGAACAACTACCGCCCCCGGCCCCGACAAGATCTCAGACTAGGAGAAAAGGCAACCAGTTGCCGGACAGGACGTACGTTGTCACTCGAGTCGACGACGTCAGAGATGTTCCAGCGAGTCCACAGAAGGCCGCCCAGACCTTCAGCAACGCCTGCGGGTGCTTAGTCCGCAAATAAGTGAAAATCACGTGCAAAGAATTCAGCCAGCTGTCTGAGTCGACCCGTGAAGCCCTATTGAGGAAACTATGGGACAAGTATCAGATTCCTGCCGCCGACAAGGATAGAGTCCAAGCGGCAGCCCTTCACATCATGGCTAGGGCTCTCAAGACTTGGTGATACGACGCACAGAAGGTCGTGGACGACGACTGGGATACGAAGATCAGTGCAAGATGCCCGAAGATAGAAAAGGAAGACTGGGAGCAATTCGTTGCTGAAATAAGGAGTGCGGAATTCCAAGAGAAGAGTCGCTGGGGGAAGGAGCTTCGGGCCAAGAACAAGTTAGACCACAAGCTCGGAAGCCGTGGATACCTTGGGAAGAGGCCAAAGTGGGCCATAGAGGACGCCAAACTGGCCGCGGCTGGGAAAGCGCCTCCTTTTGCGCATCTCAGGGAGCCACGGGCCAGGGAGTATATGAGGGCGCATACAAGCTCTGACCCTGTGATGGGGTCACCAATTATACAGTCTGAAGAACTCCAGGAGGTGGCCAACCGGCTGGTAACATCTCAACTCAGTGTTTTTTCTTACGTAGTTACGTTGTATCGAAATACGCTATCTTCTCATCATGCGATATAACTTGCAGACAGAGCTGAGCCAGCAGCCTGCAAGCTCACAGGACTCCGTCACGAGCTGCCCGAGGTGGAACGACGATCTGGCGAAGGCTCGACAGAAACCGGAGCATCGGGGCCGTGTAGTAGGCGTCGGGGATGGCGTTAAGTGGGACAAGGTGTTTCCCCGAAACCCCGAGGGTCGCCGCCGCCCAAGGAGAGACAGCCAGGAGTACATGGATAATCTCCGTGAGCAAATGCGAGAGATCGCCGAGCAGACGTGGGTACGTATGCAAGTCCTCGCAGCGCAGGGCGGTGCGACGATGGTCCCCGATATCCAGCCGTCTAGTTGGAGTAGCTGCGCATCCGCCTCGGACGGCCGGCCGGAATCACTGAATCAAATCGACAGCATCACCGTAAGTTCCGTACGCTAAAACGAGTGATTACAGTAAATCCTGATATCGTTGTCCTGACTTCAGCTAGGACGGCAAATCTATCCCTGTTTTGCAGGAAGCCACTAGATGCACACTGACGGTGCAGATCCCTGGCATGAAGGTGAAGGTTGTGCACGGCCAGGTCTTCCCGACGCCGGAGGGGGCAATCCTGCACTGTGTTCCTATGCGGGAGCACCATGCGAAGGTGCAGGTGGACGTCGTCCTCAACGACTACAACGACATGTTAGTCCCTGTCCCCCCTGAAGAGGAAATGACACGGCTAGGGCAGTGCAAGAACTATTTCATCCAGTGGCCGAAGAGCCAAATTATTTTAGCTGCGGCGCCCTCTCCTCGCACGGCTCCATCTCCTCGCACGGCCCCCTCATCCACCAACCCGTCTCCATCGGTCGGACGATCTCCCTTGGGCCTCAGCCAGACAGCTCCGACGTTCAGAGACCTTGAAGACCATCTTGTCGGGGACCAGTACAGGGAGACGGGTATGCAGTCCTCGGCGGCGAGGGATGAGCCCATGATCGATCCACCGGAAAGGCGCGAGGAGGATCAACCTAGAGGGAAGATTTTCTCTCCCGCCACACTTGCCGGAACACTGGAAGCGGCGCTGGTGGTAGGCAAGAGTCCTGAGCCGCTGCATAGGAGGAAGAAAAGCAAGAAGAGAAGGGCCGGCACCGGCGAGAAGGAAAGAAAGGAGCAGATGAAGAAATCCTTATCCTTCTCGGCATCGGCATCGTCATCCAAATTATCTACACGGAGCATGGGTCTCTGGCGATATCATTACGAACCAGGTCAGGACTTGCTCCCGCAGGACGAGTTGGACAATCTGTCGGAGGACATGAAGGCGCTGCATGAAGATTACCTCAAGATGTCCAGAAAGCCGCAAACATTCTGCCAATATTGGAAGGTCAAGGTGCCAAGAGATTACAACTTCTTCATGGAGAACGACCAGGACACCTTCGACCTCAATTTTGAAGACCTCTTCCATATGTTCAACCTCTACAGGCTCGACACCACGATGGTCAGGCTATGGGCTCTCTATCAAGCCCAAGAGTGCAGACGTCTACAGGACTCCAATATCGGGATAGTCGATCCGATATGCATGAACGAAGGCTACGCTGATAGCACGGACGGTCGAGACTTTCTACAAGAATATCTATCGCGTGTCTTCATCGTGCATAAGGACAAGGAGTACATACTAGCCCCCTACAACCCTCCGTAAGTCTTTTAACTCAGCACCGTATGAATTTTTTTGTTTTCTACGCATGTATCTCCGCCTTCTTACGCGCATTTGTTCACATTGACGCAGCGACCACTGGGTCCTCATTGTGATAATTCCAAGCTGGGCCAAGGCATTCTACTTCGACTCCGATGCGCAGAAGAGATTGAACTACAGAAATATCACTTCTATTTTGGATGCAGCCTTTTTCAGAGCCAAGTTCTCGGGCCATCAAAAAATACCTGCAAAAGCGACAAAATTGGTACACCATTACAAGTTCCCTTGCAGAGTTCAGCCCGAAGGTAGCGTGACATGTGGGTACTACACCTGTGCCCATATGGACCTATTTGTCCGGTACAAGAACAAGCATTGGAAGGATATGAAAGAACTGAAGGCTTGGAGTGAGCTAGGACATCATTTGTACGATTGGCGTCAGGACTTTGCCCGCATCCAAAGAGTCTTCGCCAAAATCATCAATCTTGAAGTAATCAATCCAATGGGTGAATTCTACGCCGGCCCCTAGTTTCCGAAGCTAAACTTAAGCAGGAATCAGTAGATTAGTTGTTTAAAAAACTTTATTATGTCGCTCGTCAAATATACTTGTTTTCTTTCATACCAGTGATTAACGGTTACGTGAAGTGTTATGTCATTACGAATAAATTATATCAAATTTTATATTTGTGAATATTTCTGAAATTTATGAAAATTTGTGTATATTTGTGAAATTTATGAACATATCTGTGAAAATTGTGAATGTTTGTGAAATTTGTGAACATATCTGTGAAAATTGTGAATATATTAGTGCAATAGGTGCTGAATGGAAATGCACAACAGAAGCTCTACTGACGGGCACTTAACAAACGCCCGTCAGTGGTGAAGCCCGTATGGCCGTTCTGCAGGTCCTACCACTGACGGGCGTGTAGACAAAGCCCGTCAGTGGTGAGATGATACCACTGACGGTCGTGTAGACAAAGCCCGTCAGTGGTGAGATTATACCACTGACGGTCCCGTATCAGACGACCGTCAGTGCTGATTGGTTTACACTGACGGTCCTCGTGCCCGTCAGTGGAGGTCACCCCTCCACTGACATTCCCAGGGTGACGGGCCCCCCGTCCGTCAGTAGAGGGGGTTAGGTGCCCGTCAGTAGAAGCCCGTTCTGCAGTAGTGAAAGAAGGCTTAATATCAAATTGTTCCACATTAATTCCAAGATTAGTGTTGGATCTTCTAATAAATTCATCATTAGTGACACTAGCAAATTCACCAACTTAGTCTTTTCGTCACCATTGTAGCAAGATTAAACTAAGCACGTCGGAACTAATTTTTTTGGTTTTAATATAGATGAACTAAGGAAGCAATTAAAGTACTAACGAAAGTAACTAGAGAGCAAGCTATGCAAGTAATAAAAAAAGACAATAAAATTAAAGAGAGTGTGGAAATAAAATTTAGAGTGAAACCAATGTTGCCTTCCTAGCAACAGCGCTAGAAAAATAGAAAACCTTGCTCGATGGTCTGCAAGTGCACATGATCAGTTGTAGCGCTTTCGATGAGAAAGTGTATCGAATCCATAGGAATTGGTGATTATCTCACTTGATCAAAATATAAAATCACACTCAAAACATTAAAAAGGAACGGTGAAGACACATGACTACCTTTCTCAAATAGTCGTGGACCCCAAAGATGCTATAGAAAATTAAGATGCTATAGACAATTAAGATAAGCAATAACTTAAGCTAGGAAACTAAAACTACTTTGGAAATACATAAAAATAGAAAATTAAAAATACTTAAAGTGCTAGAAGCGATGTTTTAATAGCTAAAAATGAGGCATGGGGCACATACGTTTACTAGTAGCAATTCTCAAGCAGTGATAGGGATTATGCAACATAAAAGTACCAACTACGAATTTGTAAGAATTAAATGAAAAGCTAGTATTATTAGTAGCAAATAGAGATGAATCTACCCCTTGTCTAACCACCAAGTTAAGGCATACATTAATACATGAGCCGGACCGATACTAATAAATTCGCTAGCGAAACGAGGACCACATAGTTGGCTGCTCTACTACATCCCCGTGCTTACCAACTAATAATTACTAAATGTCGTACATGGCCCATTCACAACACAAAATCAAATAAACACATTTAAAGACATAACATGCTTAGGATTAATAACAAGCAAATAACCGATTACGCTAAAGATGGATGGTAATCATAATAAATTGATAACGTCGAAGATTGATGACCATCACAATAATCATGTGAATGCTACATAGATTCTGGTATACACCTCGTAGACTCGATGGACTACTCACACATCATTCAATTCATCAAAAGCAAAAGATAGTTTGATTTCATGTTGAATGTACTGATGAAACAAACTGTTGTCGATGTCGGAATCGACTTAGAAGGAGAGGGTGCATGCCGGGCACATGTAAAGTGTCGCGAGAGTCGAGTAAGTAAAATAGCATGAACAACGACCGCATTGCTAGGCGTCGAACACTAACACGAGTGACACAACGATATTCTTTTAACCAGGTTTGACCTCGAGGACACGTAATCCCGTTAAGGGGCGTGGCTTCGATCCCTCAAATCTGTGCCGGACAGCGTCGCAGGTGACGAACAAGCTTTAGACTCTCTCGAGTCAAAAGATTCACCGTCGAACATGACAGAGATCCCATGAGGAAAGGTCGCCACATCTAGGAGACGTGAGAGTTCATATTCCTCGAGTGAGATGTCTTACAAATGATCCATGGGGTGGCTTTTATAGCTCAAGGAATAGGGACAAATGACCCTCACACCCTTGGTGGAGGGTAAAGGTAATATGGTATGTAAACTTAGTGTATGAGAGGGAAGAGAATTAGTTCATGGTACATGGTGGATTATGGGTTTGATGGACTCTTTCCTCCTTATGGGCTTCGTTGTTTTGGGCTTAGTTTGAATTGAGATTTGACTTCTTTTCTTTTAATATTTTTTTCTCGGACTCTTGATTTTTGGCAAAACTGTCGTCTGAGTGGAACCCCCTTGTTGGAAATCTAGTTCATTCTTACAGCAGTAGCCTCCTTGACCTGCGAACCCGAGGTATTGGTCATAGGTCATAGAAGGATGCTGATGGCTATGTTGATGGCCGTATTTTCTATTTTCAGCAAAATTTGTGAAACTGGGGAATTTCCCTGTCCAACTATGGAGGGCTTAAGTTAGCGTTTTGAGTTCTCCATTTTCTTCCTTCATGTTGCTATGACCATTTATGCTTGGAACGACCGGAGGGCGGGCTTTCAGAAGCTTCTGTGCCGCTCTTTGCTTCTCGGGGCCCTCCTCGTGTCCAGGACACTAGTGCGGCTTTGAGCACCCACCGGCGTCGGGGTGAGGTCTCCGAAGCCAGCTCTCTGATCTCTTACGTGTGTGGAAGAAGAATTTGGTCCGATTTCTTCGACAGAGTTTTGTAAGATGATGCTCGAATGGTGCTTGCTAAAATGTCTGATGCTTTTGTTTAGGAGTTGTACATACTTCACATAGAACTGCTACTCGATGCGCCAACAGGGTTTGTGCTCAGATGCAAAAGCAATTAGTTCTACTGCTGTACTTCATGTCTGCTCATCTCTGTGATTCACCATGTTTGACCGAAGTGTCAAGAGATAAGTTCGTCACGCGAACACGTTCTTTGAGATCTGGGGCACGGACGTCATTGGTAAAAATTGGTTTTGCCCTTGGCGGGTTATGCTGCTGCTGTGTTGCGATTGCTGATTAGGTGGCTAGCACTGTGCAAGTGACTCGGTCTTGTTTATTTTGAGAGCAACTTCATGTATGTTTGGATCTCGAGCCAGCTTTGTCTTGAGAAAATCATAATGAGGTGAACTTCGTGCTAATTTGCAATTTAAACTTGCCGATGAGACTAATAGATAGAGAAGACATCAGCAGGTACTTGGCTTCATGCCTAAAGTTACTGCTTCCGAGCATTTCCTGATTAACTAGATGCCAGAAAAATAGCTATTGGTATATGCGAAGGTCATGACGCTTGGCGCTGTAGATTTTGTTGCTACTTGTTTTGACCATATGTGATGAATCGCCTGGGCCGAGAGCAAAAACACAAGCATGCTGCCCTTCTCACCATGTTCAATGACTCGGACCGAGTCTGCCACGGAGCGTCTGGGCCGCGCTTGCATCTCGGCCCATGTGGAGTTTAGCTGTCGTAGTCCTGAGCCTATAGTTTTGTCGCGTGTTTTGCGCCGAGGGGGTGTTGGCGAGGCCCACGGGCGCTGCGGTGTCATTCCGACCCAGTAGTGCTCATGGGCCCGCTGGATAAGGTGGGTCAGAGTTAGCCCATGTCCTAAGTCCTGAGCTCCGGCTGTGCGGATGGGCTGTGGCCATGTTTAATCTCAGCCGCTGCTAGGGCCTAGAAGGTGGCATGCAACGGTAACCTCAGCTTGAGCCATGCGTCTGCTTGGGCTTGCTCTTCTAGGCCGGCTTATTTCTGGACCGAATGCAAATTGTTTTCTAACATACTTGTGATTTCCAGAACGCTTGCCATCTTCTTGCTTATCTTTGCAGGTTACGACAAGATGACCTCCAAGGTGTCGCCAAGTTCAGCTAGTAAGTTCTTATGGAGAAGGCTCTCGTGACAAAGTCGATACTTGTGATAGAGTTGTTCTCACAACGAAGAGAACGGCCATGACGGAGCATGCTCACGGGAGAAGCACGATCATGATGGAGACAGTTCTTGTAGCGGAGGCATGCTCATGACGGAGATGGTTCTCGCAGCGGAGGCATGCTCACGGTGAAGATATTTCTCACAACGGAGGTGTGCTCATGAAGGCAATGGTTCTCGCAGCATGGCGTGCTCACAACGAAGACGATTCTCGCGATGGAGGCATGCTCACGACGGAGATGGTTCTCGCTATGGAGGCGTGCTCATGACAGAGATGGTTCTCACGATGGAGGCATGCTCACGGCAAAGACGATTCTCGCGATGGAGGTGTGCTCATGACGGAAATGGTTCTCACGATAGAGGTGTCAGATCTTGCTGACTTAAGTATTTGCTTGTTCCCTGGGAATCGTCACCATTATGGCACAGTGGGGGGTTTGGCCATGTACACTCCTTGGGATTAAACAAAGATGACTCTCACAAGGAGTTATCCTAATGCGATAAGTCGTCCCGTGATTCCTCGACCTAGCCGGTAGGGAGAATTGGGTGCATGATGTGACTTGTATTCGCGGATTGACTTAACATCTAGAGGCCATAAGTGGCTAGTTCATTAAGCCCCCTGTTACCTAGGGGAATAACCCCCTGAGTAATCACCATACATCCTATATTAGAGGACTTTGTAGGCTGCCCATGTGAAGCCAACAAATGACTAAGCCACTTGGGTCCTTATGGGTTAATGTTCAGAAACCTATGTGCCCACACTCCATGTAAGTCTTTTGGTAGGGAGACCTATGAAGATAGTTCTGGTGCCATTACTATGGACTTTTTCGTGAAGTACTCTTCATCTTCAAATTTAGAGACATAAAAGCTCAAGTAAAGAAGAATAGTACACGAAGGCTCATGGTGCACATGTTCATTCTTTATTTTCCCTGATGATAGCGGGGATACAGGGTCTTAGGTGGCCATGGACGATGCTCTTATAGAGTTAAACAATGCTTTGTTCATCCGAAGCGTGTTGGGCGAGGTTTTGATTTCGTATTGTTTTGACACGGTCAACTTCTTCCTTGTTTTCGCTTGTATGACATCTATCCTTGTGTTTCTTCTTCGGAGAGTTCCTCGTCTTCGCTACTTGATGAAGTATGATGGTTTTCAGGGAATTGGTCCTCTTTGCTACTTGATGAAGTATGATCACTTTCCAAGAATTGATCATCTTTGCTGCTTGACGAAGTATGATCTCTTTCCGATAACTAGTCCTCTTCCCACTTGATGAAGTGTGATCTCCTTTCGAGAACTGGTCTTCTTTGCCACTTGATGAACTATGATCACTTTCCAAGAATTGGTCTCTTTTGCCGCTTGATGAAGCATGATCACTTACCGAGAATTGGTTTATCTTGGCTAGGTCAACATCTTTACCTTGCGCATACTTGTAGATTGTGCAATACAACTCCTCTATGGTTCTTGATGGATTTCTTGCAAATGCACGATTGACCTTGCCCTAGAGTAACGCTTCGTGGCAAGCATTGATTATTGTAATAGCTAGAGAATTGGCGAATTGACTTCTTACGTCAAGAAAGTGTTAGAAGTAACTCCATAAAAATTCTCCATATTGTTGCTTAATGGTGAACAACTTCTTTGACAACCAAGGTTGGGTGAAGTTTCCTTGAAAGTTTGTAAAAAAAGCTCCCAAAGACAATCCCATGACACAATTGAGTTGTTTCTCGAGTAATAGAACCATGTTCGAGCCATTCTTGTTAATAGAAAAGGGAAAAGATTACACATTCCTGTTGCTCCTCCTCCTCTAGCTCGATTGCCATGGCAAAAACTTCCATGAATTGCAGATGATTGGAATCTCCACTGTACTGCTTTAGCGTGGGTTGATGAAATTTTGGGGGAAAAGGTGCTTCTTGAATTTTCATTGAAAGAAAGAGGATTACAAGTTTTCCTGTTGTTCCTAGGCCCAGTCTCAGGCGTTCTTTAAGAGTTTTATAGCTGCTTTCTTTGTTAGAATTTGAAGAACAGTGTTGAGACCTTAATGATGCACAACTAAGTTCATGTTGAGTCGTCTTGGATCTAGTGGTGGTGCCAGAACTTGCAGTTCACTCACAATCTTTACATATTGTATTTTTACGGTCAGCATCCTGCCCCTAATGGCGATCTTCTCCATGTTGCTCTCCAAGCACTATTGGCCTTACTCAAGATTCTTCCTGGTTCAGAGGCATGTTGGTAGTAGCTCTACCGAAAGCTTCGACACCAAATGGATACCACCATGGCAGTCCGTTCATCATGGCCAGGCGGGCCAAGGGTGGAAGGTCCGAAAGATATGATAGATTGAAGCTTGGCGGAGCCCTTGGGCGAACTCTGCTTCCGAGAGGCTTGAAGATAAGTTCTAATTTGGACCATTGGGAGGCGATCGTTGCAAAGGGATTGATATACCAACTCTCATTTGCAGAGGCAATATAGTAGGAGCTTGTCAGACATTTTGTCCTTGTGAGATCCCAAGCAATGCGCAGAGGGCAGAGGCCTGTATGTGCCTATCCAGGAAGGCATAGGACAAGGTATACTTAGAGATAGAAAGAGTTTAAGAGTATTAGTATTAGATATGATTGTGTCCTTTAAATTAGGAAGAGTCAAATTAAATTAGGAAGATAGAGTTATGGTTCGGCCTAGAGTTGGAGTTGTGATTGGCTTGTGGATCAAGTCAGTCGTCTTCATAACGGGCTCTGATGCAAATCGTTTAATTAATCAATGAAATAACCAAGAAAAATGTAGCCAGTTGACTTTACTCCGTGAGATTAGAGTAAATGGTTTTTTTTGTATTAGTTCATCCCACATTACCTTTATTGGTTGAAAACCATTCCATGATGTTGGAAAACATGTCGAACCTATCCCTCATGCATGTTTTCTAGGTTTCACAGCTAGCTTCCGAAATAGATGATGTCAGCCTTTTAACAGTCGATTTTGAAACTTTGAAAAGCCGTCGCTCTCAAACCAACTGTCTAAATCAAAATCCAGTTTCACCATTGGCTTTGTTTCGACGAAATCGTGAAAACTAGATCGCAATTGGATATGTTTTGATCACTCTTTTTGTCTATTGCAATCTACATTACTGTCCACTACATTTTCTAGTGCTAGGTTTTCTTTGATTCTATGTCGTATTATAGTTGTACTGCATAGTTTTAGGACTCAAATATATTTTTTAGTTTCCCTAATGAAAATATTTATTTAGCATATTTTTAATGGTTCTCTACTACGTATTTTTATCTGCTGCATGTCCTGTCAGTTGTCTATTGAACTTGCTGATCGTTGCCTACTGCAATTCCTATCAGTTATCTATTGCACTTGTTGATAGTTGTCTACTATACTTCTCGGTAGTTGTCTATTACATGTATAAGTGTTTCATAGTAAAAACAGTGAAAAAATACTGCAAAAAAGTCTGGTAGAACAAATGAAAATGAAAGAAACAACCTACTAGTAGTAGTCTTAAGTGGTGTTCAATACTACTGGTAGCAATAGTCTTAAAATGAGAAAAACATGAAAAAAGAGGAAAGAACTAAAAAGCGAAGAAAAAGACCGAGAAAGAAAGTAAAACTAGAAAAGGACAAACATGGTAGCTCCATGCTAGTGGTATCTACTAAGGGATGTTTACCGGCTTTTAGCCAAAAGCCAGTAAACATTGAGGGCCTGTTCGGCAACCCTCCAGATCCACGAAATCCCCAAATCTCCGATCCGGCTCCCCGATCTGGCTTCTCCTTCGAAATCGTGGATTTCAAATAGCGTTCGGCTGTGAACTCCGCTCCAGAAACGCCGGCAGGCCTGCCGCCGCACCGAGGAAAAGAGAGAGATGGCGCGCGGGAGGCCGAAGCAATCCATCAGCGGGTTGGGGGGGTCGTAGGGCGCTGCAGGTGACGGCCTCGACGGCGGCGCCCGGCGGGTGCAGCGGCGCCCTCGTCTCCTCCCTTGCTCTCGAGCCACCGCCGCCATTTCTTGCCCAGGGAAGGAGGAAGAGCTCGGGGGAGAGAAGGAATCTGGCCGGAGGCGCGGTGACGGGGGAGCGGGAGCCGCCGCCGTCATTTCTTGCCCAGGGAGGGAGGCGCGGAGCTCGGGGGAGCGAGGACGCCGGTGGATCTGGCCGGAGGCCCTCCCCCTCCGCCACCCTCCGCGGCCAGGGAGGCCAGCCAGGCGTTGACTTCGGCGACGGAGGCGGGCGTGGAGGCCAGGGCAGCGGGGTCGAGGTGCTCCGCGGCGGGTGGGTGGGGAGGCCAGGGCAACTCCGCGGAAAACGATTTGCTGAATCCGGAAAAACGTCGCTCCGTGTTTTTACACTAAAACACTGTTGAGATCCGTGGATCGGGCTCCGTGGAGTTTGAGCGTTCGGCCCGCTCCACCCGCGGAGTCGGCGGAGCGCGGAGCCGGAGAGTTGCCGAACAGGCCCTTACCTATGAGCCCAGCCCATACAGAGCCTCTCTTCTAGTCACGGATGAGCCCCGTCACGTGATTGAAGAGGGCGAGAGCCCTATTCCTGGTCTTCGGACCATTATCTTATCTAGAGTATAAATAAGACACGGAAGATGTGCATCTGGATGTTTCTTCACTACATCTGTGTTCAAACTTCGGGTGATCTATGAAGGATGCCCAATGTTCCCTTTATACAGCTACAAAAGGACCGTGCTACCGATTGACATAACCAAGAAAAAAAATACTTAAAAAGGACAAGTAGAACTGAAGACCTAGATACCTAGTTACTATTTTTCTTTACAGCTCAAGATAACTTCACATGTCTGAAACTTCGACATGGTTGTTCAAGGACTCTTGACTCCAGGAGTAATCCATCAGAAGACACGCAAACCCATACAATAACATTCTTGTATCAGTAAGAACCCAGCAATAACCTCTCCACTTCCAGTACCGTCAAGAAGAAATTTTTTGTTTTCTAAAGGCTAGCTAGATTCAGTGCGTTTCTCATGTCTGAACATCTCTGAACTGAGAAGCTCCATGAACATCAGAATTCATTACTCCGGTCTTTTTATTACAGGGTGTTGAAGACTGTTCCTACTTGTGATGCAGATGTGATCAAGTTGGAGTTAGCTATTCATTTGCCATTGCCTGGAGTACGTACGTCTATGAATACTTATTGGGAAAAAAAAATTCTCCTCTGATTGATTTGTATCATAATTCTGATGATTAAATTGTAAAGATGATTTGTGGGAGCATGCAGCCGACAGATTTCATGTCAGAACCTAGAGTTTTTGGAGATAACTCGGAAAACTCAAGAAGAAAGGATGAGAAAAACGTTGTACCTACATCTATAGTTCTTGGAGGGGATGATGTGGACACATCCAAAAAGTTGACAGCATCCGCGGCTGACAGCGGCAGTGGGATCTGTGGAGGAGGATGGCGGCGGGGTGTCGGAGCCCGATGACAGGTCAAAACCCTAGAACTGAGGAGGTCGGGACCGGCAAGGAGTCCAAAAAGGTGAGGTTGGGAAGGTCTCCGGAGAGGGCCATTGCTACAGGGAAGAGAGATGGAGGTGATACCGTTCGTGCTCGGTAAGATCGGGAGCTCAAGATGGCGAGACGTGGTTCCACGCCCCGTGCAACGGGGTGGATTGGGCCGGATGTTCTCCATCTCGGCCTCATCCAAACGCATATTTGGGCTAAGTCAGGACACGCCTAGGAAGATCCACGTGGATTGGAACGCGATCCCGCCTGTACCTGCTCCAACAAAACAAGTTCTAATGCGTATCCCCCGGTGGAGGATTTCCCCACGAGCTGCATGGAAGGGGATCGCTATGCCTACTCAAGAGAGAGGCGCTGTAGAGATGGAACATCAACATTGAAAAGTAAATTTCAGACATACAAGATGGTGGATTAGATAGTGTTTTATGAAAGCTACTAATTTGTTGTGTAGGTGTATAGAGATGTCAAAACGGAATAGAATGTGGAATATGCTGAGAATGAAGCACTGCAATGTGACATCTCTTCTCTGCTCCCTTCTTTTTGGTGTTATATATGGTTTGGTACTCACACATGTACACAAAATTGAAGGTAGAAGACGGTGGGTGAGCAGATCACAAAGGAGGTCCTTGATGTTCTAAAAGGTGGCCCAATGCTAGAAAATTGGAATGACACCCTTGTGGTGCTTATACCAAAGACTGCCAAGCCGGAGAAGATCAAAGACCTGCGACCCATAAGCCTCTGCAACGTGGTCTATAAGCTGGTATCCAAGGTAATCTCCAATTGCTTGAAACTAATTCTCCCAGACGTAATATCACCAAACCAAAGTGCATTTGTGCCAGGTCGAATGATATCGAATAATATCCTGTTGGCAATATGAATTAACCCATTTTTTTGCAGAGAAGTAAAAGTGGATTGGTAGGCTATGCAGCACTTAAATTGGATATGAGTAAAGCCTACGACCGTGTAGAGTGGAGTTTTCTGGAAGACATCATGCATAGACTGGGGTTTGATGGTGGCTGGATTCAATTAGTAATGAAGTGCATCACCACTGTCAGATACCAAATCAAGATAAATAAGGACACTACTAATAAAATTACTCCACAGAGAGGTTTGAGGCAGGGAGACCCTCTCTCCCCTTATCTCTTTTTATTATGTGCTAAAGGTTTTTGGGCTATGCTTTATGATGCTGAACAGAGGGGAAGACTGAAAGGAATCAAAATATGCAATGGGGCGCCTAGCATAAGCCATCTCTTGTTTGCTAATGATTCTTTACTCCTGATAGAAGCGAATGCTAGAAGTGCCCAAGAAGTAAACCGAATTTTGGAGACATATGAAGCTTGTTCGGGACAGATGATCAACAAAGACAAATCAACGATCCTCTATAGCAAGAACACAAAGTCATGCCAAAAGGAGGAAGTGAGACAGATCTTACACATATCAGCTGAAGGTCTATCAACCAAATACTTGGGCCTTCCAACCTATATAGGCAAATCAAGAACGAAAACCTTTGAATATATAAAGGAGAAGGTGTGGAAGAAGATACAGGGATGGAAGGAAAAGATGCTATCTAAGGCAGGGAAAGAAATACTAATAAAAGCAGCAGCGCAGGCAATCCCGGTTTATACAATGGCATGTTTTGACATCACAAAGTCCTTATGTGATGATCTCAGTTCCATGATAGGGCGCTACTGGTGGAGCCAAATGAACAAACAGAACAAGATACACTGGGTGTCATGGAGCAAACTTACGAAGTCAAAAATGCATGGAGGGCTAGGTTTCAGGGAGCTATATTCTTTCAACCTAGCCATGCTTGCTAGGCAGGCATGGAGATTACTTGAGAACCCATCATCCCTCTGTGCCAGAGTCTTATCTGCAAAATATTACCCGGGAAAATCAATCCTAGATGCCACTCCAAGTAATGGTATCTCTTATGCATGGCGCAGCATCCTAAAAGGAATTCAACTTCTCAAAAGAGGCATCATATGGAGAATTGGGAATGGGGAAAGCATAATGATATGGACCGATCCTTGGATTCCAAGGGAAAGCACTAGGAAAGTCATCACACAAAAAGGTCACAATGTCATAACTAATGTGGCTGAATTAATTGACCCCAGCACATTCTTGGGATGAGCAACTGGTTCATCAAACCTTTGTCCTAGAAGATGCAGATATAATTCTGAAGATCCCTATTCATGAACATGCAGAAGACGTCATCGCTTGGCACTTTGACAAAAAAGGTATTTTTTCTGTGAAATCTACCTCCAAGATAGCAGTTGATATTAGAGACCATGAGTCTCCTCCAGGCCTAACAGCTTCCTCTAGTGCAGTTAATGAAAATGGTGATTTTAAATGGAAAAGACTATGGATGCTTCCTCTTCCCAACAAAATACTACACTTTCTATGGCGGGTGACAACATACAGCTTACCTCTACGAATGAAGCTCCAACGCAGAGGTATGCAAGTTGATACCTGATGTCCTTTATGTTTTAGATTGGATGAGGATGGAGGACACTGTTTCCTTAAATGCAAAAAGGTGAAAGCCATATGGAGGCAAACTCATCTTGAGCTTGTCAGACTCCGGCTAATAACCTGCTCAGACTCTTTTAAATTCATGGAGGAAGTGCTAAACTTAAAAGAGGAGAAAAAACTAAAAACTTGCTTGCTCCTCTGGCTATGGTGGCAGCAGAGAAACAAGTGTAATGCCGGTGATGTTATAAGAACAACTGATGAAATCTCTTATTCTATTAATCACTATCTTGCCAATCTCATGAATTCCATGCAGCGAAGTAAAAGCAGTAGCCAAAGTTCTAATCTGAAATGGACCCCTCCTCCGGCTGATACTTTGAAGATTAACAAGGATGGAGCCTTTCGCGAGGAATCCTTATCAGGGGGCTGGGGCTTTACTATCAGAAATTACAAAGGTGAGCTTATGGCAGCAGGAGCAGGTAATCTGGAACGGGTGACCGATCCTTTACATTCTGAAGCTTTGGCAATGCTCTGTGCTGTAAATGCAGCAATTCAGATGGGCTGCAATCGTGTGATTCTTGAAACGGATTCGATGGAGCTAAAACAAGCTATTATATCTGGAATGTATGACTTCTCTGTTTTAGGTGCCTTATTCAAGGAGATTAAATTCCAGTTACAAGTTGGTTTACATGTTGAATGTGTTAAATATTGTCCAAGATCTTGTAATCAGGCTGCACATACTCTAGCTGCTCATGGCATGACCATGAGTGGAGCTTCCTTTGAATGCTGGCTTGGCCAATTCCCAGAATTTGTAACCGACTGTGTAGCTGGCGATTTGTCCAGCAATCTGATATAATGGAATGCACCTGTGTTCCTTTCAAAAAAAAATTTGAAGGTAGAAGAAGCTCGGAATGAAGCACCCCAGAATGTTCTGCTCAAATGTGAAGCCGTAGTGGTGACCTGAAAGAAATCAAAATTTGAGTAGATTGCACTTTGCATCATCTGATTTGACTTTAGTCGGTTAAAACACGAGAATTATGAGAGCAGTCTCTTTGCGCCCGGTACGTGCACATCTAAATGATTTAGAAAAAGAAGGCAAAAAGGACATGTAGAAGTTTTTAAGAATTCCATTTTTTTTTGTGGATATAAAAGCGTTGTTGGATCGAGTATGAATTTATAAAATATGAGCCAACATTATGTCTATTTTGCGTTCTGTACGGGAAAAAGAAAGAATAAATGAGTGTCTAAAATAAACTATGCAAATATACAAACTTTGATGTTTTCGTGTAGCACGAAAATCGACTTTTTTTATTAAAATTTTATTTCGAACTTCTATAAAACTCATTGGTGGATGAACTCACTCAGAGCACAAGTACTCAGACGCACCGTAGCATTTTCCAACAAATTATGTGTTACTTACATATCACACCAGGTAACATGGCGTCGCGTTACGCTTTGTAACAGACCTTAATCTAGTCGGCGACGAGGTTAGTCCCAGGATGGTGATAGCGGGTGTCTGGCCGGAGGTTCAAGACAGATGGGGTGCCCGGACAAGTTGACAGGAGGTCGGCGTGTGGTAGGTGCCAAGTGAGATGTGGCTGACGTGTCGAGGTCGGCGTATCCGGTTTGCTGTGGCCGGTGGTATCGAGGCAAGTGAGGTGGCCGATCAGATTGGCAGGAGGCCAGGTGTGGCCACCGGCCTTGGAAGGGGTGAGGGGGGCAGTGTTTGGCTCCATGAGGCATTTTAGTGGTCTTCATGGTGTTACATGGGCACTGGTGGTGCTAATGACGGGCCTCCTGCTTTATCCTCCTGTGGTCTCGTACTGCTCTGCTTCCCTTTGACGCTCAAGCCAGATCTGCACTCTTCTTGCTGGATCTAATTCTCTTCTTGTCGGGGTATGGTTGGACTGTGTGTCTCTATTGGTTTCGAATGCCGTGTGGGTCATATGTCGTTGACGCTTGCCGTGCCTGGCAGCATCGTGGAGTGGTCGGTGGGCGACTTTGGCCAAATCGGGTGTTTGTTGTGATAGATGTGGGTGCCCAGGGTACTAGTGGTGATTGATGTCTTTGTTGTCTTTGTGCTATTGGCGAGGCATTTGTCGTGCTCTCTCGGGCCTATTGGGGTTGCCTTTCTTCCTCACCATGTGAGTCACATCAGATCTAGCCTTCATGAAGAGGAGCGGGCTTGCCCTGGCATGACAAGGGGCGTCTTGAACGATGATGTAGGATGGGTGACTGCGATCCCTGCTATGCGGTTAGCTTCTCTAAAGTGGGTGAGGCCAGTTTTGACTCCTCTTTTATAAAGTTGGTTTATCTTTCTCGTGATAGAGTTCGGTTGTCACGAGGCGTCCTAAGTATGAATGTGGCTAGCGAATATGATAGTGATGTATCTTGTTGTATCCATTATTTTACGAGGCCTGTGGTCACTGTAGCACGTATAGGATGGTGTTTTTTTTTCGCGTGTTCGTAACCCGCCTTGTTCGGTTTTTACTCCTCCTTAATTGAATAAGCAACGACGGTTGTTTCTTAAAAAAAAATCTGGTGCAAAATGCAACGCCATGTCATCTCAAGGGGTGTTTCGAGCAACTGATTCCAAATTAGGTGTCTGAATCGCAATTTACACATACCTTTTTTTGAAACCGCGGTTTGAGAGAAAAAGGAAAATTCTTCGTGCCCTCTGCTTTCTCCTACCACCCACCAAACAGAAAGCAAACGAGTATTCCGAAATCTCCAAGCTTTCCTCCCCCCTCTCTACCGCCACCACCTCCATGGCCGACTTCCACCGCCCCTACCGGAGCGACCTCCGGCCACTGCCGTCTACCGCGGCAGACCCCACCTACCTCCACGGCAATGGTTACTTCTCCTCCGCCACCCCCCAAGCCAACGGCTACTTCACCTCCGCCCCCAAGAACGGCGCTTTCCCCGGCGCGGGCGACCGGCGGATCGAGATCTACACGACGGCGCCCCCGGCCCTTCCCCCGCCGCGGCGCCTGGCCCTGCCACCGCCACCGGGGAGGAGGGAGGGAGGCGTGGGGAGCGGCGGAAGCGGAGGAGGGGGCGGGGGCGGGGGAGGGGCCAACATGTGGTGCTTCAGCGACCCGGAGATGAAGCGGCGGCGGCGGGTGGCAAGCTACAAGGCGTACTCAGTGGAGGGCAAGGTGAGGTCGTCGCTGCGGAGGGGCCTCCGCTGGTTCAAGGGCAAGTGCTCCGATCTCTTCCGCGGCTGGTAACCTCTAATGGCCTTTCTTCTTCTTGGACGGTGCCAGGGTCCCAAGAAACCTAAGTTCTTGAAAATGTTTGTGTTTTAGAATCTTTTTTGGAACGTAATGTTCCGGGTAACTCCTCTACCACTAATTGGATGCATTTGAGGTTTGTGAGCTAATGGAGGCTTGGAGGCATTTGTGACGGTGCGAGCTCTTGAAATGTTTGTGACGTGCCATGTGTGCACCTAGAAACTTTGCTGACTTGTCTGCAAAGTGGTGGTGGTGACGAATAGTCCTGTTACCCATCTTTGTTACTAATCAAATACTAGAGTTGTGTGGGTAAATGTATCTTTATTGATAGATGAAGCTTTTTCTGTGATGTTTGGAGGCTTTTTAAGTGCTTGATTTGCACATTTCATGTTACTTTATTACCATGGTTTTGTTTGTTATGCTTATCACTGAATTAGAAGATTGGTTTTCACTCGGACTCAGGAATTTAAGAATGCTTGTGGAGATGTTTGCTTATCAATCATCATTGCTATCACTTATTACTAGTCTGTTCTTTGACTCTCTTTATGAATGCTGAATTGTCAATGGTACCGAATTTTATCTTGTGGTTTGAATGACGGGTGAAGTTTGTGGGGCTGGTGTTCTTGCGAGTGGGTGCTCTGTTAGGACGAATTGAAGTGATCAATAAATTGCTTCAAACAAGTACAGAATAGGTGCGTTGATGAACTTCCATCTGAAATAAAAACGCACGGACATATTAGACCGGACACCCCCACAGCTTACTTCAAAACTGTGTCCAGACAGATGCTAACCAACTAAGGGCTTCTTTGGACAGCTTACTTCAAAACTGTGTCCAGACAGATGCTAACCAACTAAGGGCTTCTTTGGGACACATAATTCTTGAAGCACAGAAATAGGAAAAATACATGATTGAGATGTCATGACTTCACGCATCCTACAAGAATCTAAAACGTAGGAACTTGCAAACATGTCTCTTTGAATGCTATACAAGAACTTTATAGAAATTTGAAGAGAGAGAAGATGCATACAAGACAAAAGAAATTTTTTATGAGGCCTAACACAAGACAAAAGAAATTTTTTATGAGGCCTAACATCTTGTTAGGAATCCTATGGAACTAGGGTGTAGGAATACAATTCTTAGTAATATTAGTTGCCTTATTCTTTTGATCCAAAAAGTCTTCACATGAAAAATTCCTATGGATTGAAATCTTACAAAAATCTTATAAAAATCCTTCAATCCAAAGATGCACTAACTATGTTATGTATATGTGTCCAAAATGTCCAGAAAAATAAGAAGTTATCCAGCGGTTGGTATGACATGTTGATAAGCTTTTCCTTTGTTTAACCTCTGCGTTTCGTATGGCATGGTTTGGTCACCAAACTTCCTTACGTTCTTCCGTATCATATCAACATAACCAAGCCAGTGATTTGTAGATTTACAGAAATGTTCATGACTTACCTTAAGTTCTTACCATGGAACATAATTAACCCATTGATTGATATATTTGCTTGGCATCATCACTGCCGACATGATTATATACATCTCTTTTGAAGCCTTGCATGATGTTTTCGCACAGATGTTCTTTTGATTGATGCTACCTGTGATTATTGGTCTGGAATCATGGTGAGGAAACATAGTAGACACCAATACAGTTTCAGCTCCCGACATTCCTAGGAGAGCCAAACAAGACTAACAAAAAAGGTTATAGTACTCATATCACTTGATAGAACTTTGGGTGTCTCGATCTTTTGATGAGAAGTCCTAGGAGGGTTTCGGTTACTATATAGGGAGGAAGGGAGGGGAGGTTCGGCCAAGGGGTGTTGGCTGAATCCAACTTGGGCAGGGGTTTGGCCAAGGGGTAGCTGAACTCTTCCTAGAGTCCTTCTCCTTTACTCCCTTATCTATTCCATTCGGATACAAGGCCTTTAGGTCCCATCAAAGGTGGCACAACACTCTATCTTGTCTTGGCCAAACCTTTAGATGAAGGCCAAGTTTTTTCTTTAAGTTCTTTTAGGGTGGCTTAAAGTCTTGAAATCTTCACTTGAGTTATTACTTGTATGCTTGTTGTCATCATCTTTATTCTTTAGCTTGATGCTTCAATGCTTGTCCTCCATAGCCATGCTTAGTCCTTGATTCCTTAACAACATAAGAATATCTTATTTAGGGAGCATCATATTTATATGAAAATATGTAAAGTACCGAGAAACGGAATTACCTAATAATTTAGTTGTTGTGCATGAACTCTAGTTATTGGTCCTTATTATGTCTCCAGCCCTTGAGTAATACCTTGTGAAGGTGTAGGGGTTGTGGGTGTAATTGTAGTAGGATGTCCTCATCACCCCACTTCTTGAATTGAAGTCATCCTCGATGATAGCTCATTTTCCTCACCCAAATATAGCTTTAAATATGCAGTGCTAAATGTGAGACTAACTCAAAGTCTACAGGCAGCTCAAACATATATGCATTAACATTAATTTTCTCTAACACCTTAAATGGTCCATCAGTTCGAGATATTAATTTCTACTCGTGCAAATCAGAGAACCTATCCTTTCTCAAATGTAACCAAACATGATCATTGAATTCAAAAGTAACATGTTTCGTTTCCTGATCTTAGCATTTGTGCGCTCTATATTCTCTTTAGTTGTCTCATGTATTTCTAATATCAATTCAACACTTTGTTTAGCATCAAAATTAACCTTATCCGAAGATGGAAGAGGTAACAAATCAATTGGTGTAGGTGGAATATAATCATACACAACTTAGAAAGGACACATCGTAGTGGCAGAATATAGTATAACAACGAGACAATGATAACATTTTCTTTACCTTTCTTGTGTGTAATGATATAGGGAAAAGACTCAATAAACTCAACCCACTTAGTATGTCTACGATTTAGTTTTGCTTGACTTTAATATGTTTCAAGGACTCATAATCAGAATGTATAACAAATTCTTTAGGCCACAAATAATGTTGTCAAGTCTCTAAAGTCCGAACAAGAGCATATAATTCCTTATTATAAATACAATAATTTGGACTAGGCTCACTTCATTTTTCACTAAAATATGCAACACATTTGCCCTCTTGTAATAACACATCACCTAAACCAATTCTACTAGTATTACATTCAAGTTCAAACATCTTATTAAAATCAGAGTTAAAATAAAGTGGCGTCTATCAACTTATCTTTTAATACCGTGAATGCTTCCTCTTGCGTATTGCTCCAAAAAAATGGAACATCCTTCTATGTAAGCTCATTTAGCAGTGCGACAATAGTGTTGAAATCTTAATGAAGCACCATAAAATCTAGCAAGTCCTACCAAACTCCACACTTATGTGACCATTTTATGAGGCTGCCAACTCTGTATGGCTTCGACTTTGGCTTTATCAACTTCAATGCCCTGTGGAGTAACAACATAGTCAAGAAACGATACTCGATCGGTTCAAAAGGTGCACTTCCCAAGATTACCAAATAAACGTACATCACGTAATGCATTAAAAACAACACGTCATCAATATGGTCCTCGAAAGATTTGTTACAAATCGGAATATCATCAAAATAAACCACAACTAATCGTCTAATAAAAGCATGTAAAAATTCATTCATCAATCGCATGAAAGTACTAGGTGCATTAGTTAAACCAAAAAGCATCACTAACCACTCATACAGACCGAACTTAGTTTTAAATGTTGTTTTATGTTCGTCTCCTAATTTCATACGAATTTCATGGTAACCACTACACAAATCAACTTTAGAAAACATGGTAGAGCCACTTAATTCATCAAGCATATAACATAACCTAGGGATATGATGACGATAGCAAACCGTAATATTATTGATAGCTCTACAATCAACACACATACACCGTGATCCAAGCCACTTAATTCATCAAGCATATTATCTAACATAGGGATATGATGACAATAGCAAATAGTAACATTATTGATAGCTCTATAATCAACACACATATGTCATGATCCATCTTTCTTGGGTACCAAAATAATAGGAACAACACATGGACTACGAGACCCGCGAACATAACCTTTGTCGAGTAGTTCTTGTACTGTCGTTAAATTTCTTTCGTCTCCTCGGGGTTGGTATGGTATGGCACATGGTTGTGCAGTGAGGCACTGGGGATTAAATCAATTTGATGCTCTATCCCTCGAATAGGTGGTAATCCCGGTGGTACATCTTGTGGAAAGACGTTAGAGAACTCCTGCAAAATGTTACCAATAACATGGGCAAAGAGAGAGGCATATCCTCAAATGTAAATAATGGCTCTTTGCAAACGAATGCGTAGCAAACAAAATTACTAGCATCCAGATCAGATATATCAGATTTACTAGCAAGCAAATATGTACCTTTCAATTTTATTTTATTAACTTGTTTGGATGCAGATTCTCTCTTACTCTTATTTGCTCTAACTCTTTAGAAGATCATCTTTCGAAATTTGTTCAGGAGACATAGGAAGTAAACCAATCTTTTTGCCTTTATGCACAAGAGAATATTATTTTTTCTACCATTCTGAACAGATTATCTATCATATTGCCATTGCATACGAAGTAACAATGAGCATGCTTGCATACGTACCACATCACAATAAACAAAATCAGCGTAAGCAACAATAGTAAAATGTACTCGCACCATTCGTGTTACCTTAAGTTTGGTGCTATTGTTGAACCATTGGATATAGTATGGACGAAGGTGCATCCTAGTTGTGAGTGAGAGCTTCTCCACCATCTTTGAGCTAGCCAAGTTGTTGCAAATCCCTCCATCAATAATAATACGAACATCATGCTTGTTAACAACTCCGTTGTGTGGAAAAGATTATGCTGCTGATTTTGCTTGGCATGACTCATTCGCATAATCAAAACCTGTTGTGTAATCAAGCTGATGTACTGATCAGTGCCATCGGCACACATTAGTTCCATCTCTAGATTAGATTCTTGGCTACCTTGTTCTTGTTCCACAATGAGAGCATAGGTTTCCTCATCATAATCACCAGTGTAATCGTATTCACCATCTTCACGTATGATCAACACTCTCTTAGTTGGGCATTCTAGCTGCATATGACCATACCCTTTGCAGCGATGCCATTTTGTATCGTTCATCCATCCCGTGGAAGCAAGCAATGGAGGAAGAAGAACTCTTTGCCAGGCAGCCGGTATACTCTTTGATGTTGTAGGTGCTTGCAGGGCTAGTTTCAGTGTACAAGAACTTGACTTGTTGTTTGAGAAGGTCAGAATAGCAGTATGTGTGGACAGTGCAGCGGGTGTGCGAGGCATCCACAAAAAGTACAACCTGCAGAAAATTAGTCATTGTTTTTGGCTGTCGATCTTGCACTTGACGTTCAGCTTAGCAAGCAAGATGGAATAATCGAGTAATATAATTATACTCCTTATAGTCCAATATGGTATGAATTTTATGAATTAATCCACCAAAGAACCAAGCCATCATAGCCTCATTATCCTCAACTAAAGCATAATGAATTAAACCAATTTGCAATTCATGATAATAATCTTCCACGTAATTAGTGCCTTGTTTCAAATGTTGTAGTTTATTAAGCAATTCCTGCTGATAATGAGGAACAAATCTAGTACACATGGCATCTTTCAAAGTAGCCCAAGTGGTAGTTACAAGCACATAACCTACAATGTTCACTCCACCAAATACAAGCAAAACTAATAAATTCACAAACAACAACCCTAACTTGGCGATCCTTAGGATAATTATGGCATGCAAATTTCTGTTCTACCTCTCATTCCCAGTAAGATCAGCATTGGGATTATAAATATCCTAAAATGATGGAATTTTAATTTTTAATGTGGGAGTATCATCATGTGCACGTACCTCCTGACGTGGTGCCATACCATGTCGGTTGTGTTGCAGCCGGTGATGTAGATGATGTAGATGATCATTGTTGGTGTTGACGGTGTCCTCGTCCTCGGAACCACCAATGCAATCATGGTAGTTGTCCTGAAAGGACCTAAAGGACCTAAATGTTGCCTAGGGGGTTGAATATGCATTTTAAAATGAGTATAGATTTGGCTTAATCCTAATACGGAATTAAATTAGTCAGATTTTTACAAACTCAAATCCTAAATATACTAGGTTCACCTAAGTGCACCAACACCCTATATATATGTTAAGGTTTGTAAATCTAGGGTGACAAGTAAGCAATTCAATTTATCCAAGTAAATATAACTATTATAATAGAAGTATGAATTGTGATAATCTAAAGAAGACAAGACATAAATGATGTTTGTTGGAAGGTCGGATATCCAGCGATATCCTACATCTATGTTGAGGACCCGATCACTTGTGATCAAATGTGGACTCCCTTTCAAGCCGCTTCCTCTTGAGGACACCCTTGAGACTCCTTGACCACTAAAGTTAGCTCATTTCTCCATTTCAGAGATGGCGAGCTCCATTCACAAATCACTCGGCATCTTCATAAGCTTCTTGAAGGAATCATCGAGCCACCACTACCAAGCTGTCTAGGAGTCAGTGGCCTCCAAGAGTAACAAGCTCTTGAACTCTCGCTCGAATAGGATTGATGCAGAGAGCTCAAACTGATGCAACTTATGCAATTGCCTAGTGCAATTGATGCATTAATCTCCCTCACACCTCACAAAGAGAAACACATGCACTAGAGGAGTTTAGAGAGGGTAGAGACAAGTCGAGAGGGTCAACAAATGACCCAAGAGGCAGCAGCTCACTCCCCAAGCCGGCCAAGGTGAGTATATATACTCAAACCCTCGAAGTCTAGCGGTTGGAGAAGGTTGACAACATGGCCGGTTTAAACCAACCCTAAGGCCGACTAGACCCTCCGCGGGCTAACGATCGAAAAATTGACCATTGGACCCTTTGGAACCTTGACTCGAAGTGTCCAGATAGGGGTCCGGATCTGTATTGGAAAACCCAGATCTCCATCTGGAGGGTCCGGATTTCCGGAAGGTAAACTTACCAGATACTCCGGTACAAACCTGAATACTCTAGGTTCAACCCAGACCCTCTAGGTGACACTCCAGAAACCTACTGTGCAAACTGGACCCTCACCTGGACTGTCCAGCAGGGTTGGTCAAACCACCAGCCTTGGCCAGTCAAACCACCAATTAGGGCCAGTTAGACTGCCTCTGTGGTCCAGGCACATAAATCTTAGGTTTTCTGTGCTTACTATCCGGAGCCTCCTTCGAACATTCCTAGAACACCATGGGACTATAGCATTAGTCCATATAATCAGGAAATAGAACTCCCGGAGTCCACGAACCTAGGCCGATCAAACCAACCACCTAGGCTGATAGGATCGCACAAACCTAGACATAAAGTTTAGGGCAACCTCACGCAACAATGAGCTACACCCGAAGCCTCTGAGCACTTACAGCTCGAAACCTCCAGACAAGCTAGAACACCAAGCTCTAGCACCTCCACCACAAAAGAAACACTACAACATGTAACTCATGCAATGGTTTGAGCACTTGATACACAATATGATCAAGTTACTCATCCGATAGCCTCTCTTTATTGTATAGCTATCTAACCTATAATCTGATCTTCCTTCAAACTCCTTGAGAACAGTAAAATAGGAAAATCTAATCTAGGCATACCTTTGCTTTGTGCATTCCACTTGAACTCGCTGAGGCCCGACGTCCTTGCTCCAAGCCAGAATCACTTTGATCACCATCGCTTTCTGAAGTCCTTCATTTAGCTCCCCATAATCCTTTATGGTAAGCTTTCTCTTGAATTCATCTTGACTTGTCCATCTTCACTTAATGGACCACAAGCTTCAAGCATACATCTTCTCTTGATGCTCATCTTGAAAACTTGTTCTTCTCAACTTGATGACCATCGACATTTGATGTCATCCTCTCATGGGCTCTATGAACTTGACTTGTCATTGCATGCTTATGAGTAGCGGCTGACCTGCATGCACACTCTCACACATAAAGATAAGGGTTAGTTCATATAATGTAATACACAATTGCTTCCCGAGTCCACTTGATCATGCTATGAAAAGTGGTATAATCTGTACGCTTGTATATTCATTATCTTGAATCCAATCCTTGGACTCCATCTTCATCAACCTTCATCTTCTCTTTCTTGATCATATGACATTCACCTCATGAACTCATTGATCTTGATGGATATATTTGATTTGATGGCGTTCATCCCGAATCCATCCGATAGTCTCCATGCATCACCTATGGAACGTAAAACTCATATCAAGTCAAGAAAACAGTTAGCACATAGGAATTGTCATTAAGTACCAAAATCAAACTTAGGGGCTAGTTGCACTTTAATGTCCTCCTCGACATCTCCTGTGGCAGCAATGTTTGAAGCAGTGTGGTCGATGCGAAGATGCACCAAGGGTCTAGAGGTAGTGGGTGCCTAATCAGGGGTCACATGACGTGCTCACTGTTGTGTAGTAGCAAGGACGGGGGCTGGTATGTGTAGCGGTGGAGGTGGCTGATGTCGTGATGCCCACGGTGCTCCATCCAAACGGTCGAGGAGAGCGTCAAACTGGGTGGATAGCTCGTGAATACTATCCTCAAGCCCATCAATATGATCGATGGTGCCGCTGATCCAGCCATCGATGTTGTGGGCATGGTTGGACACCACTGCCTGGAGCTCAGCACACATTCGTCATGAGTGAGGAGTGAGATCATCCTCATTATAAACAGGTGGAGCTTGGAAGACTTTATGTGAGTAGAAAGGACAGCAACAATCAATTCAACAAATGCAAGTTGAATAAATGTCCAATGTACTAGTCAATGTTGCTGACCCTAGCCTAGACCATTGAAAAGCTAATCAATGTCAAACACAAAGTGGCAGTATGCTGCAATAAGCCTCAAGGAATGAGATACAAAGATATAAGTGAAGCTCAAGTAGCGGTGCAAACAACCCTAAAAAGAGAGTGAGATTTCTCGGTTTTTTAATTAATTTTTTCTTTTTTTTGATTGACCTTCTATGTGGCTCTTTTGCTTTATCTCCGTATTTTTTTAATTTTAATCTCAGAAACTCAATCAAATAAGCAATCAGGAAAAGGGCTAAAAACTGCTATCACTGCCTTGCCGTGGCAGCAAAAACATCTCGAAATTGTTGCCAAAGTAGAGATGTGGCAAGGAAACAAGGTTCAGAACACTGCCGCAGCCATAAAACAGGCAAAAACAGTGGTCCTGACAGGAAGTGGCAGGGCTCTAGAGGGAGTTTGACAAGTCGCATTGAAGAATAGTTTGCATGGTTGTGATCAGGGAGTGACGGAGCACATCTCCAAAAAATTTAAGCCAATTATGGGAACTTTGATTTTTTAGTCCCACAATGCCCCTCAGATTTGACCAAATTTTTTTGAAATACCAAAATTCTCAGGGGGAAGTGCAGCCCACAATTTTTTTCTTTAGAAAGGGTAGGCGTAAAATGGTAAAAAGAATAGTCAAACACTTCTCTCTCTCTCTTTCTCTCTAAACTTTGGTCTTCTTTTTTTTACGATTTGACTTGGTTCTTTCCCTTCTGAAACCCCTTAGTATAGGACATTTCCAATCCAAAAATAGAAGGGGCTCGGAATTTTGCTTCTTATTCAAGGCAAACCAAAATCAAGTTGATTTCTTTTCCAAACTGAAACCAACCCGATCTCTACCCTTCTATTCGAAACCAAGAGGGCAAGGTGCCCGACTTCTTTCCCTATTCCAAACCAAACCATGACTCTTTCCCTTGTTTTTAATTTGCTCCAAGGAAAATTTGGCCCTTCCTTCTTCTATTGGTCCTTGCTCTAGTCCGAAACAAACTAGGCCTTTCCTAGGCTGAAACTTATCTGGACTCTTCTTTGTTTTTCTGTTATTCCAAATATGGCTAGAGACCAGATAGGGTTCGCTTCCCTTCTCCAAACCAATCTAGGAGAAAGGAAGACAAGTTGGTAACAAGCGGTGCGGCAGGGAGCCTTGCTGTGGCAAGGGCAGTGTGGAAGAGGGTGTTGTGGGTGGATGGTGGAAGCTGCGACTAGATGTAGATGGTGATGGATGGAGGTTTGCAGCAAGGTGTAGATGCAAAGGTGGCTGCGACAAGATTATGGTGGCAGGATGTTATAGAAAGATGAACTAGACACCGAATTCTAAAACTAGAACCAACAACTTGACACAACCGTGCAACACAAATTCAACGATGCAAAATTACCGAAAAGAAAGATGCAACGACAAAAATTGGTTTAGACAGTGGGGAGCTAATCCACTATTTGTTTGTAGGCTTTTTTCTGGACAATGGGACGAATAGATCTAAAACTATGAAAAATAGTAAATTCTCACCGAGCAACTTGAACTCTGATACCACTTGATAGAACTTTGGGTGTCCCGATATTTTGATGAGAAGTTATCTATCAATTTGTGGAGACGACTTTGACGATCTAACTACACTGTATGACAACGATGCGTCTTAGCAATCGCTAAACCAACTCCATTAGGTTATTGATGATCTAGAAGCACGGTCAACCTGAATACGAGGTTCTAATCCCTGGAACAGCAATCTGAAATTGCAGGTATAGATGAGGAATTCAATATGATGGGGTTCTGAAAACCGGTCTTGACAACTGGTCGTTGGACACAATTGACAGACTCAAAGATACATCATTGCCGAACTTTTAATTAAACAAATTAAACCCAAGTCCTAGGGGGTTTCGGCCACAATACATAGGAGGAAAGGAGGGGAGGTTTGGCCAAGGGGTGTTGGCCGAATCCAACTTGGGGAGGGGTTCAGCCAAGGGGTATCCGGACTCTCTCTATAGTCCTTCTCCTTTACTCCTTTATCTATTATATTCAGATACAAGGCCTTTAGGCCTAACTGAAAGTGGCACAACACTCGATCTTGTCTTAGCCGAACCTTTAGATAAAGGCCAAAATTTTTCCTCTAGGTCCTTTTAGGTGACTTCAAAGTTCTAAAATCCTCACTTGAGTTATTAGTTGTATGCTTGTTGTCATCATCTCTATTTCTTAGCTTCATACTTCAATATTTGTCCTCCATAGCCATGCTTGGTCCTTGGTTCCTTAACAACATAAGAATACCTAATCTAGGCAACATCATATTCATATGAAAATTATAGGAAGTACCGAGAGACAAAAGTACATGATAATTAAGTTATCGTGTATGAGCTCTAGTTATTGGTCCTTATATCTCTGACTATTATAAAAATATAAAAACTATGAGTATTAACTATAATAGAGGTTCTCGTCAGAGCCGCTCATCCTCTGGTTCATGACTTCCTTCCGTTGCGTGTGTATCCCCTATTTCCCTGTTGTATGATACTTCTTTTGAGTGAACAGTTACTTTCATTTGACTGCTTTCAGAAAGATTTTCTTTCCATGACCCAATAAATACTGAAAAATGGTACAACCGGGATACTGCATGTGAGCACCATTATGTTAATTGTTACCCCGCTGTTCTTCCGTGGGTGGTGCTGGCAATGCAATGCAGCGTCAGGGGAGACACTTGAACACACGTGTCCTGCTCGGTACCGCGTTGTGGAATCTTTGACTGCTTGGCGTTACTCTGGTGGTGAAGTGGAGGTGAAATGCTCCTGACATAGCCCACGTGTTTCTGTGTATTTTATAATTTCTGTGTGTTCTTCAGAGAAAAATCCAGTTTCGGTAAAGAATTCGTAGTAAGGACATTGTTCCGGAGCAACTACTACACAATCTCACCTTTAAGTAGTTACATGTAATTGGCTGTTGAATTAAGATCTAAAACGTCATAAAAAATGCGATTATTTTCATAACATTGATACAAGTTGCATGTACCATTCCATAGATTGCAAACCTAGATTTGACCTACGCACTGAAAAACAGAAAAGATAAAATCGAATAGTAATTTGTCATTTTTGTCTCTATCGATCGAATTTGAATTTGAGATTTTATGGCATAGTTGCATGTTGTGTCAATATTGTCAATTTATTCTAAAAAATTTCGTCACATTTTCTATGTTGGGAACTAGTTGCTCCCTAATGTTCTACCAATCTAGTTATTAAGCCTGTTTGACCATGATATTGGCCCTTGGCTTACGAAAGTCAAATGTATATATATAACTAGTTGTGCATTTTAAAAATGAGCGGAACAAATATGTATGTTGAACATGCTATAGCATGTGTTTGCAAAAATTTATGCGACAGTATGACCATTTTGTAAGCTGTAGAGGAAACACAAATTTGTACGTCTAGTTGCTATACTAGCCTTTCGTCTAGTAGTTCCCTATACAGGCGAGATCAGGTAACGCAGTGATACCGGTAGAGGACGGACGTAATGGGCCACTAGTACAGAATCGTTTATACGAGGCGCCTTATCCGAGGCGGTTAAGTAGAAGCGCCACGAATAAGAAACGTCGGAAGCGGTTAATACGAAAAAACCGCCTCGGATAACGAGTCCGGGAACAACCGCCACGGATAACGACCACATCCGAGGCGGTTACTTATTTATGACCGTCTCCAATGTTATCCGAGGCGGTTACTTATTTATGACCGCCTCGGATGTGGTCGTTATCCGTGGCGGTTATATATTGTCAACCGCCTCGGATATGTTAGTACATATCCGAGGCGATTTCTGATATATAACCGCCTCCATATATGTAATATCCGAGGCGGTTATATGAATTTAACCGTCTCCAATATGATTCACAGTATTAATTGCGCTGCGCGAGCAGACAGACGACCAGTAGGTAGATATGTCTTGAATGTGGCGATTTGCTGGCCTTTTTTGAGCTGTTTTCTGGCGATTCTTCGGTGGAGAAGTTACATTTGGAAGAGTATAGTTGGAGATAATACTTCTTTGTTGCTTACCAAAGGTTAGTGTATAGTTTTTGATTCAATTCATCCAATAATTTGGTGATTTTGCTTTGTTTATTGGACATTGAGAATATACAATTATATGATCATAATTAGATCGATAGAGATGTTTGAATTATCGTATGGTTCAATGCATTGCAAGATGTGTTAAGGTATTGAAATGTTTAAGGAATTTTGTGGGTAAAAAGAAAAATAATTAATGATAGATTTATTTTTGTGGCTTATTTAATTTTCATATGCAAGAAGTGCTAATTTGGTTAGTTATACATTAGTAATTGAAGAGAGTCCACGCATATAGCTTAGTTATATTAGTCAATTAGTACGGTTAGTTATTTATATTAGTTAGTTAAGCGGGTTAGTAATTATTTTGATAATTCAGTTAGGTTAGTAATTGAAATAATGATAAACTAATGTCACGAAGTCGATGCACTTCATATTTTGAACTAAAATTTCAACTTTCCACATGCACGTCTTAGATGGATCGATCGTGGATGTACGGAGCTCGCAACACAGAGGCGTATAGAGATGGAGTGGTAGCATTTATGGCAGCTACCAAGGCGGACATATTGAAAGAGGGCAGAGCTGACACGTATTGTCCATGCGTAGACTGTGGTAATGTAAGGACTTTCGAGCTCTATCATATTGAGTACCACATCTTCAAGAGAGGTTTTATGGAAGGGTATTCAAGTTGGACCAAGCACGGTGAAGATGAAGTTGTAGTATCAGATAATGATATCTGTGCCGATGAAGAAGCAACCGATATGCTATTTGATATCGGTTGTGATTCACACCAAGAGAGGTCCGATGATCCCGACTCAATGCCTGAGCTGGAACAGATGCTGCGTGATTTCGAAGGGCACGAAACCGAGGGAGAGTACGAACAATTCCTAGGCTTGATGGGGGCCTCGGAGAAACCGCTATTCGCAGGATGCAAGGCTAAGTTCACTTTGTTATATGCCGTGCTTGAACTATTGAAGCTGAAGGCGAGCAACAGCTGGTCCGACAAGAGTTTCAACGAGTTGTTGGGCCTCCTAGGTGACATGCTTCCGGAGGGGAATGAGTTACCCATAAACACATACAGAGCGAAGAAGGTGCTTTGTCTGTTGGGACTGGAAGTTGAAAAGATACATGCATGTCAGAACGATTGTATCCTATACCGGAAAGAGTTTGCGAAGCTACATTCATGCCCTGTGTGCAAGACTTCTCGGTACAAGGGTAAGATTGGAGTAGAAGGAGCTGACGAATTCGTCGAGGCGGCGAAGGGGACTCCTGCGAAGGTTGCTTGGTACTTGCCTGTAATCCCGCGCCTGAAGCGTTTGTTTGCAAACCCGAAGGAAGCAAAACTATTTCGCTGGCATGAGGAGGAGTGGAAGACGTCCGATGGAAAGCTTAGACACCCTGCCGATGCTATCCAGTGGAGAAACATCGATAGGAAGTATCCCCGATTCGCTGCGGAAAGTAGGAACGTAAGGTTTGCGCTGAGTACGGATGGAATGAATCCATTTGGCAACATGAGCAGCTGACATAGCACCTGGCCCGTACTTCTCAGTATGTACAACCTACCTCCCTGGCTTTGTATGAAACGGAAGTATATTATGATGTCCGTACTTATCGAAGGGCCTAAGCAACCTGGTAACGACATCGACGTGTATTTCCAACCGTTGATGGATGATCTAGAAACACTATGGAACACAGGAGTGCAGGTATGGGATGCGGACAAGAGAATACTTCACTCTGCGGGCCATGCTGTTCTGCACAATCCAAGACTTTTCCGCTCTCGGCAACACCTCCAGTCAGACGGTGAAAGGACACAAAGGTTGTGTCATATGCATGGAGAATACCGTGAGCCTAAGTCTCAAGAATTACAGGAAAGTCGTGTACATGGATCACCGGTGGTTCCTGCCTATAAGGTACCGTTACCAGAGGTGGAAGTCACAGTTCAACGGGAGAATGCAGAACGGTGCGAAACCAAGGCCAATAAGCGGTGCAGAGGTTTTCGAGAAGGTTAATGATGTCGACGTCGTGCTGGGAAAGGGTCGGAAAAAGAAGGCCACAGATGAGTCCACGTACTGGAAGAAGCGATCGGTGTTCTGGGACCTACCGTACTGGAAGGATTTAGACGTCCAGCACTGCATCGATGTGATGCACATAGAGAAGAATGCCTGTGACAGCGTGCTGGGTCTACTGCTAAACATGAAGGACAAGACGAAGGATGGCGTCAAGGCCCGACTTGACATGGTTGACATGGGAATCAGGCCAGAGCTGGCGCCTGTACTACTGCCTAACGGGAAGACATACATCCCCCTGCCTGTTACACTTTATCCAAGCCGAGAGAACCGAGTTTTGCAACTTCTTGCATGGCGTGAAGGTTCCGTCGGGCTACTCCGCCAACATCAAGAGGCTCGTCTCGATGCAGGACTTGAAACTAATCGGCACGAAGTCTCATGACTGCCATGTCATGATGACACAGATGCTCCCAATTACAATCAGGAATATTCTACCGCCTAACGTCCGAGAATCAATCACCAACCTCTGCTTCTTCTTCAACAAGATCTCACAGAAGATGATGGACGTGTTCGAACTAGATGATCTGGAGTTAGCAGCGGCGGAGACTATTTGTCAGCTAGAGATGTATTCCCCCCTCTTTCTTCGATATAATGGTGCATCTCATCGTCCACATCGTCCACGAAATCAAGATGTGCGGGCCCGTCTTCCTTCGGAGCATGTACCCGTTCGAAAGATTCATGGGAATCTTGAAGCACTACGTGTGAAATAGGTATCGATCGGAGGGAAGCATTGTCGAAGGTTACGCTGCGGAGGAGGTGGTCGAGTTCTGTGTTGACTACATGGAGTCGAACCAACCAATTGGCATTCCACGCTCTCGGCACGAAGGCAGGCTTGATGGTGTTGGGACCATCGGAAAGAAATCAATAACGGCCGATCAACCTGGTCACGCTCTCGCCCATTTCACAGTGCTGCAACACACGACCGCCATTGCCCCGTACATGGACGAGCACAGGGCAAAGATAAGGCGGGAGCATCCAGATAGAACCGATGCGTGGAGGACGAGAGAGCATACCAAGGAATTCAACAAGTGGTTCAAGGAGCTTCTTCGTTTAGGTGCCTCTAGCGACATTCTAACCTGGTACGCGAAGGGCCCAACATTTGAAGTCGTCACTTGGCAAGGATATGACATTAACGGATACACATTCTACACTAGAGATCAAGATAACAAAGCACATTTTTCAAAATAGTGGGGTCCACATAGAGGCTTCTGACATGAGCGGTAAACGGAGCTGGTACTACAGGTTCATCGAGGATATTTGGGAGTTAGACTATGTGTACTTCAAATTCCCATTATTCCATTACCGTTGGGTCAATCTGCAATCTATGAAGGTCGATAAGTACGGCTTCACAACAGTAGACCTCCAACGTGTTGGATTCAAAGATGACCCCTTCATTCTAGCCAATCAAGCTCACTAAGTGTTTTATGTGACCAACCCGGCGAATAAAAATCTTCATATTGCCCTACAGAGTAAAAGGAAGATTGTGGGAGTTCAGGGAGTGGTGGATGAGGACGAATACAAGGTCTTTGAAGATGCACCTCCGATGCAACATAGCATTAGAGACCAGATTACCGATGAACCAAACGAAGCGGTGTACGCACGTCAAGATCATCAAGAAGGACTAGAGTTCGAAGAGGGAATGCCTCGCAAGAAGAAAAGGATGAGGAAGCGAAGATAATTTGAGAAGTGCTGATTTTGTTGGTTGAAACATGCAAAGGTTGTAGGATGGTGATATATATGTGGGATGTTCATGGTAAAGGTTGTAGAGTTGTGCAAACCTTTGAAGCAATGCAATCCTTTGAGATGTTCATGATATTTTTTGAGGAAGTGTTGATTTTGTTGGTTTGAACATGCAAGAAACATGTATGTGCAAATGGTGATGTATTTATGTTGTTGATATCTGTGTGCTGTCAATGTATATGTGATGTTATATTGGTGTTGTATTTGTGATGTTATATCTGTTTGCTGTCAATTCTGAAACTGTGAACTGAATTATGCAGAAAGTTTAGCAAACCTATCTGAGGCGGTTAGAATTTACCAACCGCCTCCTTTATCTATATCCGAAGCGATTATATCTAAAAAACCGCCTCCGATATGTGTATCCGAGGCGGTCAGATAAAAGGAACCGCCTCCGATATATATATATCCGAGGCGGTCAGATAAAAGTAACCGCCTCCGATATATATATATATATATATATATATATATATATATATATATCCGAGGCGTTCAGATGAAAGTAACTGCCTCCGATATATATACGTATCCAAGGCGGTCAGATCGATGTAACCGCCTCCGATATATATATCCGAGGCGGTCAGATCCACGTAACCGCCTCCTTTATTCATAATTGGAGGCGGTCAGATCCGTTTAACCGCCTCCGATATGTCCCGTATAAAAAACTCAAACTGCCTTCACCCGCGCGCACTAACTCCTCCCATTCACCAGCGCCCTCGCCTCTGACCCTAGCGCCGCCGCCCCCGTCCAGCGCTGCCTCCTCCGAGCACCGCCGCCTCCGACCCCGAGCAACGCAGCTGCCTCCCCCGAGCGACGGCGTCCCCTGAGCGGCGGCTTCCCCCGAGCGGCGGCTTCCCCCGAGCTCCTCCCCGACCACCACCGCCGGCCTCTCCTCCTCCTAGAACCGCAAGGTAACTCAAACACAATCCCAATCCAACTAGAGTGCCACCCTATAATCTGCAAAATTTTTGTTGAGAGGTACAAATTTAGGAGTCCAGCAGAAGTACTGTGAAAAGCACGTAGGCCGGTGGCTAGCACCAAGAACCATACTAGCCAACCCCAGACATAACTTGTTGCAACGCATTCAAAGAACAAATGATGGATGGACTCAAGCTGATTTCAGAAGTTAACACTCATAATCCCCCAACCACTTTCTTTTCTTCATATTATACCTAGTAGCAATTGAATTGTGCCAAACAAAGCCACAACCATATCTTAATCTTTAGAGGAAGCTTAGCCTTCCACAAATGCTTAGAACTTCTGTCTAGACCAGCCTTATCTAGATGAGCATACATTGTTTTCGCAGAGAAAACACCAAGGGTCACACCAAAGAGCAAATTCCTCTGATGCAGTCATTTCCCGTTTCAGGCTCTCATTTAGCCACCTTCTGAAATTAAGATGTCAATTTCTCCTATGCAACTGATCTACAAAAATCTCCTGATCATTACACACCTGATGCCAGGGGAACTGTGCATGCAAGGGTGCATTTCCACACATATATCTGTCCAGAAATCTGTTCTTTATCCATTACCAGTCCCCATCTTTCTACCTTGCAGATACAGAGATTTGACTTTTAATAGAACTGACCAGCATGGAGAATCAGATTGTTTATGCCTCAAATGTCGAATACGCTCTTGCTGCAAGTACTTAGCTCTAACCAGCTGCTGCCAAATACCTTCCTCACATTCTAGTTTCCACCACCATATACATAATAAACTGATATTCGATTCTCCCAGATCATTTATTCCCAGACCTCCATTTTTCTTAGGCCTACATATGATCTCTCACAACCAACTACATCAAGGTCATATGACTCTGGTCGTCAAGGTCTAAATTGAGTAGCTGCTTGAGTGACTGTCACTCAATCCGCAACTCAATTTAGACCTTGACGACCAGGTTACCTTTGCTTAAGTTGGTACATGTTGAATCCCCGTACTCTTCCAAGTAATTAGTTAGTAGAATCTAGAGATTAGGTAGAACTTCTGATAGAACATATCTATGATAATTGTAGTGTTTCCTCTATGTATATGTTTTCAACTGCAAATTGGGTATGTTTTCATCCTTATTAGAATGGAGATGAACTCCCCGTCGCCCTCCCGTACGGTATCACCGTCGGGGTCGCCAAGACCGTCGATATCGTCAGGAAAGGGTTCTCGCAAACCAAGGAAGCCATCGGGATGGCCGAAGGGCAGATGGGTAGTGCAGAGCTTGGATCCGGTGACCGGAGTTCCTGAGCCGGAAGAAACCCGAAAGAAGTGGAGGACGTTATGCGAGGTGGTCGCCCGTTCTAGGGTTAGGATCACCCTCGCCGATTGGGGTGAGCTGACACGGGAGGAGCGGAGATCCCTGTTTGAGGAAGTGAAGGGCTCCTTCATGTACCCGGAAGAGGTCGAAGCCGAATTTTACCGAGCTACCATATTGACGGCTGGGAAGTGCTGGAGGAATTTCAAGCACAGACTGGTGAGAGACTATCTGAAGCAAGAGAAGTCACCTTGCCAGGCATACCCGGATGTCTCCGAAGAAGATTGGGCGGAGTTCTGCACCCTGAAGTCGTCCGAAGAGTTCCAGGCAGATAGCCAGAAGGGGCAAGAGCTAGCCAGGAGGAACAAGCACCCGCATTTTCTCGGCACCTTAGGGTACGTCGGTGCTAAGAAGAAGTGGGCGAAGGAGGACGAGGAAGCAGAGAAGCACGGTCAGCAGCCGGTGTTCTCGGATTTCAGCGACAACCGAATCCGGGATTGGTGTAGGGTGAGGACGAAAGTGGATCCTCGTGGTCAACGCGTCTGGAGAAACCCTGGAGACGAGGAGGTCTATCAGAGGATGGTGGGGCTTAATGAGCAGGCATCTCAAGGCTCGTTTGTGCCAAGTCGGGAGAAAGACATATTCTCCGAGGCCATCGGCACCAGAGAGCCGTATGGACGCACCAGGGGTTTCGGTAATCTCGCAACATGGAGTAAAGCCTTCACCAGGGACACGCAGGAGGCACGTCGGCAGAGGAAGCGAGCAAGAGCCGAGCAGATGAAAGCGGAGATACAGTTGTCCCTTGAGGCGCAGTTTGAGGAGAGAATGAGGGCGATGGAGGAGAGGCTTTCAGCACAGTACCTGCAAGACAGGGTGCCAGTCGCAATTAGCCCGGGTGCTCGCCGCAGTAGCTGCGCCTCGGGTGCTGAGGATTGTTCTCCCGTCGACCAGATTGGGGGTCCGACAAGGTGCAAGATGCAGATACAGTTCGTTACGACGAACTTCTCGATGGAAGCCGCGTATGGTCAGGTCTGGCCATCTGCTCCTGGAACGGTGATACACGGTGTCCCGTTAACGCCAGGCTTCGCACGAGTGCAGGTCGAGTCAATCAACCAGACCTTCGCAAACTGTCCCTTGCCGAACGCGCGAGAATCTGATGAGATGCAGTTGCTAATCGACGCGGTCGAGTCGTTCGTCCAGTGGCCGAAGAAGGACATAGTCTTGGAATCAGCACCGAGTGCACCGTCCGTTCCTCCATGCTCGCCGGATCAAGGGATGCTCAGATTTTCACCGGTGGTTGCTCAATCTTCGCCGAAGGTTTCGAGGCAGCTCGTCCTTCCTCAGCCACTGCCGAGCCTGCCACATGTCGAGCTTCCACGTTGTTCGCTACCCCCTCAACTCTTGGCACTACCACCAGTGGAGAGCTCACGGCCAAGCCGTGTTCCAACGAAGAGTCAAGGGGCCACATCCAAGCTGAAAGTATACAAAACCAAGAAATTTGCTTCAAAACAGGCGGGTGATGTGGAGTATCCTTTAGCGGAGGTAGCTCGCCAGCACGTGGCAGGACAACCTATGGTTGACGCTGACGTGAACCTGGGCGTAGCCTGCTGGACGCTTCATGACCATTATCTCGATATGTCGAACAGGTCGTTCGCAGATACAAGAGTCAGCGTCGTAGTCTACTTCAAGGAGGAACATTTCAAGCATCGCCAAGGGAATATGTTTCCCGTGAATTTCTCGGACATCTTCAACATGATGCACTTCCGTGAGCTGGACGCTAGTTTCATGAGACGCTTCACGCTGTAAGTTCTTACAACACAGCACCTATTTGTTTTATCATCGCTAAATGCCTGCAATGTAAGTCGTTCTTCTCCTGTACTCAGATACATGATTGATCTTAGCGAAAGAAGAAAGCTTAAGAACTCTGTGGGGTTCGGCGACCCACATTTGATCTCGGCCTAATGCATCGCGTCAAATAAGAGCATGGTGCGGGATTACGTCGTGCATTTACTCCACGAGTACTCCGCACGAGATTACATCCAGGTTGCCTATAACATCGGGTAAGCCACATCCTTTGCAAATTCTCATGGTTCGACGGCTAAACATGTAATAACTTCGTATCGTATAATCGGGGGCCATTGGATCCTCCTCGTGATCGTGCTGAAGTGGAATAAGGTATGGTACGTTGATTCCATGAGGCGTAGCATTGACTACCGCAAGCAAGGGTACGTGGACATCATGCGTCTACTCGACGAGTGAGTACTAAAACTTTCTACTTCGTCCATGCCTATTCTTTCTTCTTCACAAAGAAAACGATAGTTCGATGCTAATTTTTTTGAATCACCTAGAGCATTTGACACGTACTTCAAACATGGAGGGAGGCATAAGGAGGTCAAGAAAGGAGTGGCCGTCGAGTTACGTCATGACTCAAAGTTTAAGGTATTCCATAATGTCCTTGACTCCTCGAACTAATGCCATCATACTTCTACCCTCTATACCTAATCGATATTCCTTTTGTAGTGTCGACAGCAGCCCGAAGGGACCGACTCCTGTGGGTATTACGTGTGTTTCCACATGCTAGCCCTTTGCAGCAACCCAAAGTACGGAGATCTAGCGGTACGAAACCATCGCCACTAACTAATGTCTAATGTTTAATCATGCTATTTGCCCTGAGTGTAAGCCTCATGTTTTCAGGGTGCGGCGCAAACCATGGCAATCAAACAGTTGGAAGATATGGACATGGCCCAGATTCGGTCGCACATCGCTAGCTTCCTAAACAACGAGGTCATTAGTCCCCAAGGATGCTTCGGTTCCTCGGAGGCATGCTAGGAACTTAGGATTGCGACTATTTAGATCATTACTTAGGTTTCTAGTTAGGTCATTACGTACTTCATTGGTTGCAAAGTTCCAAAGTTTGTAGTTATTTATCCAACTTGTGGTTTAAAATGACAAGTGCACTTGATGTTTCTAAATGTCTTGTTCATTTTTCCTCTCACTGCAAACGTGTAAGTGGGTTTGACATAACTATAACTTTTTCTTGTGAATATCACTCTTTTACAAATGAGACTTCTTTATCAACAGATATTGTGCATGGAGTCATCGGCGAGTGGTTCTAGTCTTGTGAAGAACTTAAGTGAACAAGTTTTTTGAATTTGATCAATATCTCCGCTGTTAATTGAGTACAGGTCTCAAGTGAACAAGTTTTGTAATAATGTATGCGTATGTATGTGAATGTTTGTAGTTTATGTCTTGTGGTTGGTGCGAAATGATTGAAGTGTGCTATATAAATCTGTTGTGCGTGCTGTGATTTGGATATATGTTGTATATGAACTGTTTGCTTTTTCAGGGAGTATAGTAAAGTAGGCAAAATAATGCCTGTCCAAAAACATATCCGAGGCGGTTGGAAATAAAGAATCGCCTCGGATATTCTATCTCAACCGCCTCGGATAAGGACTTATCGGAGGCGGTTACACTTCACCAATCGCCTCGGATAAGGAGATATCGGAGACGGTTATTTTATCTTTACCACCTCCAATAAGACATTATCCGAGGTGGTCGGTGGAACTTAACTGCCTCCGATAAGTCCATATCCGAGGTGGTTGGTAAATTTTAACCGCCTCCGATAAGGGCTTATCTGAGGCGGTTCAGCCTAGACAACCGCCTCGGATAAGCCCATATCCGAGGCGCTTGCGTGACCGCCTCCGATGCATGCCCCCATATCCGCAACTACTCCGTGGAGGCGCTTGCGATAACCGCCTCGGATATGGATTTCTGTACTAGTGGGCCATAAATAGGGCCGTATCTAATTACGTGGTAACTAATTACATGCCCACGTAAACCAAATAATAGTAACATTTATAAATCCCACTGTAATCTAATAACGGACTAAAATGGATGAACTAAACACGTCCTTAGTTCAGCAAGTTGGCAAGGGGAGTTCCAGCAGCGGGTGCAGGGCGTCCCGCTAGTTGTAGAGGGCGATGCGTGACGTCTAAGGGTAGGTGATATGGCAACCTCTAATATATTTTTTAATGCTATTGTTCCTTGACATGCTGATACTCTGGCTGTTCAAGATGTTACGTCAAAATTCAAGGTACGATCGAGATGTATACGTGCCAAACTATTTGTCAATTTGATGTTCAGGAGGTGGTGGCATTGGTCGCTACCACAAGGTTGCATGTCACGGCATTAAAAAGTATGAAAGAGGAGAAGTTATATTTGCATCGAGATAAACAAGGAAGATCACATGCATATGTATATGGTGCATGCATGCATAGGGCCCAGGAAAATAGGGGATCCGATGAAATAGGAAGGAAAAGAGATAAGCAAAGGAAAAATCTGAGATTTGCCGCACAAAATGAAAGAAACAAGCATGCAGATTATATCTGGTTTCCTATTTTCATCAGATAAAAGGGGAGAGTGCACAAGTAATTTCCATCAGAACATATATGTTATTTCTGTTCCTGCCGCACAAGAAGGATAGAACGGGTGCGACCAGGGCTTTTAATGTGTGGGACATGTTGTCGCTCAAGGGGTCCGGATGGGGCCCACCTGCAGTCCAGAATAATTACAAAGGATGGAACACCAGATTAAGGCCGTCTTCTAGACGGCTTCGGCTTATGCATAAACCGGTTTTAAACTTAACGGTGTGGAAAAGATTCAGTGTGGGGAAGCAAGCTCTTGGTCCCCTTCTAGTCGGCTTCTGACATTTGAGCTTATGGGCAGAGATGGATTGTGGAAAATCTATAATACCTTTTACCTTATTTGTTTACTGTTTGAATGATAATAACACTATTTTCATATGTTTCTTACGTAGTTTAGTACATAAATGAGATATGAAAATAAAAAAACATGGATAAAAATTATTCAACTGCCATAAAAGAAGTTAATTGCACATAGAAGCACACTATTTTTTTCTCGAACAAAAGGGATAAAAATATATAATTTGGTCTAAAAATAAGATTTTAAATCAGTAAATGCTAAATCACGTGAGATGGGTTAGCTCTTTACGATGGTTTGAGCATGGTGTTAACACATGCATGATTGTGCAGCTAGTTCTAGTACTCATAACCAACAAGCCCCATTCTGGACAAGGGTCCTTCAATCCGAACTACACCCATAAGGCTGGGGAAAACAAGAAGAACTCAGCCTTGTCACAAAATTCTTGCAGAGGGCACACCGACAATAGTCAAGCTAAAATTAATCAACAATAATATGAATATAAAATTAATTAATAGCCGTTCATCAGCCATCAAAAACATATATACAGACAAACTATTAAAGAATAGTTTATGATCATATACAGAAATTCAAACACTGTAGCACATAGACTTTCATTTATTATGGAACTCTACGCCAAAAACTCTGAACAAACACTCATCCTCTTGATCATATCCAGCCATAGCTCTCAAGTCCATAACTTGCAGTTAAGAAACTTCGGTCTCCGTGGATCGCACACATGGGAAAACTACAAGAACCATAGCACAAGAGTGAAAAGGGCCAGAACTTACTAGCAATGCATTATGAACTAGTACTCAGATTTCTAGAACAAAACACAGCAGGATGTAAAGGGCTACTCGCTTCTGCTATCCCTCAAATTTGTAGCATGTAACCAGGATGTTAAGCATGATGCTCGTGCAGCAGCTCTGGTCGCCGAGATATCTGGAGGCTGGGACAGTGGGGGGCCGGGGAAAGGCTTGCCTGCACGGGAAGGTGCCATCGAGGAGCGCAAGCAGCGACAGAGGAGGGGACAGGCGGAGGTTGACGGCACGGATCCCGGTTGGCGACGGCGGTGCAGATCCCGGGGCGGCGGGCGGATCCGGTTGGCGGCACGGTCAGGTGGAGGGAGGTGGCTGTGGGCGGCCGCGTCCAGCAGAGGGAAGCGTCCAGCGGGGGGCGGTGCTGGTGGCATGCGGACGGAGGCGGCCGTGGGCGACAGTGCGATGGGGCGGTGTTCGGGTTGGCTGTTGGGGGCGACGGGCTAGGGCAGGAGGGGAGGGTGCGGGTGAGGGGAAAAAGTGAGGGTGTTTTTTTATATAGTCAATGGCAGTGGCAGATAAATAACACGAAGTAGTGAGGATAAAATGGTCATTCGAGGTAAATTTTACTGGAAGAAGTTCGAGAAACATAAAAAATGAGGCTTACTCCCACCAACAGAAAAAATGGGTGACTAAGTTTTAAACTTAAGTCAAGATTTATTCTTTTAGATGGCTTATGGCTTTCTGAGGCCATAAGCCAGCCAAGAAGCCGTCTAGAAGGGGACCTAAAACAACTAGCGTGAGTCAGTTTGTTAAGTTTAGATCCACCGAGATGTAAAAGGCAGATATTAGTCTTTCCTTTGGATTAGCCGTGAGAGATAGATTCTGCTGCTTGCATTTCAAGTCAGATATTAGGGGATCGGTTATATATAGTCACCAGAATTGATTTTTATGAGTTAAAATATGTGTGTGTTTCGGCCATATGCTGTGGGATTGAATGCCCTGTGTTTTTGTTGAGGCCTATCGAGGTTGTTTCTGGACGTTGGATTGGAGGCATGGTGCTTCTAATTGCTGTGTGGTTCTTTTAGAACCGTTCAGGTGATTCCTTCCGCTAAGAAGGGTTTACTTGTTGTTTGCACGAGTTTGCATTGTTCTAGATCATAAACCGTGCTGATTATCACTGCGCTGCAGTTTTTGTTGATCAACCACGAAAGATCAGGCAACTTAAATATCATCACCTAGTTAAGCCGTTATCAGGTGGTAGCAGAGCTCTCGTCGCTCGTGGTGGGATGAGACAGATATGCTACTATGGAACATACAAGGTCTTTGGAGAGGCACTGCCAGCACACATCTTGCCTCTGGCCACTGGGAGTACTACAAGGACTACTGCAAGTGGGAGGAAGATCTGGGAAAATACTTTTCCAGCCGGGAACTCTTCTTACAAAAAGATGAAACTGGCTAGCTAGGACGTCGCTGGTGCGAGAAGCTCAACAATGGTGGGTCAACTTGCAGCGGAAAGAGATCATATCAACACGACGAGCCTTCTTGCAGGACATGGGAGGAGATAAAGGTGTTGGTGCGTGTCAATTCGCACAGCCACCCGTCAAGCCTGCAAAGGAGATAAACGAAAACGAGGCTGAAGCTGCTGAAATTTTTCCGGCCCCTGTTCAATATGCAAAAGGTGATGCTAGGAAGACCGAGTCGAAACCGAGGATGATTCTCTTGAAGAGGGGGAGGATGATACGGCCACCCCTAGTATATTTGTTGATATTGTTGTTCCTCGATATGCTGCTACTCTGGCTATTCAAGAAGTTACGCCAAGGTTCTGGCTATTCAAGATGTTATGCCAAGGTTGAAGGTACGAGATATATACGTGCCAAAATATTTTCTATTTGATGATCAGCAGGTGGAGGCATTGGTCTCTACTACAAGGTTGCATGTCACGGCAATTAAAAGTACTAGAAAGATTTATGCGCGCTTCACTGTGCCTAGAAATTTGGTGAAGAACTTAAAAATTCTGATTGACGCACCAACGCCCGCGTCGCTCGCCTGGACGGCTCGGGCGGAAACCCTAGTTGCCGCTGCTGCCCCCTTTCTGTCCACCTCCTCCTCCCTCCTAGTCACTGCCGAAGGATGCTGTCGGGCAAAGCCCGTGCGGAGGATGGTGGTGGTGGGGTCTCTTTGGCTGTGACATGCAGTTTGGCGTTGAGGCAAGCGGCGGAGGCCTGTCATGGACGCAACGTGATGGTAGCTAGCTTGGAGGAGAGCGGTGTAGTTCCGTTGCAGCTGCGAGGTGGCTACAGGGTGCAACTGGGCGAGGCGCAGCCAGGTGCTGGCTAGATGCACGGAGGGGTGGGCCTGTGCTCAGGCGGCGGAGGACAGGAAAGGCAGCCGCGGTTGCGGTCTGGTGGCTCACCGGTGTGCGAGGCGATGGCTGGGTGCTGTTGCAAGCAGCAGTGGCTAGCGGTGGGGGAGGTGCGTAGCATTGACAGCGAGGGGAGGCGGGCTTGGCGCCCACGGCATGACAGCGCGGGTAGATCTGGCCTAGCGGCGGCGTGGGCGCTTAGCTACGGGGCTTTGTGGGCGGCGGCGTGTCGGCATTTTAGTGGCTGGCGGCGGCGGTTTCTTCCACTAGCGGCTACGCTTCATCAGCACAGGTGGCCGGGTGCTTCCCGGTTTGATCGACTGCTGGCCGGTTAGGCCGGTCGTCGGCTAGGCACGGTGGTCAGGGGGAGGCCGACTATTGAGTGGGTTCGATGCGGCCGGTAGGCCTAGCGAAGGCTTTGATGACGATGCATGCGGGCATTGTGTTTGGGCTGCGGTTCCTCCCCCTTCTTGGGTCGGAGTGCTCAAGGAGAAACCCTAGATCTAGGTCTCCTGGATCGGGCGATGGTGGTGCTAAAGCATCGCTTTGGAGCCACCTTCCCGCGTTCAAATCTGGATTTCAATGCACAACACATAGGTACAAAAATAAGGGTTGAGCAATGGAGATGGTACTAAGCTTATGAAATGGAACCACCATTTAGGAGAGTTACCTTTTTAGCATCAACATTTGCGCCCTGAAAACTGGTCAGCAACACTAATCAACTGAGCGATTACTACACACCCACCATGCGCACTGCACCATTATATTAGTGAAGAAGCCAAGATGGCTAATGCTAAAAAGGTAACTCGCCACCAACAGAGCCGGAGCCGGAGTTGGAGAGGAGAGACGAATGACATGAGGAAGAAGATGGGTCTTCCACCTGTGCTACTGCCCCAAATTATCCCTCTCCCCAGTGTCCCTGCCTTCCCCTCGCCAGCCGGTGGGCATGCCTTCCCCTTCATGTCTCCACCGTGTGGCATCGGCCGCTTCCCCGTGCTGCCAACCCGTTGCTTCCTTGTACAGCGGCGGCGGTGGCCCGGCTTCCCCACAACACTGCTCCCCATTCCACACGCCACCATCATGGATTGCTAAGACGTCACCTCACCTATGTTTCATGGAGGGAGGAGTGAGCCGACGAAAACGATGATAGCAAGTAGGCTCAGCATGGAAACCAAGAAACCGAAACTGAAACCAAAAAACTGAATAGCTTAAAGGAAAACTCTTTTTATCCGCATGCAGATCCACATGATTTTCCTTCATCCTCTACCGTTGATCTAACATAATCCGATGACCCAAAAACTTCTAGTGAATTACAACGAATTATCGCCATCCTCAATCAGTGCGTCCCTTCCACTACATTGTTTCCATTGGCAGTTTCTAGTAGTCATTTCGTCTTCCCTTGTTTCCATCGCTCGACTCTCCCCGCCAATGGACGAATCTCCTCGCTCTCTAGCATGGCAACGCCAGACATTTATCCGTTGCTGACCTTCCCCACCATTCCCACCGTCTTCCTCGCTGATGGATGACCTTGCATAGTGACGTGCTTCAAGGTTATCTCCGACGCGACGACGCTGGACGTTCATCCGCTGTTGTCCTTCCCCGCTATTGTTGCCGACCTTTTCTGGGAGTTGTTCCGTCTTCCCTGCTTTCTGACGAACTCGTGCGCTGGTGCGCTTCAAGCTTCTCTTTGGCGTGGCGACGCTAGACATTCATCTGTCTAGCCGCCCAAACCTACCTACCTGGCCAATCCATCAAATCGAGGTGCAATTCCATTCCATTCTTCCATTTACATTCCCTGCATCATTTTGATTTCTAGGGTTTTGTGTTCTTTTTGTCTTACAGATTAATCTTGCTTTGTGCATCCGATCGATTAGGTGCGATCGGATTTGATTTTTGATTGCCGTTCAACATGATTATTTCAAAATTTCATCACTTGACCTTGCATTGTTTCTTTTGATATCCCCTTTTGTTCACTTTGGCTCAGTTTAGGGTTTAGGGTTTAGGGTTGCGTGTTCCTCCAAAATCAAATAGGTCATTGTTTCCATAAAGGTTAATTCTTTTGTGAAAGAATCTGTTCTCAGTGGATACCAAGCATGTTGTAGTCGTCTCACTTTCATCAGTTGACCTTGTATTGTTTCTACTCAAATCTTCTTTTCTTCATTCGGCTCAGTTATTGTTTCATCAAAAGATTAGGTGGGATACGTGTTCCTCCAAAATAAAATAGGTCATTGTTTCTGTCGACGATTGGTAAACTACCGATCTTACGATAGTCGTGAGACAGAGAATTTGCTGAAGGATAGGGACCCCTAGGACCGGTGTCTAGGGTACCGGAGCACACAGACAAGATTTTAATACAGGTTCAGGCCCTGATGTAGCTCGTGGAGGCTTCTGTGGTTGCTCGTGGCTCCTGATGTAGCTCCTGCATCTCTGGAACCTGTCGTGCTTATCCAAACTCTGGAACTCTCTCCCTCCTTGGGGGGTCCTCGGGACCTTATATAGGCGGTTTCCTGAGTCGTAGAAGACATGGACTTATCTCTGAGTTGAACTTTGGCTTCCTTAAACGTCAGGATAAGATCTCTTAGTTTAAGGGAGTCTAGGTCCTCTACGAGAGGTCCCCTTATCTCCTGGAATCCTTAGTAGATACGATACGTGCTCCGGGTATCCAGGGAATACGTATACAGGTACCACCTCGTATACGGTATATGGTATTACTCATCGTCAAGCCCTCCATCAGTACGTGAAATGAGGCCTGGGACGGGCCAACCAAGAATAAACTTAGTCGGGTATTACCTCCACCTGAAAGTACTCCCTGGTAGTTGGTATTATTCTCCCCGCCAAGCTGGGATACCTATTCGGAGTAGCTTTTTCCTAGTCAGGAAATGAATATGCCCGAGTAGCTTTTCGAATAAGCCCCCGAGCTATTCTTCTTCTGAGTGGGAACATACAGGAAATCGACTGAGTAGTTAGGGTAAGCCCGTGATTCCTGTAGCATGACTTATCTGTATCCGGTGGATATTCAAGAATTTGGATCACCACTGAGGAAATTTCACGTGGTGGTGAATATCTCTTTTCCCTCCTTTTCTTCTGGCCCTGTCCCAGACATGGGGGCCCCACGGCACGCCTCTGCGTGTCATGCGCCTGCTTTTCCCCGCTGTCCTGTGAAAACCAGAGATCGTGTGCCGAAAGTTACTGTGCGCATTTGTTGCGATGGAATGTGGCTCGGGGAATGCGGCAGATGTAACCATTGGATCCTAAATTTTACTCTAATCTTTAAAAAACTGACTGTGGGGTCCAAGAGTTCACCTTGCTCTTGCTTCTGGCTTTTCACCTTCCATCTTCTTCCTTTCATTCATCTCCACCTCTGCTTCTTCTTCGATTATGGTGAGAACAACTTCCTCGTCCGACAGGGGCCTCTGGGAACGATCAGAGATGACCTCTGACCACTTGCAACGTCGGAGGTACTCACCCTCATCCATTTGCAGCACGGGTTCGAAATCCGCCCCATCGGGGGCGAGAGGACACCTGTGCTCGAGTTGGGATGGCTTGTGGTCTTTCCAGATTTCTTTCATTGCGGTTTCTTTCTCCTTCCGTCTTCTTTCCTGCTCACCATACTCTAGTTCTATTGAGTCGAGATCATCAATCTCAATCCCAATTCTTTTGTGACGCTAAGCGTCTTTGCACATTTGTGCAAAGCATTTTTGGGGACCCGACCTCCCCTTGACCTCTTCAGATATTACTACCATCTGAAGAAGATCGGTAGTAGGGTCGTTGGCGGTGCGGGTTTCCAACTTCGGGGAGGCAAAGCCAAGGAGTATATCAACTTCATCGACAAGAGCTCTTGGTCAAGATGGTCGAGGAAATAGTGCTATTGCCGCCCAACCGCCATTGGGCATTAGCTTCTGGGGCACCGTGCCCGTCCAGGCTTCTTCATGGTCTGATGAGACAAACTTGAACCCTCACCTCTGCCGTCTAGCCAATGAGATCAAAAACTCAAGGCTCAGGGTCTGATGGCGTGGGACGTTGCAAAAGATTTCATCCGGCGAGGCCTGTGTCCCTTAAGGGCCAGAGAAACGAGCACCTGGAAGACGGCGTGCGACTTCTTTCATGCTCAGAAGAAATTAGGTAATCCATGTTTTTTGACTACCCCGAGCATTCTCAGGTTATTCTGCTCTAACCTGGTATCTTCCTTGTCGGTAACCTTGGATGAGCCTGAGGTATTGGCAAGGACAAAGATCCTTTTCGGGAAGCCACCCCTGTCCGGGCGTCAAAACATTCCAATGTCGCTTCCTCTGCAACCCAACCGAGAGCGAGAAGAGGTTCTTGCGGTAAACTTTACTTCATCTGTGTTTTTCTTCCTGCCTCCGACTAGGACTAATGGAGGTCCTACTTGGGTAATTTTCTCTTTCAACATGAAGGGCGCGGAGTTGCGGACCCTGACACTGGGACTTTTGAGGATCGAGAGGTCCTTCTCACACCGGAGGACCCCCGGAACCTGAGCCCGGAGCCCGCCGTGACCGGCCGTGGGATCGCTCCGGGTTCTGATTCGGCTGTGGGATCCTCCTCAGGTACCTTCTAGTCCTTGCTTCGCTCTGCTCTGCCTTGGTGCTAAGGTGACAGAGCCCCTTGTCATGGCACCGGGGGAGGGCGACTTGCGCTTGCTAGAACCAAGCCCACCACTCAAAGAAGGGGGCAGGGAAGAGGTGCCACGAGACGCGGGAGCCCCCAGGTCCCAAAAAAACCAAAGAGGCTACCAAGTCGAATGTGGTTACTCCAGCGAAGAGGGGGGCGGCCCTCGACGGGGTACGCGAACCTTCAATAGATTCTTAAGTTGCAGTCTGGGGTTGTGACTTGACTGCTTCCTTTTTTCTTTCCTGGGCTTTCCCAGACCACGGTTGAGGCTCCGGCGGTGACGCCGACTCTGATGACCGCGCTGGTTTTGGGGGCGGCCCCTTCGGTGGCGGGAACTCCTCCTGCTTCGTCGGCCAAGGGGGCGATGCCGCCACTCCCAGTGAACCTGGTGGAACTCATCGAAGGCAGTCTCGATCTGCCCCAGTGCGTTGCGTCCCTGCTGAAGGTAAAGGATGAAATTATTAGTTTTTAAGGCAACTTTGCACGAAAAATAACCTTGTCAGTTGTAGGCTGCCATGTCCCCTTCCATCCCCCTCCAGGAGGTCGAGGGGCTGAGGCGACAGCTGAAGGAAAAGGACACCGAGGTGCTTAAACTTGAGGCTGAGAAGGAGTCGCTCGCGAAGGACAAGGCTAGATTGGAAGACGACAAGCTTCGCTTGGGGGTGAGCTTGTCGATGTCCGGTCTACATTGTCTTGGAGCAAGGCCTGACTGGGTACTCCGAAGGACCATCTAGAGTATGCTGTGGGGGTGCTGGAGATGGCACTGGAAGAAGTCGGAGTGGATATCCTCGACAAGAGCTCAAACCACACCATTAGTATAGGAGAATTGGCAACGGCGGTCACGCGGCTGAAGCCGGCGGTGGCTGCACGCCTCAGTACCCAACTTCGGCAAGGAACTCGAGACTCCCTGGCTATGGCCTTGGCCCTACTGAAGGCCCAGCACCCGGAGATGGACATCGGCGTCCTTTGCGACAAGTTGCCAAGGGTAGATGCCACGAAGATCACGAAGCTTGTAGAGGCTATGAAGGAGGCTGCTGGTGTGTTCGCCGAGCATCTCAGGCTCTGGGTGCCTGAAATACAAAATTTATAATGACATTCTATTAACTTACTTTTTGTAAATGTTATGTGCTTCCTCTGTCCCGCTCACCGAGGGGTCTGAGCCGCCACTCCCGGTGAGACTGGCGAAGCTCATTGAGGGCGGCCTTGACTTGCTCTAGTGCGTTGGTTCCCTGCTGAAGGTAAGAGAAAAAGCATTTACGTTCTTTAGCATGCTCTGTGTGGAGACTAACCTCGGTTGTCGTAGCTCGCCCTATCTCGGCAGCTAGGCAGAGTTTGATAAGCTGCTGAGGGAATGAGACGACGATCTCTCGTAGCTCCGTACCCACAAGACCTGCCTCGAGGAGTCCTAGAACCGGCTAATCTGGGACAAGGCTCATCTGGCTGACGAGCTGTCTCGGAGTGAGTCTCGAGCGTCGAAGCTTAGCGATGACCTTGTGCATGCTGTCGGAGTCCTTGAAGGGCGCTGGCTGAAGTCGGGGTCATCGTCCCCGAGAATTTCGACCACGAGCGCCGGCTGGCCGAGACGGTGGCGGCAATCGGACGTCTGAAGCTGATGATTGCCATGCATATCAAGACGTAGCTCCAGGAAGGCGCTCGAGACTCCCTAGCCATGGCCCTAGCCCCGCTGAGGGCCCGACATCCTGAGTTGGATGCTAGCACCAACTGTGATGAGCTGCCAGGGGCCGAATCCAGGAGACCGAGTAGCTTGTCGAAGCAATGCAAGGTGCCGCCGTTGCATTTGTCGATCGCACGAATGTATAAAAGTTTGGCCATATTTTGAGTATTTTTGTGTCATATACTGTCGTGTACTTTCCCAGTCTGGACTACTTGTCTAGCCCGCGACTGTTTATTAAAATGAGCTGATTACTTCTGATAGACAGTCATGAATAGGGATTTTAATAGCATAAGGTGTATGCTTATAGGTCCAGCTGCCCGAGTCATTGTGAGTTGCTCTGTGTGCTTAAGCATCCGTTCCGTGTTTTTTGGGCGAGGACGTGGTCGATAGCGTGTGCTAGGCAAAGGCGCCTGGAGCGTCTTACTGTCGATCGGCCTGCTTCGGAAAGCGATGGTGCGGAGCAAGAGTCGGTGCAATCGGGATGGCTTTGAGGTTCGGAGAGCGACGTTTGGGCGGATTTGTATTGGGGGTACTCATACATAAAATTTCTAGAGCTGGTCGATGTTCTAGGTGTTCGTGAGTGGTTGTCCGTCCTCCATTGCTAACCTGAACGATCCTAGTTAGGAAGCTTCGATCACTCTGTAGGGGGCCTTCCCATTTCAGGGATAGCTTGTTGCTATTGTTGTGGTTCTGAACAAGTTGTAGAACCCAGTTTCTGACCTGTAGGGACCATCCTCGGACGTGTCGTTCGTGGTAGCATCGGAGGTCGTGCTGGTACGAGGCCGCTCGCATCAATGCTTGGGTTCGTTGTTCTTCAATGTAGTTGAGGTCGCCTTCCCGTTTGGGGATTCCTTCCTCCTCGAAGTAAAGGTCAACTTGGGGAGACTTGAGTCTTAACTCACAAGGAAGCATGGCCTCAGCCCCGTAAACTAAGAAAAAGGGTGTTTCACCGGTGGCCCAACTAGCTGTGGTGAGGGCCCAAAGGACCGATGGCAATTCACGGACCCAAACCTTAGCGTAGGCCAACAATTGGTCAAAGACGTGGGTCTTCATGCCCTGTAGAATGAGACCGTTGGCGAGCTTGACTTCGCCATTACTTTGCGGGTGGGCTACCGACGTGTGGCAAATCTTGGTGCCAAGTCCCTCGCAGTATTCGATGAAGTCTGTGCTGGAGAATTGAGTACCGTTGTCGGTGATGATCCTACTTGGAACCCCAAATTGTGTGACGACACCCTTCATGATGAAGCGTTTGGCTAAGTCCGAAGTGATCTTTGCAAATGGTTCAACCTCAATCCACTTGGTAAAAGTATCTACTACGACGAATAGGAACTTGTAGCCCCCAGGTGAGACCGGGAAGGGTCCTAGGATATCCAGCCCCCAAGTCGTGAAGGGCCATGACAAGGGAATCATCTGCAATGATTGCGCATGTTGTCATGGAATGTCTGTTATCGAACTGGCACTCATGGCATCACTGCACCAACTTGCGCGCATCATGGAGGGCTATCGGCCAATATAATCCTTGTCTAAAGGCCTTTCCGACCAGGGTTTAGAAAGATGCATGTGCCCCGCACACCCCTCCATGGATTTCGTTGAGTAGTTCTTTACCCTACGTTCGGTTGATGCTCCACATGAGCACTCTGTGAGTTCCTCGGTGATAGAGGGCTCCGTCGACTAGGGAGTACATCCTGGTGCATGGGCAATCTGCTCGGCCGATGCATCGTCATCGGGGATAGTTCGATTTAGAAGGTACATGCGGATGGGTTCTATCGACGAATCTTCAAAATTGAGGGAGGCCATGAGTTGACCCGTGACCCCCCGTGGAGCGTCAATGCTTGGTGACGTTCTTAAGTGGCTTTGTGATCTGAGGTCTGCCACTTCTTCGGTCATAGCCTCGTTCGACTTGTCATCGCTAGAAGTGATGGACGGCATCGAGAGCCTTTCTACAAAGGTTCTAGGTGGAGAGGATGCGAGGCGGGCAAGACTATCGGCCCGGTAGTTATCGTTCTGAGGGATATACCATACCTTGAACCCGACAAACTTCTTCTCCAGCTTCCTTACCTTCTCCAGGTATGCAGCCATGTTTTGGTCAGAGGTCTAATACTCCTTGGACACTTGCTTCGCTACCAGTTGTGAGTCCCCACTCACGAGTAGGTGGTGAATGCCAAGTTCAGAAGCGACTCGGAGACTGGCTAGCAACCTTCATACTGCAAGAATTCTCCTGTTGGTGATGCTATAATTATTTCAGCCCTCGTGCCTTTGATAGTTAGGGAACAATCGAAGTGTAAGGTCCATATTTCTATATTCGTGGCTGGAGAGCTACTCGGTTGGTTTGGCTCGGGCCACTCGATGAGGAAGTCAGCGAGTACCTGAGATTTGATGGCCATGCGAGGAATGAAATGGATATCGAACTCGCCTAGTTCGACGGCCCATTTGGTGATTCATCCAATGGTGTCTTGGTTGTGAAGGATTTCTCCGAGTGGGTAAATGGATGGAACCGTGATTTTGTAAGCCTAGAAGTAATGTCAGAGTTTGCGAGAAACAGTAAGTACTGTGTAGAGGAGTTTCTGCACTTGTGGGTATCATTCCATGGGTCTGTGAAGGACCTCACTGACGAAATACACGTGTCTCTGTTCCTTCTCACGTTGCTTCAAGACTTCTCGCGCCACTACTAGCAAGCCACTTACTGGTTGTGGCCTAGTCGCGATGTAGAGCAGTAGATCGTCCTCAGGGTCGGGAGTGGCCAGTACAAGGGGGTTGTGAAGTATCGTTTCAGATCTTGAAAAACCTTTTCTGACTCCTCTATCCATTTGAAGCCATCATGTTGTCATAAATGTTTGAAGAAGGGGTTTCCTCGGTCCCCTAATCGGATATAAATCGGCTCATGGCCGTTATGTAGCCTGTGAGTATCTGAACGTCTCAGATGGACTTTAGAGATTTCATCTTAGTGATAGCTCAGATTTTCTCAGGATTTGCTTCAACTCCTCGGTGCGAAACTTGGAAACCAAGTAGTTTTCTGGTGTCAACCCCGAAAGCGCATTTTTCTGATTTTAGCATGATCCGGTTCCTTTGTAGATTTATGAAGATTTCGAGAAGGTCAGAGCAAGTCTTCTCTTTTCTTTGTTTTTACGACAAGGTCATCAACGTAGGCTTCGCTATTACGACCTATTTGGCTATGGAGGGCAAGCTGCATTCTATGCTGGTAGTGGCGCCTGCGTTTTTTCAGTCCGAAAGGTATTTTTGAGTAACAAAACACACCAAAAGGAGTTATAAATGAGGTTTTTCTCCTCATTTTCTCAACACATGCTTATCTAGTTGTATCTAGAGTGGGCGTCAAGGAGGCTTAGATAGTCACATCTGGACGTGGAGTCTACTATCTGATCTATTCTAGGTAAAGGAAAAGCGTCTTTGAGACATGCCTTATTGAGATCCATGAAATCAACGCACATGCGCCACTTTCCGTTGGCCTTCTTGACCAAGACAGGATTGGCTAACCATTCGGGATGCTTGAACTCTCGGATGAACTTGGCCTTCAAGAGCTTCTTGATTTCCACTTTGATGGCTTCCTTCTGATCGGGAGCGAACCGATGGAGCTTTTGTTTTACAGGCTTGGTGTCGGGACGTACAGCTAGCTTGTGCTCGATCACCTCCCTGGGGATCCCAGGCATGTCGGGCGGTTGCCATGTGAAAACGTCCGAGTTAGCCCAGAGGAAGGTGATGAGTTCGAGTTCCTATTTTGGGCTCAGGTTGGAGCTGATCTGGACTGCCTTGGATGGCTCCGTTGGGTCTAGCGGAACAGATTTTACCTCATTGTGGGTCTTTACAGCTACTTTGGACTTGGGGGATTTGTCTTCCTTGCCTTCTTGGTGTTGTTCTGCAAGGTCTAGACAACGCTTGTCACAAAGCAGCGCGTTTGGTGCAGAACCTCTTATCGTGATGACCCTTTTTGGCCCTGGCATCTTCATGCTTTGGTAGGCGTAATGGGTGGCCACCATAAATTTGGCCAGAGTGGGTCGTCCTAAGATGGCGTTGTACGCCGTTTCGAAATCAACTACGTCGAATAGGATTTTTTCTGTTCGAAAGTTCTCCGGTGTCCCGAAGGTCACAGGGAGCGTGATCTGACCAATTGACATGGTTGAGAAACTAGGCACAATGCCGTGGAAGGCTTGAGTAACCGATTTGATGGAGGACCATGGGATCTGCATTGTGTCGAGGGCACTCGTGAAGAGGATGTTCAACGAGCTTTTCCCGTCTATGAGTACTCGGGCCAACTTGCAATTGTTGATTGTAGGCTCCACCACGATCGGATATCGCCCTAGCAGAATGTAGTTCTCGAGACAGTCAGCCTGGTCGAAGGAGATTCAAACTTCCGACCACTTGACTGCCTGACATGTCCACGGGACCGTTGCCAGGACTTCTCGGGCTATAGTCTTCTATTGCCTTTTCGACTGGTAGGAAGCCGAGCCCCCGAACATATGGTCGATCGCTCATTCTTCCTTCTGGAATGGTTCGCGACTAGAGTCCTTGATGTACAATAGGGTCTCCTCGGCGTTGGCAGCCATTTCGGCAATCGTATGTCTCCATCGACCCTGGCTTGAATCGAGACAGCCAACGTACTTGTCAGAGATCAGGCGTGAAAGCTTGACACCCGTTGATGATTCTCCGAGAAGCTTCGACCTCTCTGCTCTCTGGAGTCAGGGATCAGTCCTAGCTCCAGTCGTGACGTTTGGAGACATCTCAAGTTGGGGTACATTCTCTCCGATTCTTCAAGCCCCTGTGCTGATCGAGTTCATTGCACAACTCCTGGTAGTCATGAGCAGCCAGAGGGAGGTCTCTCCGACGATGACGGTCGGCTCCTCGAGTTGCCCTATTCTTGGGATGCCTTCTCCCTTGGTTTGATTCTTCTTCACCTGATGGTGGAGGTGTCTTTCTTCGACTGGAACTGTGGGTAACAAACATCAATCAAGAAAATTCTGCTTGCGCCAGAGCCTTCCATAACTTGGCTCCTAACTCACGCATCCATCATTCTCCATCGGGGGTGGTGAGGTCATGCATCTGAGAATTCTATGGTGAACTCCCAAGAGCTTCTGAGCGGTCTGGGATGCGTAGTTTCCTCCCCCTAGCCGAGAAGTGTTTGGATCTGCTGTGTAATCAGTGATTCTTCTCGGGGAGGTATCCGAGTGCCTTGTCATGGATCGACAACACCATCTTCCCGAGCAGCTTCATTGGGATCTCCCAATCCATCCTCAATGGCGAGGACTACCCGAGGATCTTCCCTGTTCGATGTGTATTCTAGATCCATCAAGTCTTCTCCACTGGGAGTAATCTTGAGGGTCTGGTCTTGATCAACTGATCAGTCAGATCTCGTAGGTGATAGCCCCGAACATTGGGCTCAGAGCACCTGTCATGGCATTGCCAGAAAGTCTCAACTTGCCGCTAAAAGCCCTAGCGCATTCGATTCGGAAGCGACTTGCCTCGCTATCCGTATCTTCGTCAGGGGAACGATCTTCAAGATCCACACGCTTGGGCATTGGCTCTAGATCGGATGGGCGGCTGAAGTGGTGGTAGAAGCCTTCGTCCAAGAAGCCGGTCTGTTGTGTGAGGATTGGGGCATCTCGTGTCAATTCCAATACTGTTTCGGGTAAACTGCCGATCTTACGGTAGTCGTGAGAAAGAGAATTTATTGAAGGGTAGGGATCCGTGGGACCGGTGTCTTGGAATACCAGAGCACATAGACAATATTTTTATACACGTTCGGGCCTCCCTCAGGTTAATAACCCTAAGTCCTGTTGGAATATATATTGAATCAAGAGTATCTTTACAAAGGGGTTAGTGGCTAGCCTAGATGGGATCTAATCTAGTCGAGGGCTTCTCCGAGTAGACCTAAACAGCTGGAGGCTTCTGTGGTTGCTCGTGGCTCCTGATGTAGCTCCTGATTCTCTAGAACCTGTCGCGCTTATCCAATCTCTAGAACTCTCTCCCTCCGTGGGGGGGGGTCCTTGGGTCCTTATATTGGGGTTCCGCGAGTCGTAGGAGACATGAACTTATCTCCGATTTGAACTCTGGCTTCCTTAAATGTAGGGATAAGATCTCTTAGTTTGAAGGGAGTCTGGGTCCTCTACGAGAGATCCTCTTATCTCCTAGAATCCTTAGTGGATACGATACCTGCTCCGGGTATACAGGGAATACGTATACAGATACCACCTCGTATACGGTATCTGGTATTTCTTTATCGTTAGTTTTCATATCAATCTATATATGTTGCAATCAAAGATTAATTCTATTATGAAAGAATATGTTCCCAGTGGATACCAAAGATGTTGCAGTCATCTCAATTTTATCACTTGACCTTGCATTGTTTTTACTTAGGCTAGGTTGTTTATTCTGTAAAAAAATTAGGCAGGAGGTGTGTGCCTCCAAATTCAAATAGGTTTGTTTCCATCTGAAACCGAACATGTTGCATCGTAGATTAAAGTTGTTGTGAAAGAATATGTTTCCAGTGCATAACAAAGATGTTTCACACATATAGTACTTATGTTCCATGTCTGTCATCATTGTATTGAAAGTTAACTACATCCATGATTGTCTATTTCAATGTACTTTTATCAGGATTTTCATTTGCAAACATGAAGGGGTGAAGCAGGTTTGAGTTATCGAATCGTTTCTCGGCTAAACGATTTAAGAAAGTTGCAGATGAACTGACCGAGGCACAAAAAGCGCTTGTTCGGGAGAGTGGGATCGGATGGCTACTGGATGTTGCTTCTTATTCCATGCCTGATGGGTTGCTTCAATGGATTATTGAGAACATTAATCCAGAAAACTGCAAATTTAGGAACAATCGCAACGGGATGAGTATTTTGTTCACAGGAGAAATGGTGCAGAAAGTTATTGGTCTTCCATCCGACACTCAGCTGGTCATTGTCCTTGGCAGTCATGAGGAATCAGAGTTTCGTGATTTCTACAAAAGAGGTTATGCTACCACATGACGGGAGCCAATTGTTGATGCTATTGAGATGCTGAAAACAAATTTGGGTAAGGTGACATTCTTGAGGAAGTTTTTTCTCATAGCATTGTTTACATATCTTTGTCCTGGAACTAATAACATGCTACGTCTGGGTTATCTTGGTAGCCTCAATGATGTTGAAAATATATGTCAATATGATTGGAGTGGACACATTCTGAAATTTCTTATGGAAGAGGTCGCTAAGTTCCAGAAGAAATAAACAACGGGGTTGGCAAAAGTCAACATTGGTGGATTCATTGATCTTCTTGCTGTAAGCTTACTTCTTTATACAATCTTTTTGTTGTTTCCACTAGTTCATACTATATGCTTACCAATATGACGTTATGTTCAAACACTTGTTTTAATTTCAGATTATATACATGGATCACCTGGATTTTCCTCCGTCAATCTTGTCCGATCATCAATTTGATTACTCCCTGCCAAGGGTGTCTCACGTGAAAGATGAAGATGTTGATTTTCTCATCAAACATGATAGGAAGAAATTATCTTTGAAGCCACATTCTTATGGCGCCTGCCCTGTAAGTTCACACATTACCACCATCTCAATACCGTTCTCCGTTCCTGTTGTTGCAGCCTAATGGTACATAACAAAATCTTTTGTTTATTTACGTAGTTCCGACCATTTGAGAAGACACCGTACTTTGATCGATCTATTATTGATGAGATCATAGACCAACAGCCATCAATGCTTGACCAGTGCAATCGTGCTTCCACCTTGCAAGCTATAGAGATAGACTTATTTGTTTCATTCATGAAGGTTTTAAGATCTCATAGTGAAATCTGAATTGATGCAACTTCTACCTTTTAGTAATATATGTTCCCATGGGTACATTCGCATTTTTCCAACCCCACAATGTGTTGTTTCCATACCTATCAGGTGTACCCTTTATGTTAGTAAAACTATTATCTTTATGTTTCATTCATCGGAATGCAATGTTTTCATACTAGTTTTTGAATGTTTCCATCTCATGATAGTACAAAGAGACTAATTTGTATCATTCATATAGGTTATAAGTTCCCATGTCAAATCTTCATGTTTGCTTGACATGTCACTACTAGGTTTAGTAATATCTGGTTCCATGGGCAACTGTCAGGACCTCAACTGCGATGAGAAGTCTGAATACCCGAGAAATCGTCCAGCACACCATACACTTACCAAAATTTCATGTGCCTTCACTATTGGACGATCTGACACCTAACCAACCCACCATACGATCAGAACATTTTGTATGCACTCACGGTTGGTCAAGCCAGACAAAGATATACCCATCGCAAGAGTAGCTGAAAACAAATTCAAAATCCGGTAAAGAACTAATGTAACTCTCAAGCTCACTAAGCAAAGTAAAATCGGTGGAGCCTGACAACCATACCCTCCCCCTAACCTAGCCCTAGGGCTAGTGGGTCGCTTGAAAGTCCGATACAATTGTCCACACCCTGCCTAGCCAGCACTGCATGTCAGCTAGCGGGTCACTCAACCGAGATCACTTCAAAAAATGAAACTTGGGAGTAGATATTACTTCTTTACGACCATTTTCATATACTTCAAACATTCACACATGGTATATGAAAAGGTCACATATAACAACTTGCATATCTCAAGACAAATTATAATACAAAGGAGATAACAAGATACATATGTCATCTCTTACCCCCGAGAGGTTATACATCACATAAACCACGACTTGAAGGTCATTTACAATCTTTCAAACTTTCAAACAGCAGCAAAAACAAAAGCAAAACCATGAGATGGCAGCCCAACCATCTCCATAAGAAGGCACATAACCCGCGATTCTTGACCGTTAAGGATAAAACTAAGCCTAAGCATCGTATTAACATTTTCAGCATAGTAATACTCACTGACACTAGGATCACCTGCAACAAGTCGGGAATGTAATTCCGTAAATACTTTCGTACTTGCAAGATACATTTGTAGGCTCATCCCAAATAAATTTCAGCATAACAATTGACAAGAATAAAACACTAAACATGCATTTATCCATAACAAGTTAAGCATGACATGTACATAGAAGATAAAGCAATATCAGTAAGTATCTATCATTACCATATCCATTTTCAGATTTGAACATATTGAAATTTGAACAAGAATTTTATTGCAATCAAATCAGCTAGCACCTGAAATTAGCAAAAATTCCAATGCTATTCAACATATCAAGTCAAGCAAGATAGTAATTCAATTTATAGTTGAACCAAACAACGTTCAACCGGTTGTTTTGAGCTAGTTAAGCAAGATGTGGTCTCAATTTCTGACTAACCAAGCAAGGTATAGCCACGTATAGTCAGGCAAGGCAAGCAAGACTTGTCCAACGTGGAAATAAGTTGAGGTAGTGTAAGTTCAAGGTTGGCCGATCGTGACTTCTCACCATTCTCAAAACATTCCCACCGTGGGTGACCGGTAAAGCCCTATGACACTGGCATCGACTGGATGATTGTGGTGCTTACGGTCACCTCGCCCAACGATCCATCTGTAGGTGACAGTACCCAGCCCTCACATCTCACCATTAAGGTTTCACACTAAATTTGTTCGATTAAAAGATCTTCGCTGATCTTACATCACAATCGAACCCTAACCATGCTAGTGATTACACCATCACAAGGCACGTCATCATCACATGAAATGAATTTAAGGGAATCTTAGCAAGCTTTTGTATTCTTGCCTTGCTGGGATTGATCTAGATTACAGTAGTACTCAGCCTTGGCAAACTACTCGTTGCTTGGCTCTACCAAAATTGAACGCCCAAATACCGAAACAAAGCAACAAAAGGAATTTTGATTAAAATCAGCAAGTGTAGAGATCATAAAATGAATGATATTCATTCTAACATGGAGAGGATGATAAGATGAGGTTAACACAATTGGTTTCATCGAAATCGGAGTTATAGGGTTAAAGTTATGATTTTTCGAAGTCGCGTATGTCCAAACTAGGGTTTCATCGGATCATCCTTGATTAACTAATATGAATTGACAGAATGTGTGTGTGGTGAATAATTAAGAATGTTAGGTACTTGATAAATCATCATTTGGTGCAACATTTGCAACTTTTATAGCTAAGTGTTAAAATTTTGTAAACTATATTCATCGCTAGGGTTTAGAGGGAATTTTAGTCATTTGTGCAATTTTGTAGCAATGTATCATGGACAAGCATTAAAAGGAAACTAACAAAAAAATCATTCAATTTGGGTTCATATGCAAACCTTATGAATTTCCAAAGTTTTGCACATATATAACATTTTTTGGTACTTGTATCCAAAAAGAAAAAGAGAAAATTTGTCACTTATAGGGTAGATAGCTATAGAGGCTGACCAAAATCAAATTAAACGGCTTGATGAGGGCTCAGTGAGGTGATGAAACTAATCGGCAAGGTGGGAGGGAAGGAGAAGGTCACCGGACACGGAATCGACTGTGATGCCGAAGCGGTTTGGTGCCAGAGCTCAAAATGATGACGATTTCTTTGGTGGTGTCAATGTCGAGTTTGAGGAAATTTGGGGAGGATGGGGCGGAGCAACCAAAGGGAAAACATGGTTGCTGAGGTGAAAAAATGGAGGGCAGCCCGTAGGGAGAAGCCTCGGCGGCGAGGTGGAGCGAGGAGCTGCTGTAGTGTGCCTGGTAGAGGGTGCCCGACGCGTGGAGGAGGGAGAAAAGGGAGTTGACCGGTGGACCCCTATGGTCAGTGAAGGGAGGATGCGGAAGGTGAGCACAGGCGCCAAGTTGTGGCAATGATGGAAACGAAGGAAGGCGCCTTTGGACACAGGCGGGGGCGCAAATGGGCTCAGCCCAGTAGGGGGGAGGAAAAGGTGGGCCTCGGGTTGGCCCATTAGGCCTTACCAAATTTCATTTTCTTTTCTTTTTTTGCAGTTTAAACCCTAGTTCAAATTTGAATGTGCAGCAGTCTCTAAACCATGTTTCAAAAATTTACAAAATTTGTGAGGGTTCCGGGGGTGTGTACGACCTACAGAAATTTTGTGAAGTCAAATAAAATAGTTTAATTCCTCCATTTAGCTGAAATATGAATAGAGCCCAATATAGGTTTTGACTATAGCTATACAAAATATTTCCCAAGAATTTTAAGAAATTTTATTAAGAGATCAGGAAGATATTTAGAGTTCAAATTTAAATTTTTGTAAGATTTGGCCAATTACTTGATTACTTTTCTGCACTATTTACTATGAAGCAAATATTCTCTAATTTGGAAATCAATCTTAGTTAAAAATTCTTGAAATTTGTAGGGAACCTAAGTAGGATATTTTTGATCCATGAAGATGTTAGGGAAGGCTTTAGGGAAAATTATTTGCACAGAATTGGGACGGTTAGTTTAAGGTCCAAGGTGGTTAGGGTTTTGAGTTTAGGCGATGTATTTGACCTACAAGATGAGATGATATGCAGAACTCGACTTCATTACATATTGGACATCATAAATGCTAGTTACAAGCTTTACAGCAAGGGGTAATTACAGCACCTTCGCATGTTTTCCAAACCTTAGAAATGTTTATTGCATTCCTACATGCTGCACATCTATTTGTAGCATAAATAATCTTTACATGTTTCATCCATCCAGTTTTAATGTTTCATTTTCAATTTGTGAATGTTTCCACCTCGTGACAGTGCAACCATATAAAAAAAACATTGTCCTTTAAATTTGTTTCATTCTCATACATCCCTTGTTTTCATTCTACCATTTGAATGCTTCATACTTATAAGGTTATACACGCACCCTATTTTCATTCACTATCTTGTTGCATACCCAAAATAAGCATAGGTCATTATTTCCATTGACATTCTATAATGTGGCATCATTGCCATTTTCAACAGATTCCAAGATACCTGCAGCATCTTATAGGCAAGCACAACGCCCTTTGGGATTAAGACTTAGAAAGGAACCATGAATTAATCAGAACCATGCATGCAAAATGCATGTCCGAATTTGCTACCAAGGTTATTGTTGCTTCCAATGCTTACTTCATGTCATTTTATGATGAACAAGTAGAAACACCACACGACGACATTGTTCCATCTGACATAGGAGCCGCTAGTGCCTCACGGGATGTGGCTGTCGGTGGGGGTACTGAACCCCAGGCTGGTGAGGATGTTCATGAGGTACATGTGGAAGCAACATACAACACCACTTCACCACATGACACAAGAGCCGCTAGCCCCTCATGGGATGTGGTTGTGGGTGGGGTACTGATCCCCGGGAGGTTAACAATGACAATGATTTTTGGGATACTGCTTTCAAGATCACCGACAAGATTGAACAAGCATGTGCCAAACAAGACGTCAACACACCCAACAAAGAAAATGACACTACAAACTAGATGAATAAAGAGGCATTGAGTCTTCTAGATGTGGCTGCTGCAACCAAGGCAACACCAAGACGCATTGTTGTGGGTCCTGCTACATTAGGTACGTTACACAAGCCGAAGTGTCTTATTGATGTTTTATTGGTTCTCTCACATGTTTTACTCCATTCCTTCATACGAGCAGCTGAGAGTGAACCATCTATTAGCAACGTTGTCAAAAGCATTGGACCACTCACACTTGACAAGAAAAACAAGAAGAAAAGAGCATTTTGGGGTATTGATGATGATGCCATGTTGAAGAAGGTGAAGATTAATAAAAATGTTGACAATAGATACGACACGTACATAGCCAGAAAATGTGTCAACGCGGCCAAGCAGGGTGGAGAAAAGTGAGCACTTTCTTACATCATATTCCTAAGAGCATGTTGTTCCTTCATTAATGAAGATTTATCATATATTTTCCTCTCATGCAGCAGTGTTTAATGTTGTACTATGGGAATAATGTTTCGTACTAGCGGAAGCATATATTGAATTTATAACCACAACATGAATTACCTTGTTTTGTTTCATGCAACATTGTGCTATGTTTCAAAGTATGATCGTGGATTTGCTTCTTCGGTTGCATGTTTCCTTTGTAGCCACATTTCATTGACTTTAAATATTACCATATATCATATGAAAACTTCCACAACGCACTAAAGCCTCCGACGAAGATCACCAGCGAGGTCATGGAGCTTTTCATTCGGCACTTCAATGTTGTAGCAAACCAAACAAGATCAAATCAGCCCATATGCATGAAATTCGCTTTTTCACAGTCGATTACGGCAACAATATGGTTAACCAATTTGCACAAAAAAAAATTCATTGCTGCAATAAATGTTATGTGTTTCTAGACAAAACATATGGTGGATGATGCAACATTCGATCCAAACACATGCAAGGGAGAATTCTTGTGACTTTACAAAGATTTCAACCTTAAATCAGTTGATCTCGTTAGTCCCTAATCCTATATGACCCATTTATGCGCACTATCTCAATCTTTTCCAATGATATAACTAACATCTTCATCACCACAGCTGTACTTTGTGATTGTTCGAGATCATCATTGGATCCTTTGTTGCGTCAATCTACTCTATAAGACAGCCAAAGTCTTTAACTCGCCGAGAAAAGGCAAAACAAATGACATATATGAGGCAGTCGATTATATGGTTTGTATTTTTTTCAACTCTATCTTGTGCATGTATCATTACAAATAATTTAATGTTTCCATTTTTTATGTTCTCGTTACTACTTGGTTTTGTTTTACAACACGCCATATTTTGTTTCCAATGTACTATATCACGAAAAGTTTCTATGGAACTTCGTCACAACCTCTTTTTTGATTCTCTAACCTTACCAATGGCAGGTCATGAACTTCTTTGCGCTCGCACATAGTACAAACATATCCAAGAGGCACTAAAAAGAGGATTTCAAATCCCACTACCTAGAAGACTGCCCCCAACAACGAAATGTGTTAGTAACATTCACATGTTAATTTAACCACATTTGCAAATAATACCTAACTAACAAGCAACAAAGGCTGATGTTAGGTATTTTCTCCATTGTAAATAGTTATGATTGTGGGTTTTTCATGGAAAAATAGGACGACAAGATTGTCAAGGATTTTGAGCCGGTATAGACTCGGCTCAAATTATTTCCACTTGCTGAACCATAATAATTCCTATCGGTTGTACCCTTCATAATATTAAAACTAATTTCAAAATGTTTCATTAATTCGAATGTAATGTTCCCATGTGAATTTGTGAATGTTTCAACCAAATAAAAGTACAAAATGACTCATTTGTTTCATTCATCAAGGTTTTAAGTCCCCATTGTAAGAGTACATTCCTTTTCTTGCAGGAACATATCAACGACTTCCGGAAGCTTGTTACTGAGGAGCTCACCCGCTCTCCATTGAAGGTTCAAGATCCTTCATGGGTTCTCACATGGAAGAAATGATTGGACGTAAGTTTTCATAGCTTTTTCATCGATAGATCCATGTTAAGAGCTTTGCTACTCATGTTGTTTTATGAAACTTTAATGTAATTGGTATTATGTAATGTGTACGATGGTACTATTATATGCACTACTATGCTCTCCAACATTTATCTTTTGTTTCTTATTGCTATTATGTAACGTGCATGGTGCTACTTTTATATGTAAAATGTCCCCTCACCATCTTGTTCCACTCACTGCTTTAATTTTTTGCTGCAACTATGTCAATTTGTTTCCCGCATTCATGTGATACTGACTAACTATTATATTTATGTTCCTTCTTCTGGCCCTACTGTTTCCATACTAATTTATGAATGTTTCCACCACCTGATAGCATAACATTTGTATCATTTTTTATTTTAAGTTCCCATAGCTAAATATTAATGTTTCCTCATCAACTTCTAACATGTCCCCTCACATACTTGTTCCACTCAGTACTTTAATTTGTTGCAACCAAAATGCCGCTTTGTTTTCCCCATTCCTATTGTACAGACTAACTAATATATTTATATTTCCTTCCTCCAAAACTAATATTTCCATGATAGTTTCTCAATGTTTCAACCACTTGATAGTGCAACAGTTGTACATCAGCTCATCCATGCTGAACATGTTGCAAGAGCAGACGTAAGAATTATTTTGTAGGTGAACTAAGAATATATGCTTCTTTGGCTTTTCTGGATCATTTAGAGAAAGCTCAAACACTAGCTCGCCACCTTCATCCCTGTTGATGATCACCCCGAGGTAATTTCCAACAATTATTTGAATTTTCATACAATGCCCTTACGTAGAAATCTGCTGCTTGCTCCTCTATTTTAAAACTGCCAAAATAATAAAGTAACATAAGAATACATTATGTGAAACTATGGACCAAATATTCATCATGTTTATGTGGAAACATACCTCGACCACAGAGGGGCCATCATCACCTCACCAATGAAACTCGCATTGTCCTCCCTATCAAGTGTTCTTTCAATTGTAGTCGTATTGTTTCACAAATTACCACATGGAGTCTTGAGGGTGGACCAGCTTCTTGAAAAATGAATTTAGACCTTCTGATTTCCTGGCTATGCTCGTGAAAGGGAAAAAATATTTCTTGAAGTAGGCTGGTGCCCAAATCTCCCTAGTGCTCCACATGTTATTTAGGTGGTTGTTACTAAATAACTCATGCTTCATAGTCATCTCTTGCCATGAGAGCTCAAATTGATCTACGATGTCTATCTCATTAATACATGTTAGTTGCAACACCTAGTATCGAATCTTCCACGCTTCTCTTGCACTTTCCACAACACATGCTAGTTGCAACACCTATGTTTAGTGTTGGGAAACACCTCATATATAGCTGATTTCATTATTTAGTCCTAATCCGTTATCAAAAAGTTTGGATGTTCTCCATCTATAGCAACCATCCAATTCTTGAACACCCATTTGAATGTTTCAAATAGTTACATCAAGAATTAGGGCACATACCAACATTATTGTCTGCCTGTGGTTGTTGATCCCTATTATTGGCGTTAATGGCATGTTATACCAACTTGTACAAAAAGTTGTGTCAAAAAAAGCACAATCATTGAACTTCTTGTGCAACTGTCTTGTCCTCCCATCAACCCAAAACAATCCCCTCACTGCTAGACTTTCATCTACTTTTATTGCGTAGAAGAATTATGGGCTATCTGCTTGAAGCTTCTGAAAGTACTCTATGGTTACCGCCATGTCATGCCAATTGAGCCCTTGCCTTAGGTGCATCCTTATGTTTTCAACAGGAGGATTAAGGTACTTTAGCCGGTCACCATTAACTCATCGACATACACCACCCATGCAATTGGGTCCAACCACTACCTGCGGAGGCTGGAAACACACATGATTTGAGGGAGGAAACTCTATGTCATAGATCAGATGCACCATTTTTTGATGTTACAACCTCTAGTTTTGTGCTTCATTCATTGATGCGTGATGTCTCTTGGCGAGCTCTAGAGTGAAGAACGAAGAAGGAGACCATGATCCCGTAATAGAAAGTGCCAACGTTGCCGGAAATTTTTGCATTTTGATCCAAGGAAACAACTCGTCTGTTTGTTTCCCATGTTTCCTAATGTCTACAAGTTCGTTTCCTGCAAAATTAGCAATTTGTTACATGCATACAGCTCGTTTGTTTGTTTCCAATCCTGTCGTCCATTAAAACTGCATCCCACGGCTACAACCTATACCTACAGGTGCTAATATTGACATGTCAATTTGTAGCGGTTGCCATATTTTAATGGACATGTTAATTGAATATACAGGAAATTATTTCCATGGACATGTTATGCTGTCAAAATTTATGCTGAATCAATAGTGTATTTCTAAATTTTGTGATATTCTGTATATTTCAGTTTAAACCAAAAACTGAAAACGAATTTTTGGTTTACATAATTGCATACCATGTTTCAACTACCATTTTTGGAAAACCGAAATCTTCAAAAGCTGACAAACCGAAACCAAATTTTTGGTTAAGACCAAATGTCCATCATAGATGGCAGGTGTGAGGAAGGAGGGGGGAGCAACTCGAGGCTACTTTGTCCATCGTGGTCCTCCCTTCCCCCCAACTCGAGGCTCCTTTGACAATCAGGCCCCCTCCCCAACCCCTCCCTCCCCCGCGCTATTGCTCTACGACAGACACACGGTTCAGACGTGAAGCTTGCCGGTCCCGCCGAACAACATTAGTCTCCTCTATCTATGGGACCGATACACCCCAACCAAACCACCGGACCAGCGGAAAGATCCACTAAAATGAAAGTGGGTGAACTAATCAAGTTAACATGGTCTATTTGAGATTTTTAAAAAAATATGTTTTCTCATAAATTTGATAATTGCTGATGTTCTTGTTCCTCGATAAGAAGCTTTTTCCAAAATTATATGTTTGTCAGCCAATGAAAAGCTGATAGTGGACATGTCGTCCAATGGAAAACCAACTGCAGTTGGAATTGCTCAAATAGCAGCTAACAGGGGCTTATCATCCATTGGATGGACAACAAGTGCTTATCATCCAACCACAGAATGACACATAAGCTTATTGTCCTATAATTGGACGACAAGGGGTTATTATCCAACCATCGGACAATAAGCCCCTGCCGTTCAATAATTGTCCACGCACCTACACCTTCAAAGGCTCATTCATTTCAATCGTTGAATGCATTTGCATTGCATACCAATATCGTCCATGCATCAGCAGCAGGCCTACTTCCTTAATTGTTTGGTCCTCCACCACCTCTCCCAAATATAATATATGATATGTCTTGATTCATAGGTGAATCCTCCAATATTTTTATATATATTTAAAATGGATTACCATTTTACCTTAATTAATATTAACTCAGATCTCACTTTAACATTTTAAAACAAGTGTACATATCGACCTAACTAGCTAATTTCATCCAAAGCTAGGTTGGTTAAACGCAATGCTTAAAAAGCAAGTATATTGTCTAATTGTTGGTCAACAGGAGCTTATCATCTGATGGTTGGAGCATAACCCCTTATTGTCCAACTGTAGGACAATAAGTCTGTGTGTCATTCTGCGATTGGACAATAAGCTCTTGTCGGCTTTTTATTGACTGACAGTCATATAGTTTTTGAAAAATTCTGATAAATCTATATTCCTCAAATATATGAGAAAAATAAAAATATATTTTATTAAAAAATTCATCTATTTGAGATGGATACCGTAGAAATATACGTGACAAAATCCGAGTGGCTAAGTGGCTGAGAGGCCTTTAGAGCACTCGCTTTTGACGGCCTTTACAGATTGGAGGAGATGAAAGAGGATAAGTTATATTTACATGGAGATAAACAAGGAAGATCACATGCATATGTATGCGGTGCATGCACGCATATGGCCCAGGAAAATATGGGATACGATGAAATAAGAAGGAGAAGAGATAAGCAAAGGAAAAATCTGCATGCGTGCACGGGGAAAAGGAACAATCATGTAGATTATATTTGGTTGCCTATTTTCATGGAGATAAATGGGGAGAGTGCACAAGTAAATTCATCAAAACATATAGCTTATTTCTGTTCCTGCCGCGCAAGGAGAAGGATAGAAAGAGTGCGACCAGGACTTTTAATATGCGGGAGGTGTGTTGTCGCTGAAATAGTCCGGATGGAGCCCACCTGCAGTCCAGAATAATTACAAACGGTGGAACGCCAAATTAAAACAATTAGCATGAGTTAATTTGTTAAGTTTAGATCCACTGGGGTCAAGATTTGTGCCATCTAGGATTTCGGGTGGCGGCTGGGGACAACTTGGCGGCGCACCCACGTTTCGAGTTTAATGTCAGTTTTTAGATGCAGTTCGCCTCTGATATGATTGGGTTCGTAAGGAAGACGGAGAGAGATCTAGAAGGGGGAGGGCTCGGTGTCCTGGTTGGAGACAGGGGAGTTGGGGCAAAGGTGGTGTGACCTATGAGACACCAACGGGGGTGGAGGTTTCAATCAAGAGCGACGCGGCTTGCTTGTTGATTAACCCGTTCGATCCTGGAGATTGCCGAGACCTAGCTAAATCATAGGTAATGGTGTCCGCTGGCGGTGGGGTTGGACAAGGGGCACCCGGTGAAGGAGTTACCCGTCCGAAGCCAAACGGTGGCGTCGAGCTTCTTTGGGAACCGGCGGTGAGGGAGAATCAGGTGGTGGTGGTGGATAAGTCTGTCGGAATGGCGGCGAATTAGGTAGGAATGGTAGAGGTTCTAAAGAATCCGGAGAACGTGACAGATGTAGGAGGTGAATCACACACCTCCTTTCTCTCTTTATCTCAAGGTGCTGCACGCACATACACATGAAAGCAAGGAAGAAGACACGTTTGTTTTTGTGATGCTCTGTGCATCTTTTCTCTTCTCTGTTTCCTTAAATAGCAATTGACTTTGATTACAAACTGACTCGACAAACTAATGCAACGTGATTTTATCTCCTGCAACTAATTAACAAAGACTAGTAGGGTGTTCGCACGTTGCTACGGAAGCTGTTTACTTGTTGTCTCACTTTTATATATATGATGAGCATAATATAGTAAGACAAATAAAATTCACAATAAACTTGAGAAAATAAATTAGCTCGCACCAAAAACACCATATTTGGCACCAAATATCATAGTTTTTTTTGACAACATAAAAAACTATATTAACTTCTTAAAGACAAGTTACTCACTGTAATGTGCAATGCAGCATATTTAAAGGGAGGACTATAGCTTTAATTGGACATGCTTCAGGATTATGCCTAACACCTGAGCAACTAAAAAGACAAGATCTAACATCTCTGGTATTGATAGCATTCTGAGTCTTTTTATGTGCGACTTTGTTATGCTCCCTTTTGATCTTAAGGATCCACTACTACAGAACGGCTCATCCTGGACGGCACATCGCAGACGGTTACTGTAGACCGTCTGGGATAGAAGACATTCCAGACGGGCAGAAAAAACAACACCGTCTGCGATGACTTTCGTCCGGAAACCCGTGTCTTGGTTGATATATCATCCCAGACGGGTCGCAGCCCAACCATCTAGAAAACATCATCGCAGACGGTTCTCGGTATCACCCGTCTGCGATGTAATCCGTTATCACAGACGGCTTGAAACTGAACCGTCTACGATAACACATCAGAGACGGTCAGGAAACTAACCGTCTGCGATGTAGCGATACATTGCAGACGGTCTTCTGCTCAGCCGTCTGTGTTGGTGCATTACAGGCGGTTCAAGTGAGTAAAACGTCTGGAATGACTTCTCTACCTATATAACAGAACTAGTTCTCCCAAGTCTGTTAGGGTTTTCTAGGTCTGTCGGGCTGGTGGCGGCTGCTGAGGCGATTTTAGGGGAGGAGAAGAAGATTGCAAGGACATAATTGATTTGGTGTGGCAATAGGTTAGTAGATTTGGTTATTTAGTTAGTTTAATTGCTCTCTAACCTAGATCTAGTGCAATTGTGTTCTATTAGAAGATAATTTTGGTTTAATAGCTGTATAAGCATGGATGGATGGTTTATTAATTTTGGTTTACATGTACTATGTACGCATGCTTGGATGGCTCTAGCTTGGATGGTTTTGCGCATAATTGGACAAGTGAGAGAGAGCGATGAGTTTAATTTCTATTTTAAATCACATAGATAATTAATTAGTCAACATATGTTTATATGTATGTCATAGTGCCGATGGATCGAAGATGGATGTATGATGCGAACCGTGTGAGCCTTGAGTATATCAGTGGCGTGAACGAATTTTTAAGAGCGGCTGAGGATGATATGTCTAGTAGGAAGTTTGTTCATATGTGTTGTCCGTGCTATGATTGCAAGAATGAGAAGATGTTGAAGAACACGGCTCAGTTATAAGATCATTTGATCCGTAGGGGATTCGTAGATGGTTATACAAATTGGATCCATCATGGTGAACACATGGAGGGGAGCGATGAAGGAATGAGTGGTGAAGAGTTGAATCTAGAGGCTGATGTTGATTCTGAGTCTGATGAAGAGGATGCCGAGATGCGTACCAATGACAACGATCTCGAACAAATGCTGCGCGATGCTGAAGGTAATGACCTTGGTGGCAGGAAATATGACAAATTTCTAGGTCTAATGGAGGACTCGGAGAGACAATTGTACCATGGTTGCAAGGCGAAATATACCCGGCTGTCAGCTATTCTGGAACTATTCAAATTGAAGGCAAGCGCAGGTTGGTCTGACAAGAGCTTTACTGCACTTTTACGACTCTTGGTAGACATGCTTCCCGACGGGAACGAGTTGCCAAAAGCACATACAAAGCTAAGAAGATTCTCTGTCCGCTAGGAATGGATGTACAAAGAATACATGCTTGCAAAAACGACTGCATCCTCTTCCGTAAAGAGTACGAGAATCTACATGTATGTCCGGTTTGTAAGACTTCCCGATACAAGAAGCGCAACAATGCTACGGACGATGACATCGAGAGCAATGAGGAGACGAACGGTATTCTGGCCAAGGTTGTATGGTATCTTCCTATCATTCCTCGCCTGAAGCGTCTGTTTGCAAATCCTGAACATGCAAAGAAAATTCGGTGGACCACGGAGGACCGTAAAGTTGCTGATTTGATTAGACACCCAGCGGACTCCATCCAGTGGAGAAACATCGACAGGAAGTTCTCAAATTTTGGTGTGGATTCTAGAAATGTATGGTTCGGGATGAGTATAAATGGAATAAATCACTTTGGTAACATGAGCAGTCGTCATAGCACTTGGTCTGTGGCTCTTTGTATGTACAACCTCCCTCCTTGGTTGTGCATGAAGAGGAAGTACATTATGTTGGTCATGCTCATCGAAGGCCCAAAGCAACCCAGAAATGATATAGATATGTACCTGTCTTTAATGAAGGAGGATCTTGAAACATTGTGGCACGAAGGCATGGAGACGTGGGATGCAGACAAGAGAGAACTTCACCCTACGAGGATTGCTATTTTGCACCATCAATGACTATCCCGCGTACGGTAACCTATCCGGCCAGAGTACTAAAGGAGCAACAGCCTGTGTTCAATGCATGGAAGATACGGCCAGTTTGTACCTCGAGAAATCGCGCAAAACCGTATACATACGGCACCGTAGGTTTTTGCATCGAAATCATCCTTACCGCAAGTTGGTTGCCGAGTTCGACGGAACCATCGAAGAAGGATCGGCTCCACCTCATTTAACCGGGATACAGGTATACAGAATGGTTAAAGACGTTGATGTTGTTCTTGGAAAGGGGCGTAAATTAATGAAGAGTTTGTGGAAAAAGAAATCAATATTTTAGGGTTTGCCTTACTAGAAAGAACTAGATGTTCGCCACTGTATCGACATCATGCATGTAGAGAAGAACGTGTTTGATAGCCTAATTGGCCTCTTGCTAAATATCCCTGATAAAACAAAGGACGGCGTGAAGGCACGACAAGACTATGTGAAACTGGGCATCAGGCCTGAGTTAGCTCCGATAGAAACCGACAAAGGTAGAACCTTCCTCCCACCTGCATGTTACACACTCTCTAAAGCCGAGAAAATTGAGCTATGCCAGCGCTTGCATGATGTGAAACTTCCAAGCGGGTACTGCGCCAACATCAAGAAGCTAGTTTCAATGTAGGAATTGAAATTAATTGGCATGAAGTCTCACGACTATCATGTTTTGATGACACAGATACTTCCTATTGCTATTAGAGGGATTTTGTCTGGTGATGTCCGAGATACAATCACAATGCTATGCCAATTTTTCGACAGAATATCACAGAAGGCGATAAGTATACTTGAACTGGATGCTCTAGAGGAACGGCTGGTGGTTGTCCTATGTCGCCTTGAGATGTACTTCCCCCTCCCCCCTGTCATTTTTTGATATCATGCCGCACCTCATGATTCACCTAGTTAGAGAGATCAAAATGTGCGGTCCTATGTTCCTACGAAGCATGTACCCGTTCGAGAGATATATGGGAATTCGGAAGGGTTATGTACGGCACCAGAGGAACTCCCCGCCGGCCATTCCCCATTCGTTCCGACCAACACAACGGACCAACCGAACGGGTAAGTCCACCAGAGATACCGAGCGAGAGAACCCCCGAGTCACTGCTGCGTAGGGCCATTCACAACCGAGGCCCACGAGCAGACACGCGGCAGACGCACCGAGTAAACCCCGTTTCCTCTGCGTTTAATACGCATTTACCTACCCTAGCTGAGTCGCCGCGTCCGACCGTGCATGGCGCATTTACTCCAGTCCGTCTCCGACACAAGGAAGCGCATTAAAGTGGTCGGGAAGCACCCCAGTCCGGTTCTTCTGATTTTCAGAACTAGGCAGCGCTGATCTGACCGGTTCACTAAGAACCCGACCGGTTTTTGAAAATGTTTTTCCGGTTCTGGAACCCTGAGTTTAAAATCTAACTTTTATATTCTTAGAGTTTTGAATTTTGAATTGGTTTTAGATCCCTAACAGCAGGTATTAAGTTTAGGAACTTCTGTTTCTTTTAAATAGTAAGCATAAACTTTGTAGGAATCATTTCCAGAGCAACCTTAAAAAAAAACTTTTTCACGTCCACCAGAATAACCACCAGCTTCTATGGGTCGAATGTTCGATAGGTCAATGGTTTGAAAGATCCAAGCCTATTAACCCGCATTCCCCTTGAATAAAAGCACTATCAACTTATGTGATCTTCCGCATATATCCATCGTCAAAAACCTTCTTTAACCTCGTAGACGTACGCCCTAAAACACTAAGGCCTAATCTCGAACCTAAACCCAGGTATATACGTCCCCATTTTCCAATTGCCGTCTGAAACCATAAATCCTATCCCAGTCGTTCTAAAACCCCTATTAGTTCACCTTTTATCATCGATTACTTTTATCATGCACATTGCTTGGTTTTATTGAAGTGTTTGGGTTGTTCCTTATTCGTTGTCCTCTTTCAACGCATAGTCCATGGAGCGAAATACGTGCGTCAGGACGAACCGGAGTCACCCCCGCAGCAAGAGCAAGAGCAGGAACTGCCAGGCAAGCAATTTCCCACGTTGACCATGTTGAATCCTATATTTGCAAAGTATATTTATTCTGATTATGAAACATGCATGCTATGTTTATCAACGATATTTTATGTAGATTTAGCTATACCCGATAGATGCATTTGAACTAGGGTTGATTATTCGATTTCTTGTAACCCTAGTTGATTCGTCGATTGGTTTCCAACCGACAAAATACTAAGGTTATAGGCAGTAGCTATTGCTTAGCCCCGCTATAGTAAGACTAAAATTTTGTTCGGTTGATACCAACCTTCGGGTATGGGAAATTAAACCCGTGGATAGCGTATGTTGTCCGCGGTGACTTTTAAAAGAAATATTGCCAAAATCCAAAATAAAGTTGGGAACGATTTTGATTCGAGTAAGAAGGTAAGGTGGTATGAAGGAAGATGAAGTAGTGGAAGGCTACACGGTGAATGATGATAAACTGGTGTCTTACTCGGATCAGTTAAGGACCGAGCCCAAGTGCCGCTAAACTAGTTCCCCCACCGTACGTCCACATGTCCTTTATGGGAAGGACTTGACTCGGTAACCCGCTTAATATTAGGGTTCGGACCCGTGGGAAGTAAGAAGAAAGTGCTAGGTAGGATATGGATCCCTAGAGAATCTCCACGATGCTACATGGGTAGAGATTCTTAGTGAGCTCCATTTAGACGTGGGTAAAGATTCGACACAAAGATGAGCATTTCTCCGGATTGTGGTGTCAGGCTGCCTGAGCACAATTGGAGTTGAGGTAAGTCTCATTTAGCGGGTCCAGCTCTAGTATTAACGTAGGCGAAGGGTTTCATTGTAATATCCCTGCCAATACGCCTCATCAGGTGTATTAGTTAGTACTCGGCATTAAAGGGTATTATTACATCTTGTGGGTAAAGCCGTACAACCTCTGCGGAGTGTTAAAAACTATTCGAATAGCCGCGTCCTCGGTCATGGACATGAACTGGCGCAGCCACACACTGGTTAGACTAAGTTTTGGTTATGAAAAGTTGGGCAATGGGATTAAGGACGTGGGCATGACGTGTCCACAGTGGGCAATTTAGGCCACACGTCGGTGGTAAGGAAATTGCCGAGGTAAAGAAATTCGCCGTATTGCCTGATGTGGATGGAATACGGTCTAGTGATAGAAAACCTAGTTATCGGATATGTGGAAATTGCCATTCGATGGATAGTGCCATGAACGGTGAGTGGAGCTATCGGTAATAGGTTATGAGCTGATTAGCGGTGTTTACCGCATGAGATGAGATAAGATAAGACGAGTTGGAATGTGATGAGATGCTACTTGATTTACCATTAGTTTTCCAAATGCTTTTACAATCTACTATTCAGTATTTCAAGTTCAGAACTTACATTTTCGCATAACCAGCAACATAGGTTAGAGCAGCCCTTTGAAATACCCCTGCATGAAATATAGTTGTATAATCCTCCTGTGGGGGATTGCTTACGAGTACATTCAATGTACTCACCTGGCGTGTTGACTTGGCCAGAGGACGAAGAAGATTTCGACTTTGAAGAGGTTGACAGCGATTTCGAGGGTTAGGACGTTTCTCCCCAGTCAGCTGCCTGTTGGTTTGGCATGTCGATAGGTTATCCACTACGCTATGTTTTATTTCCGCTGCTGTTCTATTCGGCCAATAGGCCTGGTGTTGAACCTCGACCATAAAGGTCTATCTGTGTAATAAGATTCGGTATTGTATGTGTATGTTACCAAGTGTTTGTGTGTACTGGCTACTGATCCAGGGACCAGTACAGTAATAGCAAAGGGCGTATCCGACCTTAAAACCGGGTACGCCACAGGCGAGCCTCGAAAATATTCAGAGTAGCTGCGCATCCACCGAAGAACCGGGTGAAACATATCCCTGCGACACCATCTCGGTAAGGGCCATTTATAGGGTTTTTACAATAGCAAGTACATAACTTTGGACTTAATCAACAAGGTACATACTCAATAATTTTGTAGGAGACGACTCCATGCGTGTTGTTGGCAAGGGTAGCCGGAGATGTCTCCCTCGATGCTGCATTTGGGATTGCATATCCCAAGGAGGCGGGGACTCTACTGCATGGTTGCCCCATAGCACCAAACTTTCAAAAGGTGCGTGTGAACGACGTGGTTGAAGGTTTCAAGGAGCTCCCGCTTGCCATGCCACCAAATGACGAGATCACGGTGCTGCATCAGGCGATTGGCACCTTTATCCAGTGGCCAAAGAGGGACATCAAATTACTCGTCCGGCCTGCCTCTCAGAGCGCATCAGCATCATACGCTGAGTCAGCTAGGATACCCGAAGTTAACCCTACCCCGATGGAGCTAGTAGCGGCAGCGCAACGGGCTGATAACCCAGCTTCATCCCTAGTCAAGCCAGCAGAGCCAGCACCCGCTACCTCCATAGGGACTAAGGAGGTGCTACATATGAGACCAGTTCCTTCACCGGTGAAGCACACTTATGCTAAGGGGACTAGCAAAACCGGCAAGGGCAGGAGTCGTAGTAGTGCCCCCAAGACTTCCAAGAGCAGCCAAAAATCGAAGGCACTAGCGATAGTGGAAGAACTTGGGTTTGACCCGGACAGAGTGGATGATCTCCCTTTCGCGCCTCTGGCTCATCGATTTGTGAATGGAGAAGCCTTTGTCACGCCAGAGGACATATCGAACTCAATGGCATGTCAGAGGTTGCATGATTGGTATATGACGGCGACGAACAACCTACAGCCTGGCCAAACCATGCCACGATGCCTCAAAGTCACTTTCAAGGAGGAACATCTTTTCCACCAGGACATGGGCGGGTTGTTCTACCTGTACTTTGAAGACCTATTCGAACTCTTCACCCTCGACGCCCTGGAGCAGAACCTGTTGAGATGCTGGACATTGTAAGTCTACAACTTCTCGGTTAATCAGTTTTCTCCATACCTATGCAACTTAATTAAGCCATGACATGATATCCCATTTTGCATAGATACATGCACACTGAAGCCAGACTTAACAAGGAACCTATTGGGTTCATTGACCTGGCAAGGGTGACTTGGAGAAATATTAGAGACAACAAAGAGCAAGTTCTGGAGTATGTTAAGCATGCAATATTGTCCCAAAAGGATAAAGAGTACATCGTATTTCCCTTCAACCCAGGGTAAGTGTTGCATCGCATCCAATACGTATAATTTCACAATTATGCATATATCACAAAGATTGGTAGTACGTCTATATATATGCAGCTACCATTGGGTTTTGGTCGTACTTGTACCAAAATGGAATAGGGTTATATACATTGATTCCTCGCGAGATCCTTCACGCCACTTTGGGCCGATTCACGACATACTTGACCAGGCGTTCATCGATTACAAAGCTCGTGAAGGGATAAGTGGCAAAGGGTCCAAGTTGCGACATAAATTTGACTTTCCGGTACATATATATCCATTACTATGTTAATATAGCATATTGACATGCTTCATAATAGATTCTTCTTAGCTAACGTATATTTGTTTCTTGTTTTAGTGCAAACAACAACCCAAGGGGACAAACCTATGTGGATTCTACGTTTGCTACCACATGGAGCTAATCGCGGGTTTCGCTAAGCGAAAACTAGATGAGGCGTGGAAGATTAAAAATGACACAATTGATGAAGCTCAACTCAAGCGCATTCGAGGGATTTTTGCTTTCTTCATCAATACACAAATCAGCAATCCCGATGGCGAGTTCTATGGTGGTGGCTTAGCAGAGTAGCATTGTCTTTCATCTATGTACTTAGCACTCTATTGCAACTTTCCTTTTAAACATTGAAGTACGCGGTTGTTGGCAGCGATCGAGCTCTCAATTCTGAACCGTGTGACTCATTTCTAGCTAGCAATTGTGAATATATCTAACTAGCGGTGTGACTCTCTTGCAACTTTCCTTCTATACATTGAAGTATGTGATTGTTTTAGCGTATTGTCTGTGAATGTATATATCTGTATCTGTGTTAAATATGTGAATGTTTTGTGCAATATATATCTGCTATTTCAGAGAGCATGGCTAGCAATTCCTGAGGCTAGCCACAAAACAGGCAGTGTTATGCCCTCTGTACACAACCATCCCAGATGGGTCAACAGTTGAACCCGTCTGTGATAGCTGTTATCCGAGACGAGTCAGAGACACGACCGTCTGGGATGAACTGTTATCACAGACGGGTTGTAGAGTGAACCCGTCTAGGATAGGTGGTTATCGCAGACGGTTCATTTACTCGACCCGTCTGGGATGATGGATTATCGCAGATGGGTGGCCCACTCGTCTGCGATGACCTGTGTCATCACAGACCACCAATTTCAAACGGAGCGGCCAACCGTCTGGGATGCTTGTTTCAGCCCGTCTCGGATAGGCCGTTCTGTAGTAGTGATCCTTGGATTGACTCCTTCTGTAAGCTGCATGTAATGAGAGAGGTTGTGTCTTATAGTCCAGTGTCCTGGAAATTTCATAGGATCTCTTGCTGATGCCGCCTGTGTTAGAATTTGACTATCTGTCAAAAAGTTTGGTTCCTGCACCCGGAAGGCTTTAGCTAGTTGAGCCGCCAGCTCCAGTGCCTGCGCTTTAGCTTGTAAAGCAGAGGAAGCTGTTGATGTAGCTTCAATGAAGATCATCTTCTTGCTGTCATCATTTTTCCAAACGATGAAGATTCCAAGTCCTGCTTTGCTTTCCTTACCTGCAAAAAAACTAGAGTTTCCAGAAGTAGATTTCCAAGCAGTATCTGTAAAGAAATTTGGCCCTTTCGAAATTCTTTCTCTGTCAACATGGTTATATATAATTGTAGAAGGGTTATCCTGCATAGAGTTTTGGTGATTAGCCGCCACATTCATTTCCGCTTGATCCTGCATTACATTATCTAATATAAAAAGGGCTTTTGCTGCATGGAGAACGTGCATAGGAGAACAAATTTTCCTGTTGAAGAGCAGATCATTTCTGGCTTTCCAGATAGACCAAAGGATATTAAAAATTATAGCTATTGAGTGATCTGTTTTATAAGTTGTCATTATGGAAAAGAGCGCCTCCTCAATATCGTGAATTCCTTGAGCAAGAAGGCCTTGAACTCTTAGACCTAGAGGGGAAGCAAACCAAACTGCATGCACAAAATGACATGAGAAGAAAAGATGGAAATCAATTTCATCATTACCACATCTGCAACACTTATGGTCAATGTGTGCTGATCTAGTTGCAGCTCTGCACCCGAAAGGAATAGAATTTGTCATGAGGCACCAACCAAAAACTTGCACTCTTGGCAGCATCTCTTTGTTGAGCCATAAAGCCTGAATTATTTCCTTGCCTGATCTGTAAGAATCTGATGAGGACCTGCATTGTGGTTATAAAAGGAAGGGCTAAAGATTGGATAAGCACTTTTAGTGGTACAAATTCCTGAAGAGGTGTATTTCCAAATTAAGGTATCATCATTATTGTTAGGTAGGATGGGGATCTGAGCCACCATATTGGCCTTATCATCACCGAAAAGGGTAGTAAGCAAGTCAATATTCCATAGTTCAAGGAACAAGACAATCATGAATAATTTCATAAATAATAAACATATACTAAGGCCTATAGGTGAGATGTATGTAATTTTCTAGTTATAAAATCTGAAATTGAAGGTGAAAGTGACGTCATTCTTCTAGTCGTAACACACAGGGTTGATTGAATTTGTTGGAGAACTTGAAGTATTATAGCTTTTCTTCCCCTAGCAGTAAAAAAGTTAGACACCGTACAAGATCTCAATGGCTCAGCTCGAACCAAAATTTTCATAGTGAGTATTTCATTTGAAACGTACCGGTCAATGGCGGCCGAGTTTCAAAATGGTATGTTGTATGTGAATATAATCTTCGTATATCTAGAGGTAGCTAGAAAACCTGTAGTATATGTATGAACACAATATCATATAATGTAAAAAAAATAAATTTTTTTATCTTAACGTAAATTTTACATGCATACCTGGTGCCCCCAATTGAGAGCATTGTAATCACAACGTCATGTTGTGATGTAGCAGCATGCTGCAAACGACTTATCTCCCATACCAAATGTGGATTATGCAGAAGAATAGAGATATGTTGACCCCTGATAGTAGGTACAACAAATGTTAAAATTTAATATATTAGTATGGAGTAACATGATTCGAACAAATGCAACTATATGTACTGAAAAAAACACTCACATCGGCTACACAAGCTTTAGGCGTGCGAAGGGTTTAGCCGAAGCACTAAAATATAAATTTTCCTTATAACTGACTATGATGGTATCACATGACAACATAGAGCCAACAACACCTTCACATGCGAAGAAAACATATCAAAATTGGTAAATTTATTTTGACAAACTATTATTTATGTGAAACATGTAAAATTGTCTTACCAAAGTAACCAGCCTATCCAGAATATATAATTTCCATGGGATTAAGCATATGTGACTGCGCCTGGTGCAGTGGCAACCCATTAACAATTGGGTCGAATGTAATTTGGGTCGCATTGTTCAATTCGATGACATACGCACTATCCAAACAGATAGGTTTCTCATCAAGGAGGTAAACCTCTCCTTTGCTCATGTAAACACCTCCTATGTGCATTTTGAGACGGATTTCGTTTGCAAACATACCATCTACATATACCTCTAACTTACGTGCCTGTGTGTTATGCGCAAAAGTATTAGTGAAAGTAATATATTTTTCATCTCGTAAATATATATTTCTCACACATTAGATAAATACCTTATCATAATGAAGACCATCCTAAGTACTTTGTCGAATTGTTGAAACCTCATTTCAACATGCATCCATATCCATGCCATCGGTTGATGATTGTAGAGCAATTAGATATTTGTTAGAGAATCTTATAAATATGCAAACTAAAAAAAAATCTTTAGACACCACCGACGCCCCTAGTCTTCCTTTCTCCCTCACACCAGTGCTTCTCTCAACCACTCTCGCAGTGTCCCCTCACCTCAGCACCCATCCTCCCTCGGGAGATTTGAGGATTTGCCCCGTTTTCCTTTCAGGGTTTGATCATATGCCCCATTTAGTTGTTTCAGGGGGTGCAATTAAGAAGTAAGATGGGGCATATGATCAAGGGCATGGGGAAAATGGGGCATATGATCAAATTTATCTCCTCCCTCTGCCTCAAACAACCCCGGAGGCCGACGGCTCCTTCTTGTCGCTCCCGCCCGTCCGCTCTCCCCCTCCTCTTTTGGTCGAGCTTCATGTGCCCAATGCTCCCGAGTTCAGCTCTGCTGATTTTGTCCCCGAACCCCGCTCACGGCCCCAATCCCGGCCCCGCTCACGGCCGCCCCTCCCGGCCGCCGTCGCCATCGAGCTCGCCCAGCTTGGATCCGGCCTCTCGGGCATGGTCGCTAGCCGCTCATGGCCCGCTCTCGGCCCTGCTGACGGCCGCCCCTCCTGGCCCGCCTCACGACCGCCGCTCCCGGCCGCCGCCACCACCGAGCTCGCCCAACTTGGATCCGGCCTCCCGGGCGGCCGCTGCCAGCGAATCTAGCCTACCTCGCCGCTGCAGCGAGCACTCTAGTCCGGGCGAGCGCGCGCGTCCATCCAAGCTGAGGCGGGGAACGAAGATGCACCGTTGGCCTTTGACCGTAGGGCGCTCGAGGTCGCGCGGTCGACCAGAGGGAGGGTGCCACCTACCTTTGATGGTCACGGCAGAAGAGTTTTCACGGAGGAGGATTGGGGTCGCCGGTGTAAGATTGCTCACAATTAAAGATGGAGGTAGTCTCAACTCTCTTAGGAAAATATTGTTGGAAGATGGTTTGATGTATTTATATGTACGAAATCTTGGGTGATGAATAGAATCAGAACTAATTCTGTTAGGGATAATCTCGGAGCTAGAATACAGATGCTACAACCGGGAGGGGGTGGTTATGCAGGAAGGTCCTATCGATATCCATATCTTTTCAATGGTGACAATGGGGTCTTGTGTCCGAGCTTATTTGTTTGTGTGATAAGTTTAGATATTGCGCAGACATAACCGGTTTGTAGTACGCAGTACGCTTGGACCTTTATATTGCTGAAGCAAATAGGTTAAGGATCATGATGGAGCATTTTTCTAAATCCTAAGATTTAACTTATGTTGAAGGAGATTAAATCATTATTTATTAAATGAAGTAATGCAGTAGTTACAGGGGAAAAAACCAAGGTTGCCACATTGAAAAACTAAACATGGGATTGTATGGCTTAGTTTTTATTCAAGCTGATGCTTGACTCTTGATCTTTATTCAAGTGTAGATCTTTAGTTGCTTATCAGGGATAAGACATGATCGTAGAAATCTTAGGATCTTGCAAGTATGGTGCATCATCTATGCAAGGATATCACCCAGAAATGGAAGATGCTGTGAGTAATATCGTAGTATTTCGTAAGATTATAGGGATGATAATTCTGCCAAAGTATATGATCGACTATACTAAAAAAGGAAGTTGTACTCTATTTTGCAATCCTGTATGTAATGACAATTGTTATTGCTTGAAATTTGGGAAGTTTGGTCACGGTACAAGTCTCCTGTTAATTTTTTTTCATAGTGGAGTTGACCTAGAAAATGAAGATAAAATTACATTGAGAAATGGATCTCTATTTTCAATTCTAGATGAGCATGCAGCTGTGCATTGCAGATGTCAGATATCGTTTCTTGCCTTTTCTTAATTTAGTTGATCTTTGCCATTGTTTTTAACCTTTTACCTCTTGTCAGCCAAGAGGTAATGAATCTTATGAGATGCAACCATTTATAGTCTATTTACACCATCATTTTTGTACTAAGAAGTGCTATCCTCTGTGGTATTGTTGGTTGATGTTTGATGAATAAGAAGTGGAAATTCTAAAATCCTAGCACAGAAAAGGCTATTAAGTCTTATATGAGTATATCCTGAATAATTGGTCATTTTATCATTTTATATTTTTTATGGAGAATTTTTTACATTTTATTATCAAACTTTTAAATCTACAATAAAGTTTTGAGCAGGATAGCTAAAGTGGATTTGTTGTTCCCTTCAACTCATGACATATCTGCAGAGGCCAAGGATCTCATTTCCAAGGTAACATGTGAAAATATTGGTTATATCCTGTAAAGGTGATAGTATTGGGTTAGACCCTTCAGGGAGTTGCATTGAGCAAAACGCTCGTGCATAAGCTCTTCAGGAAGTCTAGGTATGTGTTCCATAAAAAGGCTAACTGAGTATGCATGGTATGTTCCAATTGACACATAGGTCGACCTATAATTCTGTCTTGAACTTAGACATCTTAACATAGTAAATTTGCTACCTAAGATAAATTTGAGTAATAAATTTAACATTCACTGGGAAATGGAAAATCACTCCCTCTAGATGTTAACTTGATAGATTAATATATATTTTGCTATATCAGAATAATTCACTGGGAAATGGAAAATCAAAATGTCTCAATAGCCTCAGCAAGTATACATTTGTACTGTTTAACCTTATCATACCCAGTTAGTAGCTGCTACCACTTGTAGATGAGAATCACTCCCGTTTCTTCTATGAGCAAAGTACAAGCTGCTAAGTTAGATATGCATTTTGTTCTCAAGGCCCTTCAGGCTATATATCGACCTAATAGTCATTATGTTCATTAGCAATAGTTGAACCCTCTAGATAGTATAGATATTTCAACAGAATCATTAGTTGCATATAACAGAATAGTGTGCAAATTTCAATTTCATGGAAAAACATAGTGGAAAGGAGGGATACAATGGTTTTTCTATAGAAACTATGGCCACTGTTATTCTTCTTTTATAAATCCAATAACTCTACCAAATGAGCTGATGCTGTCGAAGTGAGCAACGATGGCACTCAATTTTCTATTACATCCCCTGATTGCAGGATAAGGGTATTTTGGTTCGAAACTGGCAAACTAAGATGTGTGTATGATGAGTCCCTTTAGGTAAGAAATTTCCTCTGTCCAATGCTTGCACAACACAGGTAAATATGTTCAGTGTGTAATTTGCAACTGAACATTGTTACTTCTAGGTGGCACAAGATCTTCAGAAAAGTGATGTTCCGTTTTATCATCTTGATGCTATCGATTTTTTGCGAAGAATGGCTGTTGAGTAGGAAGTAGAAAAGATAGAAAATGTTCCCCAATCTAATGCTGTCTTCGATGAGAGTTGGAACTTTCTTATTTGTGCCACCCTTTTGGGCATAAAGGTATGTGATAGTTTCCTTCTTTCCCATATTTCTTTGTATATTTGGTGTTTTATGTACTTCAATATTAGCAGTCCGTTTTTGTTGTATTGCGGATGATAAAAATTTCTCAGGAAATTTATTAATGATGTTAAAGAATATACTTATTCTTCTGAGATTATCATTTCATATGGATCAATTATCTAGCTAAATAACATGGTTTTCGTAGCACTGTAGCAGCTCCTGCCATTATTAGCTTCTCATGTCGAGCATCGACTTTTTATCGCACAAAGTAATCATGCTGTAACATATATACTATCGCATATATAATAATGATTATATGTATTTTTGTCTGGCATCCTTAGCATTACTTTTCACAGAATTCAATGGCTGGCAATTTTTTTTTATGGAGAAAGGGAGCGTGGCATCCAACCCTCCCGATTTCTGTTAAAGAAGCCCATAAAGTTATGCTACTGGGTCCAGGTCGAGGCCTGTCCAAACCAAAGCAAATACAGAAAAAAAAAGAGGATAACTCCCTGATTTGTACTAAGTTAAGCTTGCACAGTTTGCATGTCCCTCCCTTTTTGCACATTTAAAATCAACTGGAATTAAACATTTAGTACCATATAGCTGTTTTACCACGAGTAGAAGTTGAAAATTTCGCACAATGATACAGATAAATCTATGAAGAAAACATGGCAAAGCCTTGAGCAACCTGAAAAACTAACTTCTTGACGTAAACCTGAAGAACTAACTTAGTTCGATGTGATCCTGCAAGTGCAGCCAAAATAATATCATTTAGGATTACAAATAGGATAATATATCAAATTGGACTTAACTTTAATTTACCTCTATAATAAGGAAATCTTTGGGATAACCGTCCAAGCTTGCCATGTGTTTAAGGCCTACAAATCTCAAGGCATCACTCTGATAGAACGAGACTTAGCATGTTGGTTATACCATGCATTTAATAAGAATATACTCTATAAAACATAAGTATACCTCTGATTTAGTGTTCTCTATGTTCATTCTTATGGACTGAATGAAATGAAGGGTGACCTCATTGAAATCATTTATAGGTCTAAAATTAAAATATATTATATTTTACATCTTTAACTGTATCAACCGAATATAATTTGTTGCAAATGTTACCTGACTGAGAAAGCAGTAGCACACTTCATTCTTTGAAGTCCCCTGAGGCTACCAATCACAGCAACATACATGCCATTCCTAGGCACGAGAGGTAAAGGTTGTAAAATATATGTTGAAAATAAAGACACTAACATGCATGGAACTTATACATACTTAATTAAAGCAATTTCAGCAGAATCTGAAGAATCATTCACCCTGGAAAATAAATAATTATTATTAGATAACCATGCAAATTGAAACCTGAGCACATAGTACTTTCGAAATGCCCTCACCATCTGATGAAATCAATTCAACCAGTGCCATCATCAAGCGTGAATGACACATCCGTCGTCCTCTCCGCCTTGTCATTCACCAACCCCACAAGCTTACCCTGTAAAATCACGAGTTTCCATAAGCATACACTAATTAGGAAGGGAAAGCATAATTTCCTATCTTTCCTATCTCCACGTCGTCAAATGACGTAGGGGGCAGCCTTCTTGCCAGTGAAAAATTGTTGCGTGTCAGCGATCCACTTCACAGTGGGAGGCATGACGCCCGACATGGACGGAACTACCGCACGGGTAAGCCATCGTGGATGCCATGCAGCCATTGCAAGAGGAGGGAGGAGCTTGCAGTCGTTCACGACGTCCTCCACGGGAGAAGTGATGAAGTCCTTGGAGTCTACCTCCTCAAGAAAACAGTGCTCTAGCTCACGAGGCAATATTTTGAAGACGTTCGCAGCAAGAGGAGGATGGAGGAGCTTGTGGTCATTCACGGCGTCCTTCACAGGAGAAGTGATAAGGGCCTTGGAGTTCGCATCTTCAAGAAGATAGCACTTTACATCAGTAGGCAAACGTTTGTAGTCGTTCGCAGCTTGAGGGGGGAAAGGAGCTTGCGGTCGTCCGAGGAGTCCTCCAAGATAGAAGTGACGAGGGCCTTGGAGTCTTCCTGGGTGTCCTCTACGGGAAAAGCAGTGCGTGCCATAGAGTCATCCTAGACATCCTCCGCGGGAGAAGATACGAGTGCCTTGGAGTCCTCCTCGGCGTCCTCCAAAGGAGAAGCAGTGAGCATCTTGGAGCTGTTCTTAGCGTCTACCATGGGAGGAGATAGGAGATTGGAGTGGTTCTTTTTGAGGGAGGAACAGAGAGATGATCTAACTATGTGCTGCTAATATAATGGGGAGAGAGAGAGATGTTACGTGTCATCTACCACGTAGGAAAGAGAAAAATATTAAGAATAAAAACTGGTGCCCGTGAGTGTTTGGATTTGTTAGTTTTTATTTGGATTTGTTAGGTTCTAAGGATTAGGTAGTCTGTTAAGAATTTCTTAACAATAAAATCTTAACAATAAAACTGCATCTCTGATGGAGATTCTCTTGCTTTTAGCATGGAGCCAGCTCCAACCAGCTGCATTTCACATGAGAAGCCAAATGATTTTAAGAAGGATTGAGTTAATTAATCAGTACTGCTACAAATGCTAATCAGTCAGTACATCGGAGATCTCTTGCATGATCATCGATGCCACACAAGCTAAAGCTACCAGAACGGCCACCCATCTATCTATTCATCATTGAGCTAGTGGTAGTCTTGATCTGCTTTACACCCACGAAAAGCAGAGCTGCATGCATGCTTCTTTCAATTGGATTTAATTGAATTGATTACAGGAACATGCATGTACCTGTTCTTGTATGTATGTGGTGCAGTACATACATAATGTAGCATTAGCACTTGTAAGTAGCTAATCGATCACATATACAATTAAGTAGCTAATCGTAGTATGTTAGTTTTTTAATATGTGTGGCATTTGGATTTGTTAGTGTTTCATTAGGATTTCTTAGCGTGCTAAGGATTAATTAGTTTGTTAATAATTCCTTAACAATAAAACCGTATTTGTTTTTGGAGAAAATCAAGAAAATTATTTGTTTTATGCAATAGCATGTTTTAACGATACATGTTGGCACTTACAAGTTTGTGGGCTTCTGTCTTGGTTCGGCAGCAAGAATAGTTTTGGTGAGATAGTAAGGCTGTGCAGCCGCAGTAGGCATAGTAGCCAAAGTACTCTAACAAGCACATTAATATAAGCACACCAGACACAAAACATATAATTGTCGGGTCCTGTCAACTAACTTTAAAACAAGAACTGAAACTTACGAATACGCATGATAATGACACTTAGGAATGACCCGATTCTAAATATTATGCCAATGAGGCACATCTACTTGTTAGCCCCTTTAAGCTGTGTATTTGCTCTAACTTCATTCCTTCGCCAAACCGCAGCATTGACATAGTGTAGCACCGGGCCTGGAGCTGCGACTATCATTGCACTAAAGCCTTCTAGTTCATAAGCAAGCGACGTGTGTAGCTGGAAGATGAACTCGCTCTCATCCATTGTGGTCAACTGTCCTGTAGTATTTTAAAAATATGAATTAGTATTATATCTAAGGGTTGAAATCTCATTAAAAATAAGGACATACCTCTTGTCCCATTGACCTCTAGTGTGGCAACCAAGGTCTAGAATTCATATTCAGCTGGTCTCCAACGTGTGATGTGACGCCCAACATATCGGTTGTAGACATACACGAAATCAACTCTTGCCTGATTGATTAAAGGTTAGCAAACAACTAATAAAATGATACATGAAATATCAAACAAATAAGCTGACACTACTACAGAAAGGTCTAACCGTGGCGCCATATCCGAGGCGGTTTAGGAAAACTGCCACGAAAAACCAATATCGGAAGCGGTTAGCACGAATTTAGCGCCTCAGATAACGATTCCGGGAGCAACCGCCACGGATAACGCCCACATTGGAGGCGGTTATAAATAAGCAACCGCCTCCAATATTATCCGTGGCGGTTAACTGTTTATGACCGCCTCTTATATCGACGTTATAGGAGGCGGTTATATATTGGAAACCGCCTCGGATAAGCGAGTACATATCCGAGGCGGTTGCCGATATATAACCGCCTCGATTAAGTCGATATACGAGGCGGTTGTTTGGATTTAACCACCTCCAATATGATTCACAGTATTTATTGCACTGCGCGAGCAGACAGACGACCATGTCTTAAATGTGGCGAAGTGCTGGCGAATTTTTGGGCGATTTGCTGTGGATTTTCAGTGGAGAAGCTACATTTGGTAGAGAAGTTGGAGAAGAACTTCCTTGTTGATTAAGAAAGGTTGGTGTTTAGTTTTTGAGTCATTTCATCCAATAATTTTTGTTGATTGTGCTCTTTTCTTGAACATTAGTTGAGAAGATTCAATTATATGACAATAATTTGATCGATTGAGATGTTTGAGTTATTTGTATGTTTGAATGCATTTAAATTTGTTGGTAAGGTATGCAAATTATGAAACAATTGTATAATTTGTGGGTAAAAAGGAAAAAAAATGATGGAAATTTTTTGTGGCGTATTTAATTTTTATACGAAAGAAAAAGTGGTAATATGTTAGTTATACGTTAGTAAATAAAGAGAGTCGACGCGTATATGTTAGTTATATTAGCAATTAGTATGGCTATTTAGTTATAGTAGTTAGTTATGTTAGTAATTATTTGTATAATTCGATTATGTCAGTAATTAATGTGTTAAACTCATCTCACGAAGTCGGTGCACTTAATAAATTTAATTAAAATTTCAAATTTCCATATGCACGGCTTAGATGGATCGATCGTGGATGTACGGAGCTCGCAACACAGAGGCGTATAGAGATGGAGTGAGATCATTTATGGAAGCTGCCGAGGCGGACATGTTGAGACAGGGTAGAGGTGACACGTACTGTCCATGCCTAGACTGTCGTAACGTAAGGATATTTGAGCTCCATCATATTGAGTACCACATCTTCAAGTGAGGTTTTACGGAAGGGTATTCAACTTGGACCAAGCACGGCGAAGATCAAGCCGTAGTATCGGATGATGATATTTTTGCCGATGATATAGCAACCGATATCCCAATTGATATCCCTTGTGATTCACAACATGAGATGTCCGATGATCCGGAGTTGATGCCTGAGCTGGAACAGATGTTGCGTGATTTTGAAGGGCATGAAACCGACAGAGAGTACCAGCAATTCGTAGGCTTGATGCGGGCATCGGAGAAACCGCTTTTCGCAGGATGCAAGGCTAAGTTCACTTTGTTATATGCCGTGCTTGAACTATTGAAGCTGAAGGCGAGCAACAGCTGGTCCGACAAGAGCTTCAACGAGTTGTTGGGCCTTCTAAGTGACATGCTTCCGGAGGGGAATGAGTTACCCATCAACACGTACAGAGCGAAGAAGTTGCTTTGTCCCTTAGGACTGGAAGTTGAAAAGATACATGCATGTCGGAACGACTGTATGCTATACCGAAAAGAGTCTGCGAAGCTACATTCGTGCCCTGTGTGCAAGGCTTCTCGGTACAAGGGTAAAATTGGAGTAGAAGGAGCTGAGGAATTCGTCGAGGTGACGAAGGGGACTCCCGCGAAGGTTGCTTGGTACCTGCCTGTAATCCCGCGCCTCAAGCGTTTGTTTGCAAACCCGAAGGAAGCAAAACTTTTCCGCTGGCATGCGGACGAGCGGAAGACAACCGATGGAAAGCTGAGACACCCTGCCGATGCAATCCAGTGGAGGAACATCGATAGGAAGTATCCCCAATTTGGTGCGGAAACTAGGAACGTAAGGTTCGCGCTTAGTACGGACGGAATGAATCCATTTGGCAACATGAGCAGCCGACACAGCACCTGGCCCGTACTTCTCAGTATGTACAACCTACCTCCCTGGCTTTGTATGAAACGGAAGTATATTATGATGTCCACACTTATCGAAGGGCCTAAGCAACCTGGTAACGACATCGACGTGTATCTCCAACCGTTGATGGATGAGCTACAAACACTGTGGAACACAGGAGTGCACGTATGGGATGCGGACAAAAGAGAATACTTCACTCTGCGGGCCATGCTGTTCTGCACAATCCAAGACTTTCCCGCTCTCGGCAACACCTCCGGTCAGACGGTGAAAGGACACAAAGGCTGTGTCATATGCATGGAGAATACCGTTAGCCTAAGTCTCAAGAATTACGGGAAAGTCGTGTACATGGGTCACCGGCGGTTCCTGCCTATAAGGCACCGTTACCGGAGGTGGAAGTCACAGTTCAACGGGAGAACGGAGAACGGTGCGAAACCAAGGCCATTAAGCGGTGCAGAGATATTCGAGAAGGTTAATGACGTGGATGTCGTGCTCGGAAAGGTCGGAAAAAGAAGGCCGCTGATGAGTCGTCATACTGGAAGAAGCGATCTGTGTTATGGGACCTACCTTACTGGAAGGACCTAGAAGTCTGGCACTGCATCGACGTGATGCACATAGAGAAGAATGTTTGTGACAGCGTGTTGGGTCTACTGCTAAACATGAAGGACAAGACGAAGGATGGCGTCAAGGCCCGACTCGACATGGTTGATATGGGAATCAGGCCAGAGCTGGCGTCTGTACTTCTGCCTAACGGGAAGACATACATCCCCCCTGCCTATTACACTTTATCGAAGGTAGAGAGAACCGAGTTTTACAAGTTCTTGCATGGCATGAAAGTTCCGGCCGGCTACTCAGCCAACATCAAGAGGCTCGTCTCGATGCAGGACCTGAAACTCATCGGCATGAAGTCTCATGACTACCATGTTATGATGACACAGATGCTCCCAATTGCAATCAGGAATATCCTCCCTCCTAACGTCCGGGAATCAATCACCAAGCTTTGCTTCTTCTTCAACAAGATTTCTCAGAAGGTGATGGACGTCTTCGAGCTAGATGATCTGGAGTTAGCGGCGGCGGAGACTGTATGTCAGCTAGAGATGTATTTCCCCCCGTCTTTCTTCGATATAATGGTGCATCTCATCGTCCACATTGTGCACGAAATCAAGATGTGTGGCCCAGTCTTCCTTCGGAGCATGTACCCGTTCGAAAGATTCATGGGAATCTTGAAGCACTACGTCAGAAACAGGTATCGACCGGAGGGAAGTATTGCCGAAGGTTATGCTGCAGAAGAGGTTGTCGAGTTCTGTGTTGACTACATGGAGTCGAACCAACCGATTGGCGTGCCCTGTTCTCGGCATGAAGGCAGGCTCGATGGAGTTGGGACTATCGGAAAGAAATCTATAACGGCGGACCAAGCAGGACACGCACTTGCCCATTTCACCGTGCTGCAACACACGACCGCCGTTGCCCCCTACATGGACGAGCACAGGGCAAAGTTAAGGCAAGAGCATCCAAATAGAACCGATGCGTGGAGGACGAGAGAGCATAACAAAGAATTCAACAAGTGGTTCAAGGAGCGTCTTCGTCTAGGTGCCTCTAGCGACATGCTTACCTGGTATGCGAAGGGCCCAACATTCGAAGTCGTCACTTGGCAAGGATACGACATTAATGGATACACGTTCTACACGAGAGATCAAGATAAGAAAAGCACATTTCAAAATAGTGAGGTCCGCATAGAGGCTTCTGATTTGAGCGGGAAACGGAGCTGGTACTATGGGTTCATCGAGGATATTTGGGAGCTGGACTACGTGTACTTCAAGTTCCCATTATTCCGGTGCCGTTGGGTCAATCTGCAATCTACGAAGGTCGATCTCCACGGCTTCATAACGGTTGACCTTGAACATGTTGGATTCAAAGATGACCCATTCATCCTAGCCAATCAAGCTCACCAGGTGTTTTACGTGACCGACCCGGCGAAGAAGAATCTTCATATTGCACTACAAGGTAAAAGGAAGATTGTCGGAGTTCAGGGTGTCGTTGATGAGGATGAGTACAAGATCTTTGAAGATACACCTCCGATGCAACATAGCATTAGAGACGCGACGGCCGATGAACCTAATGAACCAGTCTACGTGCGTGAAGATCATCAAGAAGGGTTAGAGTTCGACGAGGAAATTCCTAGCAAGAAGAAAAGGAGGAGGAAGCGGAGGCAATGATATAATTTGAGAAGTGGTGATGTTTATATATATGTGAATGGAGATGCAATGATATATGTTATGGTTGTGTGTATATGTGTGATGTTTATATATATGTGAATGGAGATGCAATGATATATGTGATTTGTTGAATTCTGTCCATTGAGACTTGAGAAAACAGAATGTGCACCTGCTGGGAAAAATATAAAGGAGGCGGTTGGACAAGTCTAACCGCCTCCTTTATCCTAATCGGAGGCGGTTAGACCGGGTAAAACGCCTTCGATTAGGTCTAATTGGAGGCGGTCATAAAACCGCAACCGCCTCCTTTATGACAATCCGAGGCGATTAGATCGACTTAACCGCCTCCTTTATCTCCCATATTGGAGGCGGTTGGATAGATTTAACCGCCTCCTTTATGGTAATCCGAGGCGATTAGATCGATTTAACCGCCTCCTTTATCTCCCTTATATAACTCAAACTGCCATCCCCGCGCGCAGAACGTTCTCTTTCTCTTTGCCTTCTCTTTCTCTTGCCCTTCCCGCCGCCCCGACCAGCGCCGCCGCCCCCCACCTTCAGCGCCGCCGTCCCCCACCTTCAGCGCCACCGCCGCCCCGACCAGCGCCGCCTCCTTCCCCATCGCCGGCCTCCCCGAGGACCGGCGCCCCTCACCGAGCGCCCCCGACCAGTGGCCTCCTCCACGAGGACCGCCGCCTCCTCCCCGACCGAGGACCACCGCCGGCCGCCTCCTCCTCCCGAACGACCGGCCGCCTCCTCCTCCAACCGCAAGCACACGGAGTAAGTGCGGCCTCCTCCTCGTTTGTGAACTTATGGAATCCCTAGTCTAGCAGAACATGAACTTGTGAAATTTTGGCCCATCTTGTTGTCCTTTTCCATAATCTTTTAGCCTTTTTTACCAATTCTGCACATGGGGTTAGTGATTGAATTGGCTGGTTACCAGTTCATCGAGAGGGGGCAATCTGGGTAGTCAGCACTGTAGAAATGGAGAATAATAAGAGAAACTGATTGAAGATAGGAGAAAATGAAACAAAATGGTATGCAGCAAAGATAACCTCCTAAAGAGAATAAAGAGAATGAGTGAATAAATTCTTATATTGCACTTGTAAATGTAGTTACATATTTATACATAATGAAAAGATAAAAGTTGCCATTTGAAGAGACACCTCTCCTTAATAGACAGCTATTCTCAATTGATCACATATCTTTTTATTTCATAACATCCTCTTGGGTGCGCCGCCTCGTTTAATTGGGTTTAATTATTAAATTATGTAGAATGCAATTTCGGTTAAATGATAACTTATTATTAGAATGCAATATTAGGGATTATTTTGTTTCAATTGCAATATCATGGTTGATTCTTCAATTAGTGCAAGTATATCCTCATGCAAACGTAGTAATAGTTTATGTACCGTGTAAGAGCACCTTACAATGCAGGTGTCATATGAATTAGTCGGGTGTTCAACTTAAGATCAAGGTCATATGACTCTGGTCGTCATGGACTAAAATGAGCAGCTGCTTGAGTGACTGTCACTCAATCCACAACTCATTTTAGTCCATGACGACCAGGTTACCTTTGCTTAAGGTATGTTTAGCTTGAATAAATGAGCCTATAGAACTACTTTAGATTCTGAAGTTGTTTCACTAATAACATGATTTATACATTGAAGATTTACATAGAGTTCTACAATTATTCACTTGAGCTATAGTTCAAAAATCTAATAAGAATAGATACTAACTTGCTCCTCTTTTATTACCCCATTTTGCTATAGTTTACTTAGTCTAACTTGATACTAAAACTTGTTTAGTAACTAGTTAATACGATCGAGATGAGCTCTCCGCCGCCCTCCCCTACGATATCACCGTCGGGGTCGCCAAGACCTTCCACATCATCAGGAAAGGGATCTCGCAAACCAAGGAAGCCATCGGGGAGGCCGAAGGGCAGATGAGTAGTTCAGAGCCTGGATCCAGTGACCGGAGTGCCTGAACCAGAAGAAACCCGGAAGAAGTGGCGGACATTATGCGGGGTGTTCACCCGTTCTAGGGTTAGGATCACCCTCGCGGATTGGGGTGAGCTGACACGGGAGGAGCGGAGGTCCCTCTTTGACGAGGTGAAGGGCTCCTTCATGTACCCGGAAGAGGTCGAGGCCGAGTTCTTCCGAGCGACGATATTGACGGCTGGGAAGTGCTGGAGAAACTTCAAACACAGACTGGTGAGGGACTATCTCAATCAAGAGAAGTCGCCTTGCCAGGCATACCCTGATATCTCCGAAGAAGATTGGGCGGAGTTCTGCGCCTTGAAGTCGTCCGAAGAATTCCGGACAGAAAGCCAGAAGGGGAAAGAGCTAGACAGCAGAAACAAGCACCCGCATTTCCTCGGCACCTTAGGGTACGTCGGTGCGAAGAAGAAGTGGGCAAAGGAGGACGAGGAAGCAGAGAAGCATGGTCAGGAGCCGGCGTTCTCGGGTTTCGGCGACAACCGAGTCCGGGACTGGTGCAGAGCGAGGACCAAGGTGGATCAAGGTGGGCAGCGCATATGGAGAAACCCTGAAGACGAGCAGGTATATCAGAGAATGGTGGGGCTGAACGAACAGGCATCTCAAGGCTCGTTTGTGCCAAGTCGGGAGAAAGACATACTCTCCGAGGCCATCGGCACCAGGGAGCCCTATGGACGCACCAGGGGTCTCGGAAACCTGGCAACGTGGAGCAAATCCTTCACCGGGGACACGCAGGAGGCACGTCAGCGGCGGAAGAGAGCTAGAGCCGAGCAGATGAAAGCAGAGATTCAATCGTCGCTTGAGGCGCAGTTCGAGGAGAGAATGAGGGCAATGGAGGAGAGGCTATCAGCACAGTACCTGCAAGACAGGGCGCCGGTCGCAATTAGCCCGGGTGCCCGCCGCAGTAGCTGTGCATCTGGTGCGGATGATTGTTCTCCTATCGACCAGATTGGGGGTCCGACGAGGTGCAAGCTGAAGATACAGTTCGCTACGACGAACTTCTCGATGGACGCCGCGTACGGTCAGGTCTGGCCATCTCCTCCTGGAACGGTGCTACACGGTGTCCCCTTGGCGGCAGGCTTCGCACGAGTGCAGGTTGAGTCAATCAACCCGACTTTCGCTAGCTGTCTCTTGCCGGCTGCGGGAGAATCTGATGAGCTGCAGACATTAAGCGACGCGGTCGGGTCGTTCGTCCAGTGGCCGAAGAAGGACGTAGTCCTCGAATCGGCACCGAGCGCACCTTCCGTTCCTCCATCTCCGGCGGATCAAGGGATGCTGAGGTTTTCACCGGTGCTTGCTCCATCTCCGCCCAAGGTTTCGAGGGAGCTCGTCCTTCCTCAGCCAGTCCTGACAGTTCAAGATGTGGAGGCTAGTACTCATCATTCGCTCCCCCCTCAGCTCCCGGCACTACCAGCAACGCAGACCTCACAGGCACGCCGGAGTCGAACGAAGAGTCACGGGGCGACGTCCAAGCTGAAAGTCTACGAATCCAAGAAGTCTGCTTCAAAACATGCTGCTGATGTTGAATATCCTCTAGCGGAGCTGGCTCGCCAGTACGTGCCTGGAGAACCTATGGTGGACGATGACGTGAACTTGGGCGTAGCGGGCCGGCAGCTCCATAATCATTACCTCGAGATGTCGCGCAGGCCGTTCCCAGATACAAGACTCGGCCTCGTGGTATTCTTCAAGGAGGAGCACTTCAAGCACCGCCACGGATATATGTTTCCCGTGGATTTCTCTGACATCTTCAACATGATGCACTTCCGTGAGCTGGACGCCAGTCTCATGAGATGCTTCTCGCTGTAAGTCCTTACAGCACATCACCGTTTTGTTTGGTCACTCCTAAATGCCTGCAATGTAACTCCTTATTCTCCTGTACTCAGGTACATGATTGAGCTGAGCGTAAGAAGAAGGATGCACAACTCCGTGGAGTTCGGCGACCCACATTTAGTCTCTGCATATTGTCTCGAGCAAAATAAGGACATGGTGCGGGATTATGTCGTGCATTTACTCCATGAGTACTCCGCACGAGATCAGATCCAGATTGCCTATAACATCGAGTAAGCCACATCCTACGCAAATTCTTATGGTTCGACGGCTAAACATGTAATAACTTCGTATCGTACAAGCAGCGGCCATTGGATCCTCCTCGTGATCGTGCCGAAATGGAGTAAGGTATATTACCTTGATTCCATGAGGCGCAGCATGGACTCGCGCAAGCAAGCGTACGTGGACATCATGGCTGTACTTGACGAGTAAGTATCAAAACGTTCGACTTAGTCCATGCCTATTCTTTCTTCTTCACAAAGGAAGAGATAGTTCGATGCTAATTGTTTTTAATCACCCAGAGCGTTTGACACATACATCAAACACGGGGGGAGGCACAAGGTCAAGGGCGGAGTAGCCGTCAAGTTAAGCCATGATTGCAAGTTTAAGGTATTCCGTAATGTCCTTGACTCCTAGAACTAATGCCATCATACTTCTGCCCTCTATACCTAATCGATATCCCTTTTGTAGTGCCGGCAACAACCTGAAGGGACCGACCTCTGTGGGTATTACGTGTGTTTCCACATGCTAGCCCTTTCCAGCAACCCAAAGTACGCGGTTCTACCGGTAAGAAACCAGCGCCACTGCTAATGTCGAGTGTTTAGTCGTTCTATTCGCCCTGAGCGTAAGACTCATGTTTTCAGGAAGCGACGAAAACTATGCAAATCAAGATGTTGGAAGATATGGACCTCACCCAGGTCCGGTGCACATCGCCGGCTTCCTGAACAACAAAGTCATTAGTGCCGAAGGACGCTTCGATTCCCCGGGAACTTAGGATTGAGATTAGTTAGATGATTACGTAGGTTCCTACTTAGGTCCTTAGTTACTTCATTAACTTCTACAATCAAACTTTGTAATTATCTGTCCAACAGGTGGTTTCGAATTATAAGTGCACTTGATGTTCTTAAACGTCGTGTTGTTCATTTTTTCTCTCACTGCTAACGTTACTCTATTACATATGATGCTTCTTTATCAACAGATATGGTGTATGGAGGCTTCCGCGCGTGGTTCTATTCATGTGAACAATTGAAGAGAGGTCTAGTTTTGTTTAATTTGATCAATATCCTGGCTGTGAATTGAGGATATGACTCAAGTGAACAACTTTTGTAATATTTATTAATTCGTATGCGTATGTATGTGAATGTTCACATGTAATGTTTTGTGGTCGATCCGAGAATGAATGAATGTTTGAAGTGTGCTGTGCTGGTTGTGCCTGCTGTGATTTTGATGTATATATATATATGTCTATTTGTTTTTTCAGGGATGCTAGTAAATCTGGGAAAATAATGCCTGGTGAACAACATATCGGAGGCGGTTATCTTTACCAAAACGCCTCAGATAAGAAAATATAGGAGGCGGTTATCTTTATCTAAACGCCTCGGATAAGAGAATATAGGAGGCGGTTATCTTTACCTAACCGCCTCGGATATGTGTATATCGGAGGCGATTGTATTATTCTGAGCGCCTCTAATAATACATTATCCGAGGCGCTTATGAAAACGTAACCGCCTCCGATATGCCCTTATCCGAGGCGATTAATGAGTTTTAACCGCCTCCGATGAGCTCTTATCCGAGGCGTTTGCATAACCGCCTCCGATTGACGCCCCCATATCTGCAACCACTCCGTCGAGGCGGGTGCTATAACCGCCTCGGATGTGCTATTTTAACCGCCTCGGATATCGTTTTCTGTACTAGTGTGATACCGCATGTTCATGATGCAAATGTCTCGTCTCGGCATGCGTTGACCGTATGAAGATTGGTATGCTATGTCGCTCACGTGCACCACCAGACCAATGATATCTGAGAAATAGGCACAAAACAATGATAACGAGCACTAAATAACCACACATCTATCTCCTACAAATTTTAAAATGATGACAAAAAATGCGTGTACCTATGACCGTTCTGTCACGCTGGCTATACACCTCATGGAATTCCATAAATTGGGGTGGAAGCAAAGGACAACTTATTTGCCTCCTAGCAGCATGTACAATGGTCTGTGAGTGAAAGCTGATGAAATAGCTACAGCGGATGGCTAAGACCACGTCGAGGGGCATGTCAGTGGGTTGAAAACCCACGTTCATGAATAAGTAGACCGAGCCGCTTTGAAGCAACTCATTGAAGCGATCAGCTTGTTCTGCGTAGGCGAGCGCCTCCATTTTCATCCACTATAAAGACGTATATTTTCAATCAGATTTATAAGTTGCTTAGATAAAATGTAGATTTGTGAACTTCTTACCGTAGGATCAGCAAGTATTACACGCAGGATTCAGATACCTTGTTTAGTTACTCTGATGTGTGCCTTATATAGCACCTTAGCACAGATGTTCCAAGTCATGTAGTAGATGTGCATGGTTAAGACTTCGTTGACCAGCACATCCCTGCATCATTTAATGAATGAAATGCATGAGGTGTATTCATCAATCTAAATAGCAAACATAATTAAATGCGAATGACATATCTGTTGAACTGAGTGAAAATGGAATCTTTCATCGACGGTGCAGCTTAGACACGTTTCGAGCTTAATGGGAGGTAAGGGATAAGCATGTTGTGATGACAGAACAATGGTTTCTAGAATGGGTGGAGATAATAGTGAATGAACACGTGCAGTAGGGAGGCAGCATTTTATAGCCACGGACAGGAAAAAATCACTTGGCGGGAACTCTTCACAATGCAAATTTTCAGCTATGCAGATTAGTTTTGGGCTGTTAGCATTCTATTTGAGATAAGATCACGTAAGCTAGGCTGCGTAGTATGTATGTAACACCTCTAACCAACCTTAACAAACGTAACAAACTCAAACAATCTTCAAACACTACTACAGAATCGATTTGTACAGACGGTTCGAAAACACCGTGCGGGACGGTTTTTCGAACCGTCTGTACGAAACAGTTAGTACAAATCAGGTTTGTACAAACGGTTATTGAACCATCTGTACAAATAATTAGTACAGACGGATCCACACACGAACCGTCTGTGATATTGTCTGGTACAGTACCTCCAAAGCATTTGTACAGACGCTTCCATCCACAAAACCGTCTGCCCAAATGCATTGAACAGTACCGCAAAAGCATTTGTACAGACAGTTCCATTCCTAGAACCATCTGAACAAAGAATTTATACAGACGGTTCTACCCCTGAAACTGTCTGTACTACTACTGTGGCAGGAAAACAATGCTGCCGCGGCAGCGGAAACAATCGTTTCTGCTGCCGCGGTAGCAGTGCGGTTGTACAGACGGTGCTGCCGCCTGCTGCCACGGCAGCAGAAACAAACGTTTCGGCTGCCGCGGCAGCCGTGCGGCAAGACGGCGTTGCTGCCACCTGCTGTCGCGGCAGCGGAAATGGCTGATTCCGCTGCCGCGGCAGCAGTGCGGCAAGGCGACGGTGCGACCGCCTGCTGCCACGGCAGCGGAAACAGAGGTTTCTGCTGCTGCGGCAGCAGTGCGGCAGGGCGACGGTGTTGGCGCCTGCTGCCACGGCAGCTGTGCGGCAAGGCGACGTTGCTGCCGCCTGCTGCCGCGGCAGCGGAAACTACCGTTTCTGCTGTCGCAGTAGCCGTGCGGCAGGGTAACGATGCCCGGTGCGGCCGCGGTCCTGGCGCGGTAGTGAAAACACTGAAACAAAGTGATCAATCACAGGCATAGCATACACAGACACACAATGTACTCATTGATCTTAGACATAGCATTCAGAAGCAAACATGAAACGTCATTCTAAACCACAAAGTCATTCACATGCATTGTTAGGGAAAAACACTCTCAAGTCATTGAGGAGGAACATTTTGAGGATAATGGAATTCTCCGGTTTCCTTCAACACCTCTCTAAGTATGAAAGCTATTAACTGTTTTTGAACAAACCGAACGCCCTCAGTGTCAAGCTCATCTGTAGGGAACTTAAAACTCTGCAGAAGGAAATTAAATTGCTAGGTTAGGCACGACATCTGAATGATGAAAAATGGAACTACATATAGTGTAATGACACTAACCTCCACATCTACCGGACTAGAGCGAACAATCTGCATCATATATGTCACGACATAGTATCCACAGAGATTGTTGCCCGGCGGCTTCTTGTGGCACTGTAGAAATCATGGTTACGTGCAGGGTAATTTAGTTTTACCGAATACATATTAGAACGTGCGAGGTGATTATTCTTGGGCGAGGGAGAAATTATTACCGGGAAATGAAATCGGTGGGTCGGTTAGGTTTGTGTTGTTTTCACAGCCCCCCTTGGTAACATACTTCTTGAACGCCCCGTTGAGCACCGTCGGCAAATCTGCGTACTTCTCTGGTGGGTAGTCCCTAGAGTCGAAGTACGTGGCATGTAGATGTTGTGGCTCGAGGCAGACGAGCATCCAGTGGAATCCATAGTTGTACGGTAGAAGAATGACGTGCTTAGTAGAGAGAAGGAGCATGACGTCCGAAATGTATTCCTCGACCTCGTTCGGCTGGAATTGGACCATTGTGCATATGACCACTTGTGGATCGAGGAATCCGATATTAGGATTTTCTACCCTAGCCTCTTGAATCATATGTCTACACATAAAAGTAATGTCATTGAAAGAGCGTATCAATAAGTTAGGCAATTCATTTATCTTAAACAGTGATTGAGAACACTTACAGTGTCCAGCATCTTAATAGGCTGACATCGAGGGCATCATGATGGTAGAGGTCGGCTAAATCCGAGAAATCGATGGTAAAGGTTCCACCTGGATGGAGGAAATGTTGCCGCTTGTACATGGCGCTGATTTTGAGGAAGCGCTGTCTCCTCGTTGGACCTCTTCATGTAAAATTCGTGCACAATCTGAGCTGCCCAACCAAGTCGTTCTAACGCCGCCTGTGTCACTAGCGGCTGCCGTTCCGTGTAGCTTCTTATCTCGGGTTCTTCTTCTACCTCTTTGCTCTTGGCCGACTTTGTGCTATTTCTGGTGGCCCTACGCTGAGCTTGAGGAGTCGTTTTGGCAGCCTGTTGGCTAGATCTGCTAGATTGCTTAGATTGTGCTGAAGCGGATTTCACCTTCGGTGGAGGAGCACGGATTGAGAAATCTGGACCGTAACATACCGGAGACAGCGGCCGTGCAGTAGGTGGAGGGGCAACCAGGGAAATGTACTTCTTCGGCCACTGGATGAACGTGTGGATGGCTTGCGCCAGTGTCGTGACGTCGTCCTCCGGTGGTACAGGAAGTGTGAAGGAGGAGCAATTCGCATGCACCATGTCCACTGCCACCTTAGCATTACCCGCCGCTAGCGGAACTCTGTGCACCATCATGTCTTCGAAATATGGAAAAGCTAATCCCGTGCCAGCCTCAAGTATGTCAGTGGGGCCAAAACAGCTGGGCACGAGGAGCTTGCACTTAGTTACCACCACTATGTCATCGACAAGGAATCTTTCACTGACGTCTTCACGCGGAATCGGCTCGAGATGTAAGTCGTCGACGCGGTCTTCATCTGGAACGAGGACGTCTTCGGCATTGTCGTTTTCCACAGATGCGCAGCTACTCCTGCGCCGAGCATGTGGGGATGAGCCTGCGGGGCTGCGTTCGGCCGCGGCGGCTGCATCCTCTTGCCCTATCTGCCGTACCCGTTCTTCGGCCCTTGCATCTATCCTCTGTTCTAGGCCTGCATATATTTCTTCCATCAGCTCTTTTTTTATCCGTTCATGCTCGGCTGCCTCGCGCTCTGCTTTCGTTCTCCTCCGACTCCTGTACGAACCCGCATCGTCGGGGAATCTCAACTTCCATGGAACCGTCACCCCCACGCCACGCGTTCGACCCGGGTGCTCTTTGTTTCCCAGAGCCGAGGTTAGTATATCCTTTTCCCTGGCTGCTTGGAAAGTTCCTTGAATGGATTGTGCTGACAGTCGCAGGATGTTTTCAGCCACTTGGACGGTTTCGGGCTTGTTGAAGGCGACGGTGCCATCAGCTGAGATGTTGGCCCTCGCGCGATACCAGTTCCGGGCCCACCTCTCTGGGATCTGGGAGAACGGTGTGTCGTGACTCTCCTGAGACGCCCGCTCATCCTCTGTTCTCCATTCCAACTCTTTGCGCGCATACCCACCGGTTCCGAGCCTGTGGGGGTGAACGTTGCATGTCTGGCACGCCCTGTTTGCCTGACTCCGCTGCACAAATTCCTCCGACGTGCACCTCTCCAAAAATTCCGTCCATTGATCCTCCAAGTACCCGTAAGTGTTCGGGTCCTGCCTGTAGGGTATAAGATCGTTCTTCACGTACGTGTTGTAAAGCTCGCTCTTGAAGGTCTTCCACGCCTTGCCCATCTTGGCTTTTGCCTGTCTTTCCACGGCCTTCTTGGTACCTTTGGGGAAGTCGAATTGTGCTCTGATGGTGTTCCACAGGAACTCTTTCTCGTTATCCGGCACTGACGGCTAGCTGGCGTACGTTATCCGGACCTTCGTCCTCGCCAATGAAGCGCACGCACTACGGAATGCTGCCTGAGCCTGCTGAGGCAATGTGGGCACACCCTCATCACTGACATGAGTTATCGTGTAGTGACCCGTGGGCATTTTATTTTTGCCTCGGCCACCTTGCTTTCGCTTCTGCCCACCCGATTCTTCGGTTTGCTCATGAGACGAGGCTTCTGCATGTTGTTCACACAACTGTTGAGCTGGTTGAGGAGACAAGTGCGGCTCATCTTGTCGAGGAGAAGAGGCCACCAGCAGTTCAAGTTCATCTCCGGACGCCATCTTCAAAAGACAAAAAATTCAGATATACAGTACACGAACTAATTCCAGACATTATGTATGCTACGATTGAAGTCTTCTTTCTGGGCGAGGGAATCAATGATATACGCATTCATGTAGAGAGCGGAGAATTATTAGCATGAGTACTATCACGCCAAGCCTAGGACCTTACATTGTAAGCTTCATTTGGACATAGAACATTGAGTTATACATGAGTTATACATGAGAAGAACAATTTGCTTCCGACGCTTTGCATCATGACTAGCTAGACTAAGAAAGATTTTTGTTCAAACACACATATGAGTCTTGTTGGTAGGAACAACTGCTATGAGCGATTGCAAGTATTCTTTCATCGAATTAAATGAGACAGAAGGTAGTACATACATAAATATCATCTGTACACCACTAGCACTAGCCTATAGCATATATACATCAGAAGAACACTGTATCTTTCCTGTAACAAATAACAAAAGACAATAGCATATATCATATAAAGACAGAAGCATCCTTTTTAACTGCTAATAGAGAACATATATCATATAACGACACATGAACTCAAGTCCTCACAAATTACATGAGTAAATTTAACTAAAAGAATATGTACGTATGAACAAAGAAGTTAACAATGCAGGGGTTTAGCATTTTAGTAAAATTCACTGTTGCTTTGGATGTAATTTCCCTGAGGCAACATACTTAAAAGGCAAAAATAGCAATGCAAAACACAAGCAAAAAGGTTATTGAGGTTGCTAGGAAACATGAATAGTATCACAAGATATGAGACATCAAAAGTCTTGCAGGAAGTAAAATGTGAACTTTTCTTTTCTATTGTCTTTTTCTTATTTTGAAAAGGAAACAGTATGGAAGAATAAATAGCTTCTTTAATTCTTATCTACCAACAGAAAGCATCCTATTCTTGTATTCCAAGACAGTCTGAATAAATAGCTAAATTTACTAAATAATACCTTATACACGCAACAAATTTAGTAGTACATAAAAAGCATATTAAGTCAATAAATCAATTTCAGTCAGTGTAGTGGATGGTGTTGGCGATCATGGCAAGCCTGCTTGTGCGTTTGTAATAGTAAGTAGGAGAATTTGCTACGGTGGCACTGAGGCATGGTTGGCTTACCTTTGATCCATTATATCCTCCTTTAGACCCTTCTCTTTCTTTCGTGTTCTGTGGCCGGAGCTTGTTTTCTCATTCAAGTTTAGATGGTGGTTTTGAGACTGGAATCCATTAGCAGAATTGATTCATATATGTTACTTTCCCGTTGGAAATTTATATTTATATTGCCTATGGGATGTTAAATATATATGTTTGGAAAATATTAGCACTGATCTATGCTACTGTGCCTTTAGTTGATTAGTTGGTTCATGTTCAAAATTGTGAAATACTGCATATGGGCTGTGTCTTTGGCTGCTGCATATCAACTGACATGATGGTCTCAGATTTGTGTAGGCTTTGTAGCTTTTCTTGTACTCAAAATGTTCTGTGTAAACTTGTTTCTATGTCGGGTGTGACCATATGTCAAGTTTCTGAAAAATTAGCACTGATCTATGCATGTGCATTGCTTGATTAGTGAATGATTTTTAAGATGCTGTGCTAATTTTGATTGTTTGATGCCGGTAACAGCATCTTTTAATTCCATATAGCAAGTATAAGAAAAAAAGTTGCAAGTTAGATGAGTAGCATACATTGCAGTTGTTTTAACCCATACACTTTGAGAGGGATAACCTCACCACCTCATGCCAACAGGTCATCACAAACAACCAATCCACCCTCATCCCTCTAAACAAACAAAAAAATGGCTCATCCTATCCATTTTCCTCCCTCCAACCAAACATAAAATCTGGCCACCCTGTTCACCTAACCAAGCAGCTAAACTGGATAGCTTCATCCCTACAAAACTGGATGGCCATCTCCCATCCAAGTTGATACGGCCAACCAAACGCTACCTTCACAAACCTGTCCAATTCTCCATAGAGGAACCCTAAATTGAGGAGAATGGAGGAGGTCGGGAGTACAAACCGGTGAAGGAGGGCGGCGGAGCTTCTCAGGGAGCTACAGCAGCTTGGGGCTGGCGGCCGGACCACGTCGGGGAGCTCGGGGGCCGCGGAGCTCGTTAGGGATGGCTTGGGGGCGGCGGGGCTCGTCAGGGATGGCTTGGGGGCGGCGGAGCTCGTCGGGGACGGCTTGGGGCCGGGCGGCGGAGCTCCTCGGGGACGGCTTGGGGGCGGCGGAGCTCCTCGGGGACGGCTTGGGGGCGGCGGCGGCGGAGGAGTGGGACGGCTTGGGGACGGCACTGGCGGCGGCTGAAAACCTAGGGCGGGAGATGAGGGCGCGGCGTGGGTTTTGGAAAGACACAACCCGCGCCGAGGGGTACTTATTAAAAAGGCTAATACAGATGGTTCAGAACGTAGAACCGTCTGAATTAATAGTACAGACGGCTCATAATAAAGAACCGTCTGTACTAATACTACAGGTGGGACGCCTGCAATATTAGTACAGACGGCTCGTAATAAAGAACGTCTATACTAATAGTACAGACGGCTCATAATAAAGAACCATCTGTACTAATATTGCAGGTGGGACGCCTGCAATATTAGTACCGACGGCTCGTAATAAAGAACCGTCTGTACTATTACTAGTACAGACGGCCGCTTATTGACAACCGTCTGCACTATTATTGCAGTCGGTTGGGAAGGAGCTGCCTGTAGTAGTGTGGCCCCACTTGTCATTCTCTCTGGCTGAGATGAGGCTGAGTAATAAAAGTATGGTTTCATCTGCTAACTTTGTCATTTGGAAAAAGCCCTTAAACCCTAAACTTGTAAAATTCATAACTAATGCATACAAACTCCAAATGACATGAATTTTTTTAAAAAATCTATGGTTTTATCTGTACTATCACATGGTGTAGGTCATATAGATACATAACAATCAGGTTACATCATACAAAATAACCTAATCTCCTTTAACGACCAGCCCTTCTTGATGATCGACGCGCAGATAGCAGGTGGCCCCGATCGGTAGTTGTTCTTCGCTGAGCGCGGTGCCGTCTCCAAGAGGGAACTCATCAAATTGATTGTACTCTTCTTCATCCACGACATTCTCAAATCTGACAATCCTTTTTTTTCCCTGAAGGACTACGTGAAGTTTCTGATTTGCCGGGTTTTGAACATAAAAGACCTGAACAGCTTGCTTAGCGAGTACGAATGGTTCATCTTTGTATGCGGCACGTTCGAGGTCCACTGTAGTCATGCCGTACTTGTCGACCTTAACACTTGAGAGTGCGACCCAACGGCACCGGAAGAGGGGGATCTTGAAACGTACATAGTCGAGTTCCCAGATCTCCTCAATGTACCCGTAGTACGCACACACCCCACGTTTGTCCTAGAAGGCATCTATGCGGACACCGCTGTTTTGTACCGTGCTCTTCGTATCCTGTGCTCTGGTATAAAAGGTGTACCCATTTATGTCGTATGCTTCAAATTTCAGGATTGTGTGACTTGGCCATCTAGCCAACCAGCCAATATTCTCTTCTGTTGTACTATTAGCACTTCGAACCCGCAACCAGTTGTTGAAGCTGCGGTTATGCTGTCTGGTAAGCCAAGCCTCTGTACGGCCTGGATTCTCTCTGCGTAGCTCATCCTTATGCATGTTGATATGCGGGGCTACTTCAGTCATGTGTTGTAGGACTGCGAAATGGGCTTGAGATAACGACGCGTAGTCAGGAATGAGTGTTTTCCTTCCTATGGTCCCTTTGCCATCCAGTCTCCCCTCATGGCGAGACGTAGGCACACCTATTGGTTTCAGCTGGTCCATGTAATCGATACAGAACTCGACCACCTCTTCGGTTGTGTAACCTTCGACGATGCTGCCCTCTGGACGAGATCTATTTCGTATGTACTGCTTGAGAATTCCCATGTACCGCTCAAACGGGTACATCTGACGTAGAAATACCGGTCCACAGATCTTTATCTCTCTCACGAGGTGGACGGTAACATGGACCATGATATCAAAAAACGACGGAGGAAAGTACATCTCAAGATGACATAATGTCTTCACCACATCGGCCTGCAACACATCTAGTGCTTCGGGATCGATGACCTTCTGAGAGATTGTGTTGAAGAAGTAACACAGCTTAATGATTGCGTCTCAGAGATAGCTCGGCTGGATATTTTGGATTGCAACAGGAAGCATCTGTGTCATCAACACATGGCAATCATGGGACTTCATACCAACTAATTTTAGATCTTCCATCGAAACAAGTTTCGAGATGTTGGTGGAGTAACCGGACGGAACTTTCACACCTTGCAAGCACCGGCATAGTTCGGTCCTCTCGGCCTTTTTCAGGTTATAGCAGGCCGGAGGAAGCCTTGTTCTGCCTTGTTGGGAGGGCTCAGGTGCCAACTCGGGCCTGATCTTCATGTCTACTAAGTCGAGACGTGCGTTGAGGCTGTCCTTCGTCTTCCCTGGAATATTAAGTAAGAGACTAATCAGGCTGTCACACACGTTCTTCTGTACATGCATAACGTCGATGCAGTGGCGAACTTCAAGGTGCTGCCAATAGGATAACTCCCAAAATATTGATTTCTTCTTCCACATACCGTTGGCCTTCACTTTTTTACCACTCTTTCCAAGGACAACATCGATATCCTTAACCATATTGTACACCTCTTGCCCGCTGTAATGCCTTGGACATAAAGCTCTCTCCCTCGTCCCATCAAATTATTCCTTCATATTGCGGTACGGATGATTCCTCTTAAGGAACCTACGGTGGCGCATGAACACCGTCTTATGGAAGTGGGCTAGCCACCTACTCGCGGTACCATCCAAGCACTGAGGGCAAGCCTTGTCTGTTTCTTTACTCTGGCCCAAAAGGTTACATAGGGCAGGCAAATCATTGACCGTGCAGAACAACATGGCGTGTAGGGTGAAGTTCTCTTGTTTGTACGCATCCCATACCTGTACCCCTTCATTCCACAGTGTTTTCAGATCTTCCACCAAAGGTCTTAGGTATACGTCAATATCATTCCCAGGTTGCTTCGGCCCTTGGATAAGCAGTGACATCATGATGTACTTCCGCTTCATACACAGCCAAGGTGGTAGGTTGTACATACTAAGAGCAACTGGCTAAGTGCTGTGCCGGCTGCTCATGTTGCCGAAAGGATTCATTCCGTCCGTGCTCAACGCGAACCTTATATTCCTCGGCTCCGCACCGAAGTGTTCGAAGATCATGTCGATATTTCTCTACTGCACGGAATCGGCAAGGTGTCTTAGCTTTCCATCCTCCTTACGGTCCTCCGAGTGCCAGCACAACAATTTGGCCTCTTTTGGGTTCGCAAACAAACGCTTCAGACGCGGAATTACGGGCAGATACAACACCACCTTAGCGGGGATTCCTTTCTTCAGCTCGATGAAAGACTCGCCGTCGTCTGGTTGACTCTTACGGTTGTAACGAGATGCTTTGCACACTGGACATGAACGCAAGTTTGATAATTCATTACGATACAAGATACAGTCGTTCGGACATGCATGTATCCTTTCTACCTCCATCCCCAGTGGACAAACCACCTGCTTTGCTCGGTATGTGTTTTTGGGCAGCTCGTTACCATCCGGAAGCATCTCCGAGAGGAGACCTAGGAGCGCCGTAAAACTCTTGTCTGACCAACCATAGCTTGTTTTCAATTTAAGCAGCTCGAGCACGGGTGATAGCTTTGTGTATTTCGGCTTGCAACCGGAAACAAAGGTTTTTCTGAGTCCTCAATCAAGTACATGAACTTGTTTAAGTCTCTATCAGTATTAAAGTTCACGTCAGCATCGCGCAGCATCTGATCCAACCTATCATCATCCTCTGCGCCACCACAATCATCGTCTGCACCTACTTCCTCATGGCGGCCACAATCATCGTCTGCACCTACTTCGTCGTCATCTTCTCTCCTTTCGTTGACTTCGGGTTCTTCGATGATGCCAACGTCTTCGTGTAACATGTTCTGCTCTTCACCATGTTTTGGTCCAACACGTGTAGTCCGGTTTGAAGCCCTAAATGTCAAGTGCGCTTGGATCTGTAGGGCTGAGTTGTGTCTGAGAAATGATCTCTCATTTCTACAATCGCAACAAGGACAATATGTAAATTCAACACCCTTCTTCAACCTATCCTCCTCAGCAACTCTAAGAAAATTCGTCACACCATCAAGGTACGCTTGGTTCGTACGAGAACCGTACATCCACACCCGATCCATCTAGCTACACGTGCTGCACAACAAGGAAATTCGTGTTAAATTGACCTAATAAAAGAAAGCCACCTAGCTTCTCATCGAAAAAAGGAGCTTATCTAGAAATCGTACTGCAATTTAAGGGTTTAAGTGTATAAACATAAATATCAAAATGCGGAACATCGGCATGAGATGAAATACATGTCATGGAATAGAGGACATAAAATAAAGACTAATGCAAATGTAATCAATTTAATTGGAGTCCGGACGCTCAAAATATCGCGATCCGAATTTCTCCGGCGGTTCTAGAAACCCTAATTTGAGTTTTTAGTCAATTTTATTTTTTCTACAATGCAAACATGAATAAAAATGACATAATTGCATAGATCTTATTTTTTGAACATTTTGATATATTATTTGCATTTTTCTGACTAATAATGAATTTTCTATGATTTTTATAAGATTTAAATATTTAAATACTCTTTTTGATCTTTTCCTCAGTAAAAATAATAAATAAATAAATTCAAAAATAGTAGATCCTGACAGGTGGGTCCACTGGTCATATTTTCATTTCTTTTATTTTTTATTTTTTGGCTTAATTAGCCTGAGGGCGGTCGGGATGCCGGCCGAGCTCGATCGAGCACCGTGCGGCGGCGGTGGCGCGGGACCGCGGCGGCAGACGGAGGTGGGAGCGCGGAGCGCGGCAGCTTACCGGGAGGCGGCGGGGCGAGGCAGGCGGCGGCGAGGTGGAGGCCACCGGTGGCGGGGAAGCTTCGGGGGCGGGGCGGCGGTGGCGGCTTGGGGAGATCGTCGGCGGGTGGCGGCGGCGGCTTGGGAAGGTCGCCGGTGGGCGGCACGAGCTTCGGTCGGCGGCGGCGCTTGCGGGCTACTCGAGATGCCGGAGGTCACGAAGCTCGGCTGGGAGTGGGAGTGTGGGCGTGAGCTTATGCATATTAGTACAGACGGCTCCAAGTAGGGACCGTCTGTACAAACAACACAGACGGTTCCCGTAGGGAGCCGTCTGTACTGTATGAGTTAGTCCAAACGGCTCCCAACTGGGACTGTCTGTGGCATTAGTACAGACGGTACAGGTTGGGAGCCGTCTGTACTGTATGGGTTAGTACAGACGGCTACCAACTGGGACCGTCTATGGCATTAGTGCAGACGGTCCTTGTTGAGAGCCGTCTGTACTATGATACCCAGTGCAGACGGCTGTAGTTGGAAACCGTCTGTATTATTTGTACAGACGGTTCCACGAGCGAACCGTCTGTATTGTGCCGTCCCGCTAGTTTGCCATCCTTGGTCGTCATTTTCTCAGATGGTTCGTGTTGGGAACCGTCTGTGATAAGCATTGTACAGATGTCTCCCGGTTGCCCTCTGTACAAGGGGCATCCCGTTAAATGGTATCTGTAGTAGTGAAAGCAATACAACTCCACTGTTACACGTTGATTTTGCCCAACTGAATTCTATTACACGTTGATTTTGCCCTGTAATTTAGCTATTGCCTAAAACTAACTTGCGTATCTCCAAAGCAATACAACTCCACTGTATTCATTGGTTTGCAATGCACACTGTGTTTTTCCACTGCTTTACAATGATACATTAGTAATTTCTTGTAATATTTATTTTTCCTATCAAAGGCTCCAACTCTTTAGAAAAGAAATAAAATATGTCACTCAAAACAGTATACATACTGTTGGCGTAGAGACGCCGATAGCGGTGGTCCGGTTGGACCCCCTTTGGGGTTCGGCCGGGGGCGCAGTAGAGTTTTTTGTTGTGAACCGGAGACGGATCGAGAGGAGGATCAATCTGATGCTAAAGACACAGAGAGTTTATCCAAGTTCAGGCCACCCGGAGGTGTAAAACCCTACGTCCTGCTTTTGTGTGTGTATATTGCTCTGTATGGGATTACAAAGGCTATTTTGCTTACAAGAGGGGTTCTTCTCCCGGAGCTCTAACCCTAGCGCTCTCG
>JAGXJF010005886.1:0-89637 GCA_019208055.1 Stipa capillata
TTTCAGTGAGTTCTTACCATTGAAGAAATAGCAATAGTGCAAGCATATAAACCTGAATTTTCCCCTGCAGGGATCGATAAATATAACTTCTGAAACGTCCATTTATGTGAACAAAAATACACGTCATTACATTACCATTTGCAACGTCCCCTAATATCGTTCTGAAAATATCCTACTCCAGCTTTCAGAATCATGTCCCAGTCTAGGAATATAGTTCATTCTTGCAAGCCAAAAAGAGCTTCATGAGATTTCATTAACCAGTGTAATTGTTTCAGTTTAATTTTTGCACTGTAATTGACATAACATTGGATCAAGTACAATGATGTCTTATACATGAATCCCAAAAGTAACAACTCCATTTTCCATCTCGATTCAAGGAAGTCATGAATCTAATTCCAAAAATTTGAAAATGTCAGACTGCAATGAACTGCAGACACTCCAAGTACTCATTAAAATTAAGTATGTACATATTACCATGCGCAATCTTTGAGAATACGATAGGATTCATCAATGAAAAATTTCCTTGCACCATCCATACCAATTAGCTGTGATCCTCTCAGTACACAATGTGTTTAAACATAATAAGTAAAATATATACATGATAGGTTGTTTTAAATGTAATGAAGTTACTTACAGGCCCAAGTTGGAGACAAAAAGTGCTCCATCTTTCATCTAAACCCTTGTACATGCTGTCATCACGTGATATATGAGCCGAAAAAAATAACATCACAAACTGAGTACAAAATAACCTCCACGTAAGGTTTATGCTCGTAGCTGTGATCAACTTAAAACTACTTTCCATGGTTGAGAATGCTCAATCAGCGTCCTTGAGTCAAAGATATTTCTATGAAACTTATTAATTTTGAAGTAAAACCATAAGTGCCTAAAATATTTGCAAATAAACATGATATAAAAATTGCTACAATCAAGCCAGTTAAGAACTCCTTTCTTAACTAGAGTGTTATAGAGCCATCCATTGTGAATATGGTGCATCCTCATGAATAAATCCATTCTCAAAGGAGATTTACTTGCTCTATTCGATAATACTGTACTCGTGAGATTGGATCATTGAATAGCATGAGCAAAAAAAATACATAATAGAACATTAGAAGGTATATTAGAAAATTAGTATTGTAGAAGACATACCATTATTTGTGATTTACTTTTTCGCCTTTCAGTCCTATTGTCACGATGACTAATAAAAATGAATAGTACATTATTTACTTTAATGAATACTAAGAAAGAACACTTTACAAACAGTTATAAAAAAAATTGGAATTATATTTTTATGATTAATATCGCAGCAGACATGTTACATATAATTACCTCGAGTAGCTTTGAATTCTACGTACACTTTGTATATTACGAGCGTTGAGCATAATCTTCAATAGCTTCACCGTGAAGTTTTGCAGTTCCTACGTATTCCCATATAATGAATGACATTTGTTTAAGATCAAAACATTTTGGAGTAATTCTACAACTTTAATTCATTACCTTTACTTTCGTCAATATTTTTGACTCACAATGCATTTCCTTTCGTACTAAACAATACATATTCCGTAGTCTTTCTGGTGAGAGGACGGACTATAACACACCTCGTGCTCTTTTTCAGCTGCAAATTGTCAGAAAATCTCATATCTAAACATTTAATCTTTCAAAAACAGGAAAACTTGATTTCATTTATGTGAATGATCACTTAGATATTCAAAATTCGACATTTTACCATTATGACAAATAACTGAAGTCCAACATAATAGCTTTTTGCGAGAACATCTTCCTGTGAATATATAATCTTGGGAAATATTTTCACAATGTTGATATCACCATCGACTTGTACATTGTCAGATAAGGAACCTGTATTCCATATAACCAATAATGATGTAGTTTACAACACATTGCATTTATCTGTAGTAATGTAACAAACTTAACTTTGTTATTATAACCAACCTGCAGTATATAAGGACATCACCTGCTGGTAGGGTTGAAAAGCCATATCTGATTTGCTTTTGAACTTTTCATTGCTTCCATCTATATATGTTTCGACGCACATAACCGCCAGTTAACTGTTTGATATGTCTGGATGCATTAGACTTCAAAATCTCTACTGGTATCTTATTCCTTGATCCATAATTGCTAATACATGTGACATTGCCTATATTACCACTGCTATTTGAGGCATCTATTTCTGACTTTGTCATAGCTGAATTAGATTCTTTACCGAGGATATGTTCAACATATTCAAGAGTGAAACTTGCTTTTCATTTCCACTGAATATGATACTTCCAAGCTTGATTAACAGCATCATGGATACTTTCACTTACTGATACATTCTATGGCAGATGAAATAACGTCTGGCACCAGTTACATGGTATATCGACATACAAGATTTATATCTTCATCTCTGATTGGTAGTTCACTCTGATCATCTAGACGAAACAACTTGATGTAGCATCTATCTTGCTGAATAGCCGACGTAGAACTTTGTCATCTACGCTACTTATAGTGGAAGTGAAAGCAAACCATCGAATCCAATAGACTTTACCAGCTGAACTTTTTGTCCCTTGAATTGTGAGAACAACTTTGTAATGTACCAACACAATCTATTGTTTACTTAACACATGAGTTATCCAGAAAACAGGAAAAATAATAGGACCAACATTTTCCCCATCTCCCCCAACCTTCAACAAAGATTAAAACTTAAATCAGGTTCAGAAAAAGAGAAAAGCCGAAAACAAGATTTTGGAAAGACATAACAGACCTTGGGATTCACCAAATCATCTTCGGCTTCATCCATGCCAAGCTCAGTGCTGTTCATCCTTCTTGGTAGAATATGAAACAACAATGCTACTGGGAGGACGAAGGACACGCACCGAATATAAAAGTGTGTCTCTCTGCAGCCAAGTCTCGAAATTCTCAACGTAAACAGTTTATTATTCAATGCACAGCATGCTTGCACCATGTGAATGACAGCGGGTCGCTTTTCAGAGCACATAAATATCTATTCAGAGCATGCAAACGAGACTAGTAGTACGAATTCACTAGCACATAAATATATACTTCACAGCGATATAGAGCTGTAGAAAAAATAATTTAGGGAAAATATAAATAGAGAATATGAATCGTCACTTAAGCTATAGTAATAGGCAGCTCGTATTAGTACAATACTTTTGACTACCAAAATGCTTTTTAATCAGCATAAAGAATTTGGAAAGAAGAATGATGGAAAAATAAATGCAGCATACAAATAGTGTACGAGAATGTAGTATAAATTACTTCATATTTATATGGAATATTTAATAAAAATCAGAGACGTTCTAAACATATAATTCATTGTCATAACAGTACGTACACCAGAAAACATTCTGATCTGCTACATAATATGAGTACTTAACTTAATGAAATTCTGATATTCTTGGTCTATCAGTTTTAGGAACCTAGTACAATATATTATTACAAAAGATTTTTCTTCCACATGAACTAACATCACTGCCCAATTTTCCTCCTTTTCTGAGAACGTCCAACAGCATCAACTCGTCGGAGCCGTAAGTAGTAACACTTCCTCTCCATCACCATCTCTTATATTTGATGAGTGAGATGGGCTATCAGCTCCTCCAAATTCCCATGATGTTCCACACGTACTACTTCATCACTGTCACAAACCACACCTATGAAATTCTCATCCAGTTCATTGCTGCTGATAGTCTAAAATAGGCAAAATAAACAGAATGGAATACTTCATTAGAACAATCTTTGTACTCCAAAAAGTAAAGAAGAAGTACAATGAAGCAAATATTAGGACATTTATTCGGTACTTCATCACTGGAAGGAACAAGCGAATCCTCGAGAGTTTTAGGTGATGAAAGAGAACGGAATCAGCGTCATCCTCAATGATTCAACAGTAGAACTTATGCAACCTTCTGCCGGACCATCAGATAGTATACTAATTTCCTGAGAATTTAACATACTTCTATAAGAAGTAGAAATAAATATATCCAACTGATGAAACATAGACAAAAGCATACTTACACGTTGAAGAACGTTTCCTTTTGGTTTCACTCCTGCGACAGTTTCTGTACTATTGTTAGATCGACCTGAATCTGGAGGATGCTCTGAGGACATGCCTGTACGCTTGTTTATTACGAGCACACTACTCAGCTTTGTATAATGAATGGTTGTCTACCTTAATGAGTCTTATATATAGAGAAGGTTTCAGCGTATAGGTCATACCTGTTTTCCCTCCAAAAGTACAGATTCACAAGTTTTGAAAATTTGCTTACACGTATTAAGACTGTGAACATCACCCATTTTCCCTCCAAACCAATTATATTATTTGAAAACAAGCATTGCTTTATTTAAAGATTGTAAACATATGTGTATATGTGCTTACTCTTGCTATATTAATAGAAGATATAAATTATATAACAAGTTCTTTAGGGGAAAAAATTTACTATGTTTCTGGACAACTCATAGTATAAAAAAAGAATTTAATCAAAAATAATGTCTCGTATATTTCTGTCCTACTAAAACAATGTGTGGCAACTTGTTAAAATTAATTTAAAAATCCGATTCACCTTCATAGTGCATGTGTACTAATTTCAGTTCGTACTGTTGTACAACATTTTTGATCACAAAACCGACCTACGTAGTACAGCCTGTGATTAATAAAATTTTGCGTTTGCATTTTCCTTACCTAGTAGCATTCGTTGTGTGAGCTTGAATTTTTTATAAAGCTTACAGAATTATGCAGCACAGCGTCACTGACATGTCAATTCATTGTCACTTCTCATTAACGCATTACACATATGCACTGTTTATACCGAATCATTACACTTGACCCATTCCTCCCATTTCTTGATTTTCGTTCCTTCCTGTTCTCTCACCAGCTCCTTTTTAACACAGGAATAATAGTACGCAGACTCTTCATCTTCTCACCCCTCCTTATATTCTTCATTCAGTTTCTATTTGCATATCTCACTTCATCACCGTGTTGCTGAAAAACCAAGGAGTAACTCATGCTTCAGCATATAGCGGATTAGGAAGAAAGGTGAGTTCTTCACAACTCTTGATTTAACAGAAATCACATTTCATAAATCTTATTTCCACACCTATCATTCGTTTTTTCTCTCATTTGCTTTCTTAGTTTCTGAGATCACAAAGTATCGAATTCGTTGATGTGACATGTATTTCGCGATTCTGACTCTGTGTTTACATATACAAAATATCTACAGACTTCTAAGCTTCTAGTTTTTGTATGCACATTCGATAATGGTGTTAAATATTTCGTTTTCTTCCGAACACTTGTAAGCTTGTAGTAGTTTGATCATAATGATTTCGTACTTACTTCAACAGATTCAACTCACCATTAAATGCAAGTGTCTTAAAGTTCAGACATATTCAAATGCAATGTCACTACTGTTTCACTTCAGTTTATTACTAAACTTCCCACATTTAGTACTAGATGAAATCTTCTGTTAATGTTTGCCGCACATTTAGTACTACATAAAATATAGTGCCGTTCTATTAAATTTTTTGGTTAACAATGTTAATTGTACAGCTTTAGTAACTTTTATACAAGTTTCAGCATATTCCCTTACATCTCTCTTGCATACATGTTTATGATAAGTTTCATAAATGGTACGAAAATCGACGTAGTTTCAGAATAATGTGCTACATCTCTGTTTCATACATGTTACCATAAGTTTCATAAATGTTACGAATTCGACTTAGTTTCAGCATAATGTCCTCACATCTCTCTTTCATACATGTTTAGGATCAGTTCATAAATGGTAAAAAAGTCCGACATAGTTTCAGCATAATCTCCTTACATCTCTGTTGCATACATGTTTCTGAAAAGTTTCATAAATGGTACGAAAATCCAACATAGTTTCAGAATAATGTCCTTACATCTCTGTTTCATACATGTTTACCATAAGTTTCATAAATGTTACGAATTTCGACTTAGTTTCAGCATAATGTCCTCACATCTCTCTTACATACATGTTAGGATCAGTTTCATAAATGGTAAAAATTCTGACATAGTTTCAGCATAATCTCCTTACATCTCTCTTTCATACATGTTTATGTTAAGTTTCCTAAATGCTACGAAGTTATAGCATAATGTTCACTCAGTATATACTAACTTCACACATATTTTACGTTGTGTCATATGTTTCAATAATGTCTATTAATGTTTGCCGCACATTAGTACTACAGGAAATATTATTTATAATTCTTAATGTTCTAAAAATGTAGTTCCCTTTCAGAGTTTTTTTCCAACAATCTTAATTGTACAGCTTTAGTAACTTCTTTCTAACAAAAATTATGTATTACTTACACTACTACTTACGTAAACAGATTAAAATATGGAAAGAAAAATACATAACAACTCCTAAAAAGGTTGGTCAAAGTTCAAGTGATGGGAAGAAGGCAGATTTTCTGCTTGTGACGCTGCAACTTCACGATGTTCTGCAAAACGTGTGGCTACAGTTATATCAAAATTTGACAGTCTAGAAGAAACTAGTAGCTGACATTGGCTTTGCTGGCATACTAGAAGTACCACAAATAAACAAGATTTCAAGGAAGTTCACAGTTGGTTACTTAGTCGCATAGATCCTGACAAAAGATGTATTATTGTTAATGACAATGTTAGATTGAAAATCAATGACTATGATGTTCATCGCGTGTTGGGCATACCTTGTGGTCCGAAAGAAACTATTTGGATTAGATACAATAGTCCGGAAGAAAAGATGGACTTCATAAGACATGCAATTGGTTCTATCATGTTTGATCCTGAAGAGACAAATAGTTGAAAGCAGCTGAACAAGTTGTCACAATCGATTATCCCAATGGAATGAATTCTATGCAGTCTGATCAGTTCAAAGTGTCATTTGTCTGTTTCATCATAGGTCACTTCCTTATTCAAAAACAAGATATAACCATGGAATAGAAGATTTCTGGGGGTCACTGCTCAACACAAATGAGATTTCGAATTACAATTTCTGTTCTTTGTCATTGATGAAGTCATGGAATCAGCTCGGAAAGTGCAGAATGACTTAAAAGCGAATAAGATTGTAACAAATGTCTCTTCGTGTACTCTATTCACGCAGGTAATAGCGTTCCATTGTTCAAATTGACAGTGTTTCATTGTAGTAGAACTGCAAATTAATGTCATGAACTTGTCAGGTGTTTATCTTGATAGTATTAATCTAGGAATTCTAATCGACACAAACAAAACTACCAAGAATTGCAGCATTTGATTATGAAAGTATGAAGATAATGATAAATGCAGATGAAGCTAGTACAAGTTCTTCATCAGCAAGTGAAACAACAAGTTATGGTTGCAATGAGGTAAATGTAAACTTTCTGTGCATTATATAAATAGTTATTTATTGTGTTAACATTGTAACATATATTTAGGCTAGAGTGTGGAATTCAGCTCCTGGAATTTACTACAGCAAGGCTATGAATCCTAAACCTGCAATCACGTCTTACTTGAATGCATATACAAGAGGTGAAATGAACAGAAGGTAAATATATAGGTTCTTCATTGATATACAAGAGGTGAAATTGAACAGAATGTAAATATATCGCTTATTTGAATTTTTTCATATATGTAGCTTACAATGAGGCAGATGATGACCTCAAATGGCATAATGCAAAGAATGATTCGTCATATATCTATGACTATGGCTGCAACTCTAGAAGGGAAGTTGCTTTCTTCTTTGACAGAACAAAAACAAGCTTGTTTTCCAAATAAATATATTCCGAGTGATCTAAATGCTGCAGAAAAAAAACATACTATATAATTTGGACATTTGAAGTCATCAATTTGCAAGACAATAGCTTACTAGCACTAAACGACATTCAGGGACCATGCAAATGACTCTGTCCAGATCATCAGTCCACGTTGTGTAGAAGATTTAATTAGTAGTGGAAGCGTCAGGCATTGACGCACTGCTTCTGATAGTACATAAGTGATTGTAGTTTATAAATTCTCAACATTTTCATTCATAATAGCATATTTATATCACTTACTCCATATGTAATAGTACGATCTAGAGACAAGCCACCTGTCTGTTGACGTGTTGTTCAACTTTGAGCACAATGGTAATCAAACTATATATTTCTTTTTTTAAGTGAAATTCCAAGCTTACCATTTTATATTTAGAACCAATGATGTCATCAATACTAGTTCGACTACTGTAAAGACGCACCAAGGACTTTCAACATCAACCATGTGACTCAGTAGTACTTGGTGAGATCAATTGGAGTTCCTATACTTTGTGTTTACTACAATACATTATTTATTTCTAATACTCTAAGATGTGTGTATATATATTATAGAAAAATAGGAACTGCTGATATAGAGCGACATAGAGAAAACACGATATATTCACAAGGAAAAAACAAGACTAGTCATGCCTGAGACTCCAGTAGCTATAATACTTCAAGTCATTCAGAAAACCACAATCTTTGAACACACCGGATGATCTAATTCCTCGTATAACTCGGTCGGCCCAGCAATTACAGCAAGCTCTCTTTCTGAAAGTGCCACGTATTATACAGTATCTCTAGAAGAGCGAAGAGAGCTCTTGAATCTTAATGCTAAGGTCACTAGAAGCTGAGTTCTGCTGAATGCAATATAATAACACGTACTGTTAATCTGGACGTATCAGCTACCAAAGACCCATTGATAGATGGTGTGTGAGGAAAAAAGAAAAGTCTGAGGAGTCACTCAAGGTTTCTTAGATTGGCTTGTGTATAACGAAGGTGCTTCTATTTTACAAAGTATTCATTACTATTATCATATGTTAATTGAGAAAAATCTTTTTACATGTAACGGTTATACTAGGAGAAGTATTATATCTATTATTTGAATAGCCATTGGAATCTGCACTCGCTAGCCTAGATATATTGAAATAACAGGGCTTGATTGAAGAACATATTTACAAGAAATCAACACTCAGCTATATGCGCCTTGGACCTTGCTCACATTAGGCGGATTCAATCAAATGGATCGTTGGTGTATGGACGCTAATAACCTCTCGAGTTGGAGACACACATTGGAATCAGTATTTAGCGGTACTCTCAATTAACTCTTTATGTAATAGTCCACATTTGTACGCAATTATTTATCGTGTTGTCATCATCATGTAGCACAAAAGTTTCAGATGATGGCATTCAGGCACAATGAGCATTGCTGCTGGCTTATACATCATCCGTGATCAGTTCACAAGCGGATCAATTGAATATGAGATATCACGATGCAGATGGTAATAGACTTTCGACTTTATAATGGAGCCCTCGACATTTCTGATAAATTATTAATTTGGTACGATTTATATTCTCATTTACTTGCCGATAATAATTCCATTGCTCTTGTTAATGAAACATGTGCTGTTATATGTGGGCATATGAAGTTACACTTGTGTGCACATTCATAGACACATTTGACTAACTCAAAATCAGTAGCAATGGAAGAACTTGCATGGACACATGCTAGGCAGAAGTATACAACATTCTCTCTCAAACTGTATAAATAATCTATTTGATGCTGGGAATAGAATGGAATGATTGGTCAAAAATTGTGAAACCAATTATTCAGGATGGAACTGAGTAAGTTAGTACTGATATTCTATATATACATTATGTGATGACTGTTCATTCTAATATCGATTTTAATTCAATATTGTAGCATCTGAATCTGGATCTTAACCTGCATAGCCATACCGTGATTTGATAGGTACGTCACTAGGTCACTGATCACACCAAGGTATGATATATATTGAAAGCATTATTGTTTTAACTACAAAATACTGAAATGTATTCTTAATAATTAAGGAATTTTGCCTTCCTTCTCGCAGGAACGATAACACAAATTCAGGGCTAGTTCAGTGTACGAGATGTGTATCTATCGAGGGCAATTACTTTGGTAGATGCCATCTGCTTATATCACTCAATTGATGATTAGTCATCTGAAAAAATCACAGTTTGAGTTTTGATGCATAACATTAGTTACTATATTTTGGGGATATGAACAATATTAAACGTACGATATCGTCAATAGTAAGTATGTTCTTGTTGCGTAATATATTTTAGCTTGTTCATTGAATGACCTTGAAAAGTACTGATGTGTATGTGTTTCAATGTAGTCAATCTCAGAAAGCACATGATCTGATATTCATCATATGTTTCGTAAATGATTCGTTCCTGGTTCATATATGTTTCATACATGTTTTTGCGTCCTGTTACTAAATGTTTTGTACGTGTTTCATCAACCGCTTTGGCCTCACGTTGGTCTGGTGGGTGCTTTGTATGTAACCAAACATCTGTCTAACTTTCAGCATGGTTTCATCAAAGATGATTTATACCTCTAACTCAAGTTGATGTATGTTTCATAAATGATATGCACGTGTTTTGTACACTTTTGTCTACTGCTGCAACACTATTGATCGTTTATACATCATATGTACTTTTTAAGATATCGATGTATCAACTACACTTTGAAATCACCTTTATAAATGTTGGAATGTGTTTCACGGCATTGATTAAAACGTTTCATAGATGTTTTCATCCCATTTAAACTTAAACATTCACTTATTCGATATATACTATAGATATTATAAAAGTTTATTATCCCCAAATCATCATACTTATAGATTTTATTGACTGTATAACATGTATAGTACGTAATGTACTCAAATCCACATCAATTAACTTAACTACGCTTCTAAAGACTGTTTCATTCAAGCTTAAAATTTTAGAGTTATCTGATATATTGATGATATGTTTCGTAAATGTTTCGTTCCGGTTTCATACATTATTCGTATATGTGTCGCCATGTTGGTAAATGTTTGGTACGTGTTTCATCATTGCTTCACAGGTGTAACCAAACATCTGTCGGTGAAAGTCACATGTTTCGTCAAAGATGAATTTACACATCTAACTCAAGTTGATCGTTACGTTTCATAAAATATATCCACGTGTTTCGTACAATTCTTACTGCTGCACACTATTTCATCGTTTATACATCATAAGTTCTTTTGAAGATAGTCGATGTGTTTCATTGCATTTATTAAATGTTTCATACATGTTTCAAACACATTTAAACTTAAACATTCACCTATTCGATATATACTATACATATTATACACGTTTTATTATCTCCAAAAGGTCAATTACTTAACTACTCTTGTAAAGACCGTTTCATTCAATCTATAAATTTTTCAGTACACTCAATCAACTTTACATAACTTTCATACTGTAATAATATGGTAACTGCTGCGTTAAACATAATTTTTATCAATCCAAACTACACGAACTGACATATACGAAATATCGTAAGTCATTATATGACCCTCCCTAAAACACACATTTCCTTTGTAAACACAGGTCGTAGTACAGCAGAGTTGCGTTGTAGTGCTTTCAGATTCCATAGCACCTAAATAGCAGAGATAGAAAGCTAAAAAATAGATTTGAATCTTGTTTCATACTGAATTAAACAACTTTATATATTACTAATTTAACTTCACTGCATAATCTCTAAATAGTTGCAGTGTTACAAATCCTCCATGAACATTACAATACAGTAGCATAATACTTTTATACCTTCTACTTCAAACAATTCAGATGAAACTTTTTCACATCACATTTTTCCAAGGTTCCTTCATAATTCTCTAATACCACCATTCTTTTCTGGACACTTCCTTATATCATGCTCTGAAGATCTACATACACTACAGAACCTTGTTTGGTGCACTCCAGTTCTTCCTCCAGGGATATTCATCTTGTCTGAAACATGATTAGACTTCTTTACTCTCTTTATATTGGCCTCCAACCTAGAGATGTGTCTTTTGTTTGTTTGACGTCCATTTTTTTTCTTAATCACTGGAGCTTTATATAGATGAAACCGGAAGTGCAATTTTTTCCGTGCTATCAAATATTTCTAAGCTTCCTGTCGTTGAATCACAACAATCTGCTACACTAGATGAACTCATGGTAGTTTCCTCAACCTCCGAAAATCCAACACCATATCCAACCTGGCAAGTTGTCCGGATATTAGACCTATATGCAGAATTTCCTTTTTTGCCTTTTCAATATTTCTCACTGCAATATCAAATGTTTCTTCATCTATCTCTCCAAGATTCACCAGCTGTAAAACAGACATGTACAGCATCTTGTGTCTGAATGATCTCGATATTGGAGGCAGCTGCTTGGAATTACTACCTTCAGAATTATTCGATGAGGACGAACGTGCATATTTTGTCCACCGCTTCATGATGTGACAATCTGGAATTGAGCATATACCTTCATGGATCATGACCTGTTTTAATTGCATCATACATGACAGTTTACTAACAAATAATATCATTGTGTTATACAAATGACAAAGAGACATTTATAAAACTTACCCTTATAACATGCCTGCAAATTATTCCGAAATGTTCATAGAATCCACATTCACACTTATAAAAGCCCGACTGCTCATTAATTTCAATAATATAACTAACACGGCTCCAAGCTTCGCGAGTTGAGCTATCTACATGCTTTACTTCATATTTAGTCTTTGAGTCATTGTGAACAACGATATACGATGTTGATTTTAGAAGTTCATCCCTAAAAAGCTTATAGACCTTTCTTGTATAAATCTGTGAAGCATGCTTCTCTAGAGGATAACCAACAGACAATTTGATAGTCTTCTGCTAAGATATAAACACATAGACATATCAATAGAACCATCAATAAGTATATATTAAGAGTGAGACTATGTATATTTTCCTGAACTTATGACCTGTTTTGTGTTCTTCTCAGCTTCATCATCAGCTTTTTCCCTGTCATCAATAAGTTTGGTGTATTGTTTTACAAACATGTTCAGTGATGAGTTGCATGGCACATAGACCTTTATAACATTATTAGCACTTTCACTACGTTGTGTGCTAGTCATGCGAGCACAGAATATGTCCTTAAAATATGGTTTAGCCCATTTTTCCCTACACTCATAAGCTCTGGTCATGAATGGATTTCCGACCAGATCATACTTGTTTAAGAGTATTTCCCATGCAGATTCAACTCAGCAACAGTTAGCATATGATTAAGACACTTGTTGAAGTCATCACCAAATGTCCCATGTTGTTTATACACATGTCCTAACACTTCCTGAGCTCGCCGAAGAACATGCCATTTACACCATCTATGTTTTGTTTCAGGAAGAACTTCACGAATTGCAATACCCATTGCTTTACACTGATCTGCACAATCAATAATAAGAAAATGGTTCTCAAATTTGTTCTAAAATTTTTACGATATATATAATTTTATTATATAATTAAGTACCTGTTAGCATGGTAAGGGGCGCTTTTCCTCCCATCATTGAAACAAATTCTTGAAAAGCCCATTTGAAACAATCTGATGTTTCATTTGTAAGCAGTACTCCAGCAAAAATAACACTTTGAAAATGATTATTAACACCAACAAACAATCCAAATGGCATCTTGTAGATATTTGTCTCATAAGTAGTGTCAAACGTTATAACATCACCAAAGTATTGATAAAGAGATCTGCTACGGCCACTCGTCCACATTAAGATTTCAGACGATTTTCATCATCAACTTGAGCTGTGAAAACAATTTTTCGTCCTTGGATATCATGTCTCTAAAATTCTCCATCGTCTTTCTGATATCATCTTGTAATGCTTCATTTGCAATTTGAGAACATACAGTTCGAAGAGTCTTCTTTGTGAAAGGTACATTTTGCATTGAACCAAAAAAACTTCCCATTATGCAGTTCACACGACTAAGACTTACATTATTCTCTCTAAGGTGCCGCACTAACTCTTTTGTTTCATGATCAATGTGCTGATGTGATGCTAAATGTTTTTTCTCACCACAGCTTTCTACCATTTCATGGTTATGCTGCTCAACAAAAGTTTTGACATACCATTTCGAATTCGGAGTCAATAGAATTCTAAGCCTGGCTTTGCATCCACATCTAACTGTAGACATTTTTGCATTCTTAGTAAATCCCTATAAAAGTTATATCTTCTTAGTAAATATTTCTATGTTCAGTACAACCACATCTATTGCAAAGTATATATAATTTCTAAAACATACCTCACGTTGACATTTGAATTCCTGCATAGAACGATGTCCCTTTTTTGGTCGTGTAGCTGTCTCCATATCTAACACTAAATCCAAGAACCCAAGAGTATGTGTTATAAAATTGATAGGCTTCGTTCGTGGAATCAAAAGTCATGCCTACATTGGGTTTGAACATTTCAATTGATCTATCTGAGCAGTAATCTCTCATTGCTTGTTCCATGACTCCAGGTAAGTTGTTCCTATAGTTATGCACAAATATAAGTACCCATAAATATCATAGATTACTTATTGGTTTGTCCACAGTAATTGGTAACATCATAATTGGCTAGTTTAGGAAATGACTATGAACTTACTGAGAGATTTCAATATTGTCTGCAGGACTCATTACTTCAGTGAATTCTTTTGATGACGAGAGAGCTATATCTTCAGTAGAATTCGTAAAAATAGATTGACTGTCTTCTAAAACATTATCGTGCCTTTCAGAAATTTCCAGTGAATCTTCAGTAACTTCATAATGCGCGAAAATGTTGTTCGGTGCGGATCTAGATGATAAAAATTTAAGATGACAACAATATTTAATATCTCTAAGGCTTACTACCAATATAATCATATAAATATTACTTACGTCACAGGAGAAGCATTATGACATTCATGATCTTCATATTGAATATCTGTTTCACATCTCAGTGATCTTTCAGAACTGAAACTGTGCCAGAAAGCTCTGCGACATTACAAATAGACAAATCAATCTGTCAGATCTGATCTATCCTAAATCTTCAATAAGCGTCAAAACATACCCGGCTGCTTTGGTCGTTGCTGGATCCGCAACACTGGACAACAAATCGATGAAAGATCGAGGCGAATGATTGGAATCCATCGGCATCTACTCGAGATTTCCTGTCAGTGGACAACAACGAAACGAAAACCAAAATAAATCGCAGCCTTAATCACGTACAGAACTAATTAATATCGATTTGTGTACTGGGATCAAACGTTGATCTCTGTACTCGGATCAAAAGCTTAGAACTATATCCATGGCGACATCGCAGAGGAAGAGCAACGACGAAGATAGATTGTACGAGAGAGAGAGATGGGGAATAAATGAACTGACATGCCTGGGGACCACATGAGGAAATAGACTGTATAAGTACGGTGTATACTAAATATCTGAGGAATACGGAAATTCTCCTCATTAAACGAGCACAGATCCCTAAACGAGATTCAACGGTGGATTCTGCTACTACATATAACGTGCACGGTAAAAAATCCGCGTCCGTGTGCTCCCATTCTGACTGTAAAATGGCAAGTAGTACTAATTTACTGGGCCAGGTCTTTTGAAATGGTTTGTTGTTAGCAAAATGTTGGTTGTGGATGGATTAATTGTATGATACTCCTGTTTGTATCTATCGCACAGTGTTCACTGAGCAAGGGATCAGGCGCTTTGCTTGCAGATTTCAGAGGCAGAAAGTTTCATTTCAGGGATTATTCTTAGCTGAAAAAACGACACTTAGAAAGGTGTTCCGAGCAAAATTGTAGAGTACTTGTTAGCTGCAAGTAATCACATTCCCAATCTAAGCAGGGTACCGCGCCATCAGCTATATATACAGGCGCAGCTCGACTTTTCCGTTCAGCTCGCATCATTGCAGAGCTAATTTGCACTGCAAAATACAACTACCCCTATATTTGTAGCTAAACCTCGTTCTCCTTGACACCCCCTGTCAGGGGACAGAGGCGTCCGGCCGCCATGGCTGAGCCCAGCGCCGACACGGCCGGCGGCCTGGCAGAGCCCCCTCCACCTCCACCGGCACCTGCACGGCAAACCGAAACAACCGGGACATGACAAAACGGCGTGATGCTGATGCACCGACAGAAGCACAGACGGCAGACCGGCCTCAACCCCGTCAGCCACCGCTACAACCCAAGTATCAGGCTCAGGAACTCAGCCACCACGGGCTTCGTCGCAGGAGAGGGCGCCGCTGGCCGAGGTCGAGAACCAGCGCACTGCACCACCGCCATCGCAGGAGCAGCAGCAGCACGAAGACAGAGCCAAAGACGGGGAGGACTCCGGCATGTCAAACCGCGCCCAAGTCGTTGGCCTCACGTCCGGCCGCCCGTGCTGTGGCTTCTCTCCCTCTTCTGCCTCCAGAGGCAGCACCAGCTGATCGAGCCAGCCCAAGATCCATCCTCCTCCGCTGCCGGAGGAGGAGGGCGGCACAGGCGACGTCTCTGATAATCCGGCGAAGGATAAAGACGAAGGCGAAGGCAGAAAGCGCCGTCGCCATGAAGTGGAGGCGTCAATGTCAGCGTCGGGGCGGAAGGAGTTGCCGCCCATGAAGCCGCAGCAAACCAAGCGCCGCAAGAGCCTGCAGCGTACGGAGAGCATCCCGCCTCCGCAACAGCATGGGGGGGGGGTTGCAGACGACGTTCTCGACGCCAGATGCCCTCGCATGAAGAAAAAGCTTGAAAATGTGGGCACCCTCGTGATGAACACCATGTCATGGTACCGCCGGCACCGCTCCCCGGAGGAAGCAGAGAAACCTGTGGACGAGGCGGCGGCACGGAAGGAGAAAGTCTAGGAGACCAAGCAGTCGACGTCACCGGCACCGCAGGAGGAGGAGGAGGAGACAAAGTCGAAGCAGGACAAAGCTGAAGAGATCACGAAGCAGCCGCCGACGCCAGAGAAGGAGGAGGAGAAGAGACAAAGTCGAAGCAGGACAAAGCTGAAGAGACCACGAAGCAGCCGCCGACGCCAGAGCAGGAGGACAAGCCACGGGAGAGGAAGCCGCGCCCGCGGTGGGGAAGGGAGGAGGCGCGTCTCGAGAATATCCTCGAGGAAGCCTGCACGAGGCTGGTCGCGGCCGAGTTCAAGTCGCTCGATGACGACGAGAAGCTGCAGTGCCTCCTCACCTTCTCCGTCTTCCCGCTCGGCTACGAGGTGAAGAAGCAGGCCGTGACCTACTGGTGGGCCACGCAGTTCGGCCTGCCGTCGGAGAAGTGCGGCGGTGCGGATGGCATCTTCTCGTGGTTCTCCCGCGGCGGCTTCCTGGAGCCTATCAAGAACCGCTGCAGCAGGGTGATCCACGGGTGCTAGGTGAACCCGCTGGTGCACTGGATGGTCAAGCACCTGGCCAGGGAAAAGGGCTTCGCCGACCTGGAAGGCTGAGGCAACCCGGCCGACAAGCAGCCCAATTCTGCCATCCTCTGCCTCACGCGGACCAACCGTGACCGGCTGCAGAACCTACGCAAGCCAGGCGGAACAAAGAAGACTTCCAAGGAACCACCAGAAGTTGGGGTACATCCCAGGTAGTTCCTCTACTAGTGAGATAGCCCTGCAGATGAAACAGCGGCTTTGTTCGGTACGGCGCTCGCGATTCCTCCCGCTGAATCACCCGTGCGGGTTGTCTTCTACCTCCTCTTTATGCCCGTGTCTGTGCTGTGTGCTTCTGCTGGTGTGTTCGAGAGGGGCGCCTTGAGACCTTGCTAGCAAGGTTAAGGTTAGTGTTAGGATTTAGGGTTAGGGTGTGGGTAGAGATCTCGCCGGAGTTACTTGGTGCTTCTCCAGACTTAGAGGGATGGTCATGGACGGCAGCGGAGAGGTGATGGAGGTGATTGGGGGGCACAAGCAGGGTGGGGAAGAGAGCCAATGATGAAGGGCTAACCGACAAGGAGGAACTGGAAGGCTACAACGACCGGTAGTGATTAGGTGGTGGCGGGCGGCAATCACAGATCCGATGGATGGTAGCCGCCGGAGATGAAGGAGAAGGATAGGGGCATTAAGCCAATAACCCCTGTGTGTAAATTCGGGGTTGAGCAGCAGGGAAAGGGAGGAGATGGCGGTATAGGACGTGGGCAGGATGGTGGTAGAGGGGATTAGTCCTACCTCACCCAGTGACACATGCTTCGGCTGCCTTATAAGGCCCTCTTCTAAAGAGCTTATAGGGTGGCTTATGGCCCTAGAAAATCATAAACCCTCTAAAAGAGAAAACTCCATTGTAGCTTAAATTTTAAGCCTTTATTTTTACTGTCGACAGGAGGAAATCTCATGTTTTAGGCTTCCCGAGCTTCTCCAGCTCCCACCTCTGTAAATTACTACTCTATCCTCACTAGTTGCAAAGATTTTCCCGCGTATGCCACTTATATATAAAAAATCCCTTCACAGATCACCCCTCCCCACCTCCCCCGCTCCCGATTTTTAGAAAAATAGGGATTCCCCTAGGTTCCATTAACTTGAAACCATAACAGGTTCACAAACGAAGTGTCCAGGATCAGCTAAGCACTGAATCAGAGAAAGAACAAAAAACAGAATAGGAAAAAAAAACAAGTTATCGTAGAGAGACAGGCTACACAATCCTAACAGCAGCCTGAATCAAGCTGTCACAGGCAGCGGATTGATTAGGGGCCCGATCCATAGCTGACATTGGAATTTGGTAGATGAACTCATCAAACGGCACGAACCCCAGCTTGATCATTTTCAGCTTGTCCAAGCGATCCTCAGAAGCTCCCCCGCCCCCGATTCCTCTCCTCAACCCACGAGCAGCTGCTCAGTGTGGCCACCGGAGACTTCGGCCCGTGCCGCCTCCTCCGCCCCTCTTGCTCCCATCCCGACCGCCCCTCCCGCCCCCCATCCAGCCATCCTTCCGCCCCCATCCCACCGCCGCCCACGGCTGCCTCCCTCCGCAGAGGTTCCCCCCGCCCCTCCCCCCCTCTCCCCTCTCCCGCATGCGCTACCGCCGCCCCATCCGCCTCCGCCCGCTGCCCCTCCCATCCGCCTCCGCCCATGGCCCCTCCCACCGCCCCATCCGTTTTGCCGCCCCTCCCCCCATCCCTTCCCCCTCCCTCATCCCTCCGCCGGCCTCCAGATCTGCTCGCCGCAGGCCTCCGCTCGACCGACAGTGACCTCCGCCGGCCCCATCACGGACCTGCGCAAGCCGCCGCCTCTGCCGACCGCAACGAGCTTGGGTCCCGCCGCCGTAGTCGCCTCCGCCTCGACCACGACGCCAACGGCCACCTCTCCGACGCCGGCGGCCAGCTCTGCGACGCCGGCAGCGACCTTAGTCCCCTCTCCACAACCGGCCAAGATCTTGTGGTATATGCCCAAATGATATCCAAATTGTTGTATATGTCTGCAATGCTCATATACTAAATCATGTGTGATTGGGTGCTCTCTTTTATGCTTTGCTTTAAAATTCTTAGTTCGTGCAACGTTGTATTTAGGAAGGTATGCGAATAAGTGGATGTTTCCAGATTTTTGGTGTATGTATGAGCTAGATGATTAACTGTTGAGGTGTCTGGTTCTTGGCATCCTTTGCTTTGCTCCCAATTGGCATCTGTTTAAGGTTGCAGGAGGAATTGATAGTACAATTAAGGAGTGATAATCTAATTGTTCATGTATGATAATCTAATTGCTGTTCAATTCATCATTTAATTTTAGAGATGGATGTACGCTTGTTAGATGGCAATTTCTCATTTAATCTGAGCTGCTTGTTGCTGCATTGAATTATCTCATGTGCTTGAAGAATGAGATGCGAGATCCATGAAGATGTTCCTGTTTTTTTTGTCAGGTCCATGAAGATGAACATGTTCTTGTTCATGTATCTTGCACCGTGAAATCTGACTGCATCAGGATGTTAGTTTTGTTTCAATACCGTACTGGAAGAAAAAAATGTCTGTTCAATACAATGCCCAATGTCCAATACCCATATAAACTTTGAAGTTGTATTTGGCTGTAAAATCTAATAGGGGTGCATGTTCTTCCTTGCAAAGGTTAGTGTTCTGTGTCATAGATTAGAGAAAAACATGATATGGCATGTTTTAGGTATTTGTACATGTCCGGTTGGTACATTGAGCGGTCAATTTGACTTTGTAGGTAACCAGTTCAGTTCTTGCGATTAACCAATAGCTTACAACTAGAGTCTTGATGCAGTCATTGTAGTTAATTGTCAGTCAACGATTAATTTGAAAAGACAGATGCTAAACTATGTAAAGAACAAATAAAAATAATGTTATTATCATTCAAACAACAAACAAATAACTCAAAGGGTATTACAGACTTCTTACAATTCACCTCTGACCATAAGCTTAAACCTCAGAAGCTGCTTAAAAGAGAATACGAGCTTATCAGGGCTTTCTCACACCAGAGCTTCTGCGTGCAGTTAAGCTTAAACCGGCTTATGCACAAGCCGAAGCCATCTAGAAAGGGGCCAAGTTTGGTCCGGGAATGGTTGTCGAGCTGAATTGGAGGGCGGAGAGCAGCAAGACAAGCTCTTGCCCTGCGTTGCTGTGCAAGGAGGAAGATGATCTCCTCGATGGACCGGCCCAGGGAACGGTCTCCGGGTAGCAGTGATCAGGGGACGAATGAAACGGGACTCAACGGGCAATTGCCTAAAAATGTACTTTTAGAAGAAAAAATATGTATAAAATCATTTTTTAAGAGGAGACCTATGTATTTTATATTCCGAGAGGTCAGTTTGTTGTTGCATTGTTGTGCTATGTTGAAGAATTTAGAATTTAGTTAGTTAGAGGAACTTTTATTAGTATTAAAAACTGATAATTCATCTAAAATAAAATTCAATACGTTGTTTTGACAACCACCGGAGTTAGGCAAATGTCAAACGAAATTAAGCAGGTGCCATCACAAAGATCGTTGTTCATGAAGATACCATCCCAAAGTGACTACCTGGCTAGTACCATCACAACGAGCAAAAAGTTTGGAAAATATCAACCCGTTGACATTTCCATCCTTATAAGCTGCATATATCCACCGAGGCAATAGAAAACGTTACCAAATGGGAAATACAACTAAAGTAGCTCCTATATTTGTTTCTTCTTCCATTCCTCTCTCTCTCCCGTCTCTCTCCAAATGTCAAAATACCATCAGTCAGCTTTTCCTATTTGTTTCCTTAGAAAATGCTAGAAAAATAAAGGAAATAAGAAGAAATGCTAAGCGTAGAATGGATATTTCCCAGCTCTGACGGAGCCATGGATGGAAAATTGGACGACGATAGTATATTCCATAATTTTCGTATTTTCGATGCTACTGGCCATGACTTGTTGATTGCGATAATATTCTCTAATTTCTTTTAAGCATTTGGATGAATATTCAACCATCCTCATTCCTACCTCACATCATATATAGCACACAAACTAAATATTGCACTAACCTTTTACTAAATTTGTACACTTTTAATGCTGTTATTTTAGGCCAAGTAATGTGCAATTTTACATGACTAAAACTGACGAAAATTTCAGGCAACTCAAAATTAGCAAATCTGTTTTTTCTCATCTAAATGAGCAATCCATTTAAAAAACCGAGGGTCAAACACGTTTGAACATGTTTTCTCGGAAGGTGTGATCTGGATTCAAAATAACCACCCCCAGTCTCCACTTTAGTGGAATGTACACATTATGCTTGTTAGATGTACATTACGATTTGGGGAGAGAAGAAAGATGGGAAATTTTTTTGGGCAAAACTGGACACTCGTTTTTGCCTTGATTTCATTATAAAGTAGATATTTTGTATTGAAGTTTTTTGGTTGACTTCAGGTCTCTGTATCTCTAATTTTTCCCCAGGACGTACAAAGTAAGGGGAACAGCCTCGACGATGAGATGATTGAAGCGCTACTCATCGAGTTTGAGAAGAAGCGAGTCATCCTCAACATCAGTGCGCACGTGTACGGTGTACCATCTCCCGGAACTCCTGCTCTCCAAGCTCGCTGACCGCCTGGAGCTGCTGCAGCTCAGCCGGTGGAAGAACTCCGACGACAAGACATACATGGAGGTGAAGGCTCTCGAGTACATTGGCAAACTCAAGAACCTACGGTACCTCAGCCTCCGCGGGCTGTCCCAGCTGACGGAGCTCCCGAGTGAGTTACGAAGGCTCCGTTAGCTCGCCATCCTGGACGTGCGCGGGTGCCAGAACCTTGTCAAGGTGTCGTCGTCGGCCGTCGCGAACCTCAAGGGGCTGACACACCTGGACCTCATCGAGTGCTACATGCTGGAGCACATCAGCCGGGGGGTCACTGCCCTCTCGGAGCTGCAGGTGTTCAAGGGCTTCGTCTTTGGCGTCGGGGCGCAGCGGCGCAAGGCGTGCCGGCTGAGCGACCTCACAAAGTTGAGCTCTGGAAGCTCAGCGTACGTCAACGTCACCACCGACGCCACCGTGGGCAAGGACGAGATGGCGCATCTGGCGAAGCTCACCGGCCTCCGGTCTCTCACGGTGATGTGGGGCAAGCTGCCGAGCATCTTGCTAGGTGCCGGAGACGAAGATAGGCGATTGAAAGGTCTCGTCGATGGGTGGACTGGCCTCATGCTGCCGCCGGAGCTCGAAAAGCTGGATGTCCGGTGCTATCCGCGCGGCACGCTGTTGAAGAGGTGGTTCGAAGATCACAATTCACAAGAAACTCAAGAAGTTGTACGTGAGAGGCGGGGAGGTGGAGGAGCTCATTATTCCCAAAAACAAAATCGAGACCCTGCGCCTGAGGTTCCTCAACAAATTCAGGATGCAATGGGACAAACTGTTCACCATGTTGAATTGGGATAGCATTAAGAGTGTGGAGGTTGTGGATAAGGATCAAAAGGTAACGAGTTATCAGACGAAGGGCAAGGGTGAAAAGGTAAGGACGAGCAAAAGAAGGTGAAAGACGAAGAAGAGTACATTCCCATTAAGACGCGGATGGGCGTACTGGTGTCTACCTTGGATGAGAATGGGGTGTGGGTGAGGGATGCGATGGAAATATATGGCGGCGGTCAAGCTCTTGGTATGGCGCCAAAGGAGGACGCTTCCAAAACGAAGCTCCTAGCGGCACCGCAGACGTCCCGAAGGTCTCCCACAAAGGCAGAGAAGGTGACGGCAATGCCAGCAAAGAGCAAACAGGTTTGTCATGCTCCAATATGATCAAAACAAAGGTCTAAATTCAAGTGATGTGCCTTGTTATAATCTAATGATAATATCACTTGTTTCTGTAGAAGTCAAAGAAAGACGAGAAAGGCAGCCTCAAAGGCGCTCAGTCAGAAGATGAGCCACCTAACGAGGAAGATGGTGGAGACACCGGCGAGATCAAGAAAGTTGACGCAGAGATGAAGGGTCTTGAGATTGTTAAGGAAGAGCAGGATAACAAGAAGGCCAAAGAGGAACTAAGAGCACAATCCCACAAAAATGGCGAATGAGCGTACATGAGTCTAACCTGGATGAGGATAGGGTGCGGGTGAGGGATGAGAAGAAACTCGAACACGCTAAGAAGAGGGCGTCATCTGCGGCCGTCGTCGATCATTTTGCAGCTCCGGCGAGCGGCAGAGATGTCAAGAAGGAAGCTGGCGCCGATGAGGGTGGCACAGATAAAAGTAATGGGGTACACTATCTAACTCGCCATCTTTCCATATACACACCGTATTAGGATTCTTGCCCCCCTACTTAGGAGAAATGGAACCATGCCACTACAAAGTTAGGAAGATTCAAGAATGACGTGGGTCTAGATCTCAAATGTCATTGAGATGACTACTAGTAGCCTAGTAGCATTTTTCAAAGCCGTCAACTTTGCAATGGCCAATGATCATGGTTCAAAATATCCGAGTTGTCTTCTACACGAAAATAGATGATATCGTAGAATATGTATAGTAAAATTTTTCTCAATTATTATATAAAAAATTATTTAGATTAGTCAAGTGAAAATATTATCAGAAGATCTATCATAGAAGATACTTTCATCGTATCACAATTTATAATTTTTTATTAACATATTTATATAGAAAATAACGGTCAAAATTAAACGTCGAAGACCATATCAAAAACTAAAATAATATGTATCATCGAACGGAGAGATTACTCACTTCTCGCGTATCCCGCGTATTAGGGGTATCCGTGTACAGTTCCCCGGGACTTTAGGAAGGTACATCGTATCCGATAAGGATCCCCAAACGATAAGGTAACCCCTCTAAGGAAGGGAAGACTCCCCTTAAACTAGGAAGTCAATCCCAACGTTTAAGGAAGCCAGAGTCCTACTCGGGCGTGAGTCCACGTCCAGTACGACCCTGGGAACCCCCTATATAAGGATCAGCAATCCCATAGGGGAGGTCAGGTCTTTCTAGTCGCAATACAAGCAGCATAGGATCTCAGGAGGCGAAGCCCTAGAAAACCCGCAGTCTCGAAGGAGTCGAGCCCGGAGGATTAGCTAGATTAGTCTACGATTAGGCCTAGGGTAGCCACCAACATACACCCCCATTGTAAAGCGTATTCTCTATCAATATATAGCAACAGGACGTAGGGTTTTATCTTGAGGGAGGCCCGAACCTGTATAAAAACGGCTGTCCCCTGCTGTCAGATCTCCTGGCACTTGGCCCCTAGAGGTCCCTACCCCCCAGTAATCATCATCTCACGAGTACCGTAAGATCGCCGGTCTACCGATCGTCGACAGATGGCGCCGACCGTGGGGACCTCTCCGGACCAAGCCGTCCAGGAAGAATCAGAGTCGGCAGGACGCGCAACTAAGCGCGATCAGATCCCAGCGCCGGTTGCACAGCCCTCACCGGTTTCGACCGAGGAGGAAGCAGCAAGCCCGGCAGGAAAACCGATCGCAATCTCGCCCCGTACTGGGTACTCGGACCAGGGTTTCTACGACAACTTTGGCCCTATGGACCCGTACCCGGTTACGGATCGAGTGGATTTCGGAGAGTACGCCCCTGGAGAGGACTCGGATGGCAAAGCAGATCACTTCAGAACCGAGTGCGCCAGGGCCTTCAGCGGGAAGTTGGTCTTGAACGACGACTTCCCGGCAGGAACGACCAGCCCCATGGTTGGAATTTTTCCTGTAAACTCTGATCGTGAGAACGGTCAAGATCTCAATCGCAGTATCCCTCCCGATGGAGTGGAACTACACCTCATCTAATCCAAACCCTCGAGTGGTTCTCGCGATCCATGACGGTCGAGAAAGATCTCGAGGGCCCGGATCAGCATGGGGGCTCACAACACCAGAGCCCGACGAGATCGTTCAGCAAGACCTCCACCGCAACTACGAGCGACGACTTCAAAAAAATACCCCCTCCAAGTCGGAGAGCAGGTTCTACGACTAGTTCGGAACCGGGGCAAAAAGGGCTTTCTCCTCAGTAGGACAACGGCTCCACATGAGAAGACGCCCGATCCAGGTCGCTCGAGTTAGCAGTAAAGAGATAGTCGAAGTCCCCTTAGAGAGTTCCTCGTGCAAGCACCTTCGGTAAGATCGCACAGTCATCACCCCTCCGACCGCCAGTCCGTCTCAGGTTGCGCCAGCTCCAACCTCAAGTCGTCAAGCTATGAACAAGCCGACGATAAGACGCTCCGGGCGCCGTCGCCTAGCACGCGCACTCGACAAGCTTTTTCAGCGGTTCACGACAAGAGCACGAGAGTTTCTGGAGCAACCAGCGACAACTCGAGAGGAGGAGGTGATGTTTTTACTTCTAGTTTTTCCTAGCAGTTTTTTCTTATAGTAACTTATAAATGATGCTTCAGTCAGTTCACAGTTTTTTAAATATCAAGTTCCTAGTTCGATATTTATTTTTTCAGACTGCCTATCCGAGAAACTTCTCGAATAAGACAGTCGGGGGCTGGATAAGTATGTGGCATCAAGCGAAAAACTGGCGTACACATGCACGTACCGACGACCCAACCTAAGCAAAGGGAAAAGGGTTCTGCGCTGCGACCGTCTGGGATGAGAGGAAAGCCCCTTAACGTGTCTACAGGTGACAGGGGAAGCCACTGAACCCCCCACCTGACTAGACCTAAGGCCTGGCCGACCAAACTCCCCGGTTCCCGCAGCAAAGTTCCCTGACTCCGAGCAAGGGAAGAAGAGAAGGTACAGGTATGACTAGGCCAACAAAATCGTACGCTTACCGGCCACCCCGACTACTTTGAACAGAAGGCGTCCCGGATAGAGTGCAATGTCATCAGAGCAAGGGTTACGAGAGGTTCACTAACTAGCATTCAATATCCCTTCGACAAGGGAACACTGGTTGCTGCTATGGCTATGACAGACCGTACGAAGACCCCTTATCGTGTTTACTGATGACGAGGAGCCTCTGAGACCTCCATCCGACTAAACCTAAGGCCTGGTCGATCGCAGTCAGCGGCATACGGCGCAACTCATAAGCCTAAGTCAAGGAAGGTGGACGCGAAGTTCGACTAAATCCTCGAGAACCTTTGCATCTGACAACATTCACAATGCAGTTATTTTCAAAAATGATCGACTTTCAGAAAACAAAACACACAGATTAAGCACAGTTACTAATCAAAAAGTGTTAAGTCAGTTTAGCAGGCTATCTGCATTCAGCCATTCGAGACCTCTTCGCCTCGAAATCGGTTCCCCGCTCCTGCTCTGACCGGACCAATCACTCCTCTAGGTCCCAGACGAAGCAAGCAAAAAGGCAAAAGGTTAGTTTCAGTAAAAGCAAATTACGACTAACGTTTTCAGTTTTGATTATATCTAGAAGCGCCGCGATCAGGGGCTAGACCTTCGCTCAAGTTGGACAACAGGCGTCCTGAGCTAGGGGCTCAATGAACTCCACAGCCGACTAGCCCCATGCTGGAACTAACTTCCCCAGCCAAAGAATGCCTGCAGTATGCACTGCGGATTGACTTCCCGGCCACGAATAACGTGGCCAAGCGTGAGGGTTTGCTTGCCGGTTTCTGAGTCGCTTCCGCACTTGGTGTCCGCCGCCTACTCGTGAGTAGGGACTCACAGTTGGTAGCGAGACAAGTGTCCAAGGAATGTCAGACCTTAGACCAGGACATGGCAGCTAACTAGCAGAGATGAGGAAGCCGGAGAAGAAATTCATCGGGCTCAAAGTACGGTACATCCTAAGAAAGGATAACTGCCGAGCCGATAGTCTTGCCCGCCTGGCGTCCTCACGATCTCTATGCCCACCCGGGACCTTTGCAAAAAGGATTTCGACGCCGTCCATTGCTTCTAACGAACCTGTGGACGAAGGAATGGCCACCCTCAGAACAGAGCACCATTCAAGGACGTCACCAGGTATTGACGATCCAAGAGGAGTTACGGGTCAACTCGTAACCCCCCTCGGTCCTGAGGGGTCGTGGATAGAACTCATCCGCATGTACCTTCATGATCGAACAGTACCCGGGGACGATGCACTATCTGAGCGAATTGCCCGACGCGCCTGGATGTACTCCCCGGGCGACGGGGCCTTCTATCGCCGAGAAGCCCACGGAGCGCTCATGAAGTGTATCACTCAGACGCAGGGTAAAGAACTACTCGAGGAAGATCCATAGAGGGGTGTGCGGGGCACATGCATCTTTCCGAACCCTGGTCGGAAAGGCCTTTAGACAAGGATTCTATTGGCCGATAGCCCTCTGTGACGCGAGCGAGTTAGTAAAGCGATGCCGTCAGTGTCAAATTCACGGTAGACGCGTTCACCAGCTCGTCCAAGCCTTGCAGACAACTCCTTTGTCGTGGCCCTTCACGACATGGGGCCTGGATATTCTGGGGCCCTTCCCGATCTCGCCCGGGGGCTACAAGTTCCTGTTCGTCGTGATTGACAAGTGCGCTGCGGTTTCGCTAACATCAGCAGTACATTGGCGCAGAAAAAGGAAAGATTCTTCATCACCACGTGAAATTTCCGCCACGATGGTTCCGTTTCCTAGAAATATGCCAGGCGGACGCGTGTTCGTGATCAACGGATCAGATCTGATCGGAAAAGCATTCTGGATTTTCCAAAGGATTATTCCGATAAGGCTCCTACGACTTCTCGGTAGCGATTGAATCTACTCGGAAGTCATCGACAAGAACCACTCGGGTTGCCTACTCGGAATTTTTTCCGACAAGGGCAGATTTCCAACAAAAACCATCATACCCTCACTTCACGTACTGATGGGGGGCTTGATGATGAATAGTACGGTATCCCGCGTATTAGGGGTATCCGTGTACAGTTCCCCGGGACTTTAGGAAGGTACATCGTATCCGATAAGGATCCCCAAACGATAAGGTAACCCCTCTAAGGAAGGGAAGACTCCCCTTAAACTAGGAAGTCAATCCCAACGTTTAAGGAAGCCAGAGTCCTACTCGGGCGTGAGTCCACATCCAGTACGACCCTGGGAACCCCCTATATAAGGATCAGCAATCCCATAGGGGAGGTCAGGTCTTTCTAGTCGCAATACAAGCAGCATAGGATCTCAGGAGGCGAAGCCCTAGAAGACCCGCAGTCTCGAAGGAGTCGAGCCCGGAGGATTAGCTAGATTAGTCTACGATTAGGCCTAGGGTAGCCACCAACATACACCCCCATTGTAAAGCGTATTCTCTATCAATATATAGCAACAGGACGTAGGGTTTTATCCTGAGGGAGGCCCGAACCTGTATAAAAACGGCTGTCCCCTGCTGTCAGATCTCCTGGCACTTGGCCCCTAGAGGTCCCTACCCCCCAGTAATCATCATCTCACGAGTACCGTAAGATCGCCGGTCTACGGATCGTCGACAAAGACCATATCAAAAACTAAAATAATATGTATCATCGAACGGAGAGATTACTCACTTCTGGCTATTCTTGAACTATCTGCATACGTTTTCTCGTTCCAGAACCTTTGAAGGCTTCTCAAGCCTCTCGTATGGCGCCAAAGGAGGATACTCCGAAAACCGAAGCTGCAACCGGCGCCGCAGACATTCCAAGGTCTCCGACAAGGGCCGCGAAGGTGATGATATGATGATGGCAGAAATGGAGCGCCGAAGCAGAAGACGAGCCAGCTACCGAGGAAAACAGAGGAGAAGCCAGCGAGGTCGAAAAGGTTGACGACGGCGACGGTGATAAAGCACAAAACGGTTGCCTTCTCGGACTTCTCTCCTAGGAAGAGATTGACACCGAATAGTACATTGTACCTTGGCTAAGGCTCTCTAAATCTGACAACAACGCTTGCTTCCGCAGAAGGCGAAGTCGAAGACGAAGACGAAGGACAGACGCGGTCGCAAAGTGCTCGGCGCGGTAGATGAGCAACCTACTACACGGGAAGACGGAGGAGACGACGATACAAGCGCTGCCGTCGCGTCAAGCTCACCGGCCGGCGGCGCAACGGCCCGAACTTAAAGAAGAGACCCTCGCTAAACTAATCCCAGCTGCGCAGGCAAGTGCTTCTCGCACGACGACGACCCCAGCAGCGCCCGCAACTACCGGTCCTGCTCTGGCCATCGGCGACGAAGCTGCCACGGAGCCCAAGGAACCTGGGGAGGCTGGTGACGACGATGGATTGACAAGTACCGGTGCTACAGATACCAGAAGCAGTACGTCTGCATAGTTTGTGAAAGTTTTTCGATCAACTCGAATTATATGCAATCTGAACTTGATCTGCTACATGTCAATTGTATCGTAGTTGTTTCAGGGTAAGCCTAAACATGTATGCAACTTCTTCCATTAATTATGCAGGTGCCAGAAGTCAAGTGGGCGTGGATTCTCCGGATCTGAACAATTGTATCAATAACCTTCATACGAATAAGATGTGGCTTCCTTGCGCTCAATCTCCATGCTGAAGATAGCACGACTTACGTTTGAAACAAGAGGAGTATCATCCATACTCAGATATTCTTGAGTAAAGAAATGTGATATTGACAATATATAGAGAGCGGTTCGTAAAAAAAAAGCAATATATAGAGAGCGAGGTTATGAGATACTCTCCAAGTTATCAGAACCCAACTTGCTCCTAACAAGCTTTTGTACGATATGGCAGTGGCGGAGCTAGTCCATTTATGAAGTTTGGGTAAGACCTAACTGCGACAATGTTGGCAAATATTTTTCCTAGAAAAACATCATCTCCGGTTTCTATCGGAACACTATTTTTTAATGAAAATTTGCCGGATGAGACCGGCCGGCTGCCCAGTGGCTCCACCACTGCGATATGGTTAAAGTTTGAACCCCTTCCTGCTTAGGTTTTAGTAATGGAAATCAGAGACTGTTGCCCGCCTCTTGTTAAAAAGAAAAGAGGATATGGCTAAAGTGAAACACGATGGCCTGGATACCAACACAACTGGAGTCTTGCAGCGGGAATTTAACCAAAAGAGGACTTCCAGTATGTACTGTACGCAATCAGCTGAGGTACGCGACTTAGTACCCAGCCGGCTTCTTTGATGTTATGCAGGATCCTTGTCTCCATGCAAAGAGTCGGATGCAATGCGGGCTGCACTGTTGCCTCCATCAGATGGCCAACGGGTCGCCATTAATTTTCGATCATCATCTTCTTCTTCCTCCTACGCTTATTCTTCATTGGCCGTTGATCTTGCTTTTAAGGCAATGGACAGAGAAAGAACTGGGGTGACGCTGAGAACTCACTCGAGTTAGGGGTAAAGGGTTCTCTAGGAATTTTTTGGTGGGTTGTAGTCACTAGAGATGAAATAGGAAGGCAGCGGTGGCGATGACAACGATGAGAGTTGAGACGATGTGGCGGCGACGATGAGACTTGAGACAGTAGTGGCATCAGACAAGGAGGAGGAGGGCGCGAGGAGGATTTAGACGAGGTGCTCACATTGCCCGTCCAATGGTAGACGTGGTGTTAGGAGCACTCGACGGGGCGTGGTATTTGATATGTATATCATGTCGGACTTTCAATACCTAGTCTCCTGTAAATTAATTAGTCATCTACTCTTTGTAATATTGGTACAAAATATGCTCGGATCAACAACACTTGCTATTCGAAGGAGACCACCGGAGTTCGAAATATCTTTCCTCTTTTCAGTTCCTGCAAAGGTGATACGAATCGTTCATTCCTAAAGGAACCACTGCTGCGTGCAAATGTAGTAACGCACCGTATCATTTTCACCTTAAGGCTTTGTCTGGATGCTAGGGGAGGTATTCCCAGGGAAGAGATGCCTAGGTTGAAATTTTCTTGGCCAATTAGAAACCCCATGGAAAACTAGAGACATCCTTTGGCCGAGGGCTTGTTTGGTTAGCCCATCCCTGATCCTGGCCCAATCCCTGTGGATCAGCCCGGCCGGGGAGAGTTCCCATGATTGGCCAATTTGTCCATTTGGTTTGGGCTGGGGTGAGGAATTTCTCAGCCCAAACCCCGTCGGTCCACTGGGAAGAAAACACTCACCCCACCACCTGTGGAACAAATCCACCGGGGCCTCTGTGAGCGTCGGCCTAGCGAGCGGCGGCGAATGCGGCAATGACGGCGAGCGCGCGGTGGCGACGGTGACTACGCGGGACGGCGACTTCTCCCCGGTGAGCCTCGCACTTCTCCTCTTCCTCCTCTTCCTCCTCCCTTCCTCCGGTGGTTTATCTCCTCCACGCCACCGCCATGTCTCTCCTCGTCGTCCCTGTCGCCGGCAGACGCTGGTCGCACCCCACCCCCACGTCGTGATGCCATCACCGATGACGACACAGATGTGGAGCAGAGGGAGGACGTTGCTCCTCCACATGTCGTGATGCCGTCGTCGCTGCCGATGCGGGAAAGCTCGACCATGATCTCCCAGCAGACTGAGCTCCTGCGTTGTCTAGCCGTAGGGCTAGCCATGCTGCCGCCGCCACCGGACGGGCGGCTTGCTCCCGACTGCGTACGACAGAGATCAGATACTACAGATTCAAAGATCCGGCTGCTTGGACAACCATACCCTGTCAATGCATTAACTCATGTGTTGTTGCTGCAGGTGTTATCCTTAACGCATCAATAGGCCTTGTTTGTTTCTCGACCTAAATTGGAGAACTATTTTTTGTTAGTGAATCTTACCTGATATGTCGACGAAAGCATCAAAATGTTGAAATGTTTGCTGATCTTTGAAAAGAAAAACCTTTGAATTTGAACTAGCAACTCACAATTCCTATAGAAAGCTTTTGGCATAACTGAACAGCTGCAAGTCATAGTTTGCGTGTGAATATGCACTAAAAAACTGGTGAAACACTCCATGATCCCTCGGCCAGATGTGTCTTTAAGGTGACTATTATACTACTGCTTATCTGTGTAATGGTTCTCAATGGAAAAGAAACAAAAACTGTTCTTTTTTTGAAATTTTATCTGTGCATCCAGCTTTTGGAAGTGTACCATAAAACTGTTCTTTTTTCTAACTATCATGTGATGGGTACATAGCATAAGCAAGTCCAGATTTTGTTTTCCAAAAGTTATCCATTCAAGTACTGTACCATGCATTACTACCCTTAACAAAGAAGCAGAACCTTGATGATTTTTTGGTACTTTTCGTATCAATTGTTGACCTAATATCATCAGGTACTTGGCTTTGTCAGATTAGCTCACCAACAGCAATCAGTCCCTAGTTTCTAGATCTGTTAGGGATGAAATCTAGTGGCTGGACTTTGGTGAATTATCAGTCAGATAAGCTGAACTGAATTCTATAGTTCAGACCTTGACTTTAGGTGATTTGATTGCAGATAGCTCACCTTTTCTTAACCTGCTTTGTAAACCATATATGTTCTTCTTACTTAACGGTTTGACAAGTTCGATTCAATGAGCAGAAAATTGACACAGAAATATTATATTCAGTGAAACTTAATAGCCAAAGCATCCTTGCAGATTACAGATTTCCAGAGGCTACAATTCACATGGCCTCGGACCAAAGGACATGCACATGGATTTGTTTAGTTTTTTTATGGTAGTTAGAAAAAACAACTGTGTTATGTGTACTTGTTTTGGAACACCATATCTATATTCCAACTGTAACATTTTATTTTATTTTTCTTATATGATATGGCATATTTCTTTCCTGTTTGTCTGAATTGGTGTATATATCATAGTTGAGAAAAGATTTGCCTGATAATGCTGCCGGGTAGCATTTAGGATGGAGCTTGAAATTGTCAAGTCTTTTGCAAATTATCTTAGATGAAAAAATTTATTATGTGATACAAGAGTGAAGGTCGGGGAGAAACAAGCATTCTTCTTATTCATGCTATCACACAATGCATCCTTTGAGGATCTTCAATATGAGTTCAAGCATAGTGGAGAGACCTTCCATCGCCACATCAAATCTGTCTTCAAGATAATCCCTACACTCTCTCATCGATTTCTGAAACCTCTCAATCTTCAGAAACCACATTGGAAGATCGAGTCAGACCCGCGATTTTTCCTTATTTCAAGGTGCTTACTTTGACATTTCCATCAAAACCAATATCAACTATTTTAAATCTTTGAAAATCACTTGTAATTTCTTTCTTTGCAGAACTGCATAGGAGCCATCGATGGCACTCATGTCCCCATAAAAGATAAAGCTGCACCCTTTAGGAATAGAAAGGGCACACTTAGCCAAAATGTTATGGTGGCTTGTGATTTCGACTTGAACTTCACTTTCATATCTTGTGGCTGGGAGGGATCTGCTACAGATCCTAGGGTTCTTAGGTCTGTTATAAACAGGGGTTTTCAAGTACCTCAGGGCAAGTTTTATCTCATTGATGGTGGTTATGCCAACACTCCGTCCTTCCTTGCACCCTACCATGGTGTACGTTATCATTTGACAGAGTTCGGGCATGGTCGCCGTCGACCCCAAAACCACAAGGAGTTGTTTAATCACCGACATGTAGTATTACGGAATCACATTAAAAGGGCCCTAGGAATTCTGAAGAAGCGTTTCCTCATTCTCAAAGTGGGCACATTTCACCGAATAAGGAACCAAGTAAAGATACCAGCAACTATTGCAGTCTTCCATAATGTCATCAGATTGCACAATGGCGACGGGCGCTGGCTAGATAATCAACCAAATAACATACCTCCAGAATCTTTTGTTGACCTTCCGAGCGGTGATGTTCAATACCATGGGAACAATGAACATAGCGATAATGAGAGAGACATAATTGCAATGAGAATGTGGGAAGATTTTCGACATGCATAGTAGATAGAGGAGTTCTATTCCATTTGACCTTTTATGATGTATTAACTAGTATATGTTAACTCTTTGTTGCTTTTGTATTAACTAGTATATGTGAACTCTTTATAATGTTATAATGTTACTATGCTCAACAGTTATAATGTTTGGAAGGGGTTCTCCAAAGTTCTTCAACCAAGCCAAAAGGAAAGGCCATCTCCAAAAGGTATTATGATATCTTTTTCTAACTTGCATGAATTTTTTGTCTTGAGTAACTTGCCTTATATTTGACTTTGATTGTATTTAATTTTTTCTTCTAATAGTGGATAAATCTAGAGCCTCATGGAATCTAGGATTAGAAAAATCTCTAGTTGACTTGCTCCATGAGCATAACAATCCTTCCTTCAGGGGACAGAATGGGTGGTCAAGTGAAACATGGAATAAAATTGTGAAAGAATTCCATGAGAAGTATCCGTATGTGACTTTCACAAAGGTTCAAATACAAGAAAAAGAAAAGGAGCTGAAATGAGACTATAGGATGCTCAAGGAAGCAAGAAAACAGAGCGGTGCCTCTTGGAATGAACAAAGATGTATGATAGAAGCTGAACAGCTCTTTGGAATAACATTATCATTGTAAGATATTCTTTCAAATCTTATCTGATTCATTTATGAGCTAAATTCTATAGCCATTCATTTTTTCATTCCTACACTTTGTAGTCCTTCCTTAGAGCCAAGAATTTTCGTAGTAAATCTTTTCCACTCTTTGATGCTTTAGATGAACTTTATGATGGTAAGATAAACTAATGGCAGCTTGTACTTTTACTGCTTGTTTGTACTTTATGTTTATCTCTATTTTGTTAATTTGTTTCTTTTGTATAGGACAAACTGCTGAGGGTAGTTATAACTTCACATCATCTGCTGAGCCATCACAGCATCTATTCTTACACAAGTGGACCTTGTTGATGACCCTATAGATACAGAGGTGCATTTTCTTGATATTCAAGAAACAATGGATCATAATGATGAGGATCTAGGCTTCTCAAGTGAACAACCAGAGGCTAGAGCAAAGCATGAGCAAAATTAGCAAGGAAGTGTCGTAGCTACGGGACTAGGCAGTGTATTTGAGGCACCCCCGATCGGTTACGTCGACCTCCGGGAGTACCAAAGGAGTACGAGCAAGTGTGGTATCCATCGAGGAGGAGCGCGTATTACTGCGACCGACGAGGCGAAATGTGAAACGCTCGCGTCGAGGATAAATGGAAACTCCCGTGTCGGGGCGAAGTGAAAACTCTTGTATTGATTTCAGGAATCACAATTTATGTGGGGAAAAATGGATCCCCTTCTCTCGACCCCCTAGGAGGTATTTATAGGGTTTGAGAATGGAAAATGGGAGATTACAATTTTGCCCTCACATGAGAGGGAATGCAAGGGCATTATGGTCATTTGCCCATCCTTAGAGGATATTGGGAGAATATTCCCGGGCATCTTTAGGGAATATTCTTTGGCATCTTTGGAGGAATCCCTAAGCACATCGAGGTGATCTTTGACGACGTCGATGTAGACCTTGACAATGTCGACGTAGTCCACGACGACGTCGGACGTCGAGGTAGTCCTTGACGACGTGTTACCCTTGGCGACGGGGCGAAGCGCGGCCTCGACATGAGCTGGGACAGAGCACGGTCTCGACGTCCGCCGAGACAGGGCACGGCCCTGACATCCGCCGGGACGGGGCACGGCCCCGACACCCCGGCGACGCTAGCGGAGTTTATTGATGCTAGGTGAAGTGGGTCGACGCAGGGAGGGGGGTCTTGTCGTTGCTAGGGGAAGCCCGTTGGTTCGGGGTAACGCGGGGACCCTTCCCCCAATAGTAGCCCCTTGCCGGTTCGAGCGGTCGAGTGACGTCCGTTTGAGCCGGCGCACCAATTCCAATGGGTTGGCGCGCGGGCCGAACTGACAAATTCCTCCTCCTTTTTTATTTTCCTCTTTATTTTTCCATTTCTCTTCTTTCTTTTTCTCTTTTTCCTTCTTTTTCTTCTCTTCTTTTCCTTCTTCTTTTTTTTCTTCTTCTTTCTCCTTTCCTGGCCGAACCGCTCCCTCCTAACCGTAATGGGCTAAGGCCTATCTGGAGCCTATCTCGGTTGGGGGCTGGGGGGATATATCCCCACGCCGCCGCCCCCAGCCCCATCTCCCCCGCCGCCTGCACCACTTTTCCCCACAGCCCCCGCACGCCATCGCCCCCACGCAGCAGCCTCCAGCCGGCCCAGCGCTCCGGCCTCCGGCCTCTCTCCCCTTCTGCGACTCCCGCTGGCCCAGCGTCCCGGCCTCTGGCCTCGTGGCCCGCGCCTAGCGCCGGCCGCGCTCTGGCTCCCGGCGCACCGGCCTCGCCCCGGCCTCCGGCCCTACGCTCCCACACACCGGCCCCGTCGGGCCCGCCACCCGCGCAACCTCCCGCCGACGGACGTGCCGCCCTTCTTCTGCCACCGACTTGCTCCCGCCGCGCGCGGCCAGCCCCGCACCGCGTCGGACCCGCCGCTCCTCTCCTCTCTCCGCCAGACCGCCGGTCCTCTCCTCCCTCAGCTGGACCACCGGTTCCTCCCGCCGTCGACTTGCTCTCGCCGCGCCCCGCATCGGACCGTCGTGGCCTCCTCTCGCCGCCGGACACGCCGCTCCTCCCCCGCAGCTCTAGCACGCCGCCACCGTGCCCCGCCGCTCCAGCACACCGCCGCCACGCCCCGTGGCTCCAGCGCCGCTGCTGCTCGCGGCTTCCTTCGCCGCCGCCGCCATTGAGCTCCGATCGCGGGGCATCTGGACTGCCACCACTGCGGGCGGGGCACCAGCGGGCGCAGAGCGACGTCCTCCCCGGGTTCTCGCTGCCAAACCTGCAAATGTCACCTCCAGCACTGGTGAACCCGGAGACCTCCATGTCCGAGGGCATGTCTGAGGGCTGCGAACTGGTAAGCAACAACACTCTCAACAGGCTCATTGGCTCATATATGAGCTCCAAGGGCTTGGGCATGGCTGGCTCCTCCGGGAATGGCAGCCAGGAGCGGCGCGACCACCTTGACAGCCAAGTGCGAGGTCCGCGAGAGCGGGGCCCCGCTGACAGCAATGATAACAAAGCCAAGAGCGTGGATGGCAGCACGCCCCAGCATTGTCGTAGCCTGTCGGCGGACAGCTTCGTAGGGAAGCTCAGTTTTGGAGCCACGGGCCAAGCGCTGTCCAGCCTGCCACCGCCATCTCCAGGGGAGGGTGCTGTTGGCGGCCTGTCAAGCAGTGCAAGTAGTTCTATTGGCGGTGCCGCTACTTTCTTTGCTACGGATGTCGCCAGTGGAGAATTCAGTGAGGCTACAACGAATGACTGCCCATTCCAAAGACTGATTCTGTGCTGCTGGGTTCCCGATGTTCCCAGAAGCCAATTGATCATGCACGTCTATGAAAGTCTGAAGTTACAACTTGCTTGTCATTGCAGGTATCTGGCTCCGTGTGACATGCCGGTTGGGCAATTCATGTTGTTCTTGTGTTGTGTGGTACTACTAGCTAAGCTTCATGGTTCCTGGAATGGCATGGGTAATGATATATATGTTCGAGTATTCCAGAATTGGCTGTTGCATGATGCACCTGCTGCTCTTATATGCAAGTTTCTGTTGTATCCGATTATAGTTCCTATTATTTCTATAACAAGCTGGCTAGTTTTGATCAAACCCAATGCATATTTCGAGCATTTTGACTAACATGTGTTATGTTTGATCGCAGGTTCGTGAGGGCTGGGTGCTAAAAATGGTGTGAACGAAGAGCCATCTGCGTCACCGGCTTTTGCTCCATCCGCAAGCACCTCAGTGTGACAGGGGGTTTCCTCTTGCATCGTCCAAAGCTCAAAGCCAAGTGAAGTTTGTTGTCACCGCTGGTCTGCTGAGGGCCTTCGCCGGGCTGCACGTCCCTCGCGCGATCCCTGCCGAGCCTCACACTCCAAGGGTAACGTTTCGGCTTGTTGCCACGCTCCCCCCGGCTGCACTTTGAGATATGCGGCGTATATGTGATGTGTGAGATGTATGTGGGTGCTTAATGCGGACTGTATTGTGGACTTGTTATTTTTGGTTATGCAAAACTGCTATGCGGGGTAGACGAGATATAGGTACATCAATCTTCAGTCCCACGCATAACCTTCTTATGTTGTGGCGGCGAACGAGTAGTGAGATGATAGCGACCGTGCTTTTTAACCGTCGATCGCCACGTTTTATCTCGTATGGACCAACGCCATATATCCTTCACACGAACGTGCCATCGCCGCTATTTCTTTTTACGTCGTGACACATTTAGGCGCGTAGATATACGACCCCTTGAGTAGACTTGATAGGTTCGAGACGCCACACCGGGTGCGTCGTTCCTGCGACCGCGTTGACGAGGTCCGTAGATTTGGTAGGTTCGAGACGCCACGCCGGGCGCGTCGTCTCCACTAGCCTCCCCGAACACCCCCAAACTCGGGGCGGGCAGCCTCTTGGAGCCACGTCGGGCATGCCGCCGTGACGCTGCGACCACGTCAACGAGGTCCATAGTCTTGGTAGTTTCGAGGCGTCACGCCGGGCACGTCGTCTCTACTAGCCTCCCCGAACACCCCCAAACTCAGGGCGGGCAGCCTCTTGGAGCTGCGTCAAGCGTGCCGCCGCGACGCCGCGACCGCGTCGACGAGGTCCGCAGACTTGGTAGTTTCGAGGCGTCACGCCGGGCATGTCGTCTCCACTAGCCTCCCTGAACACCCCCAAACTCGGGGCGGGCAGCCTCTTGGAGCCGCGTCGGGTGTGCCGCCACGACGCCGTGACCGCGTCGATGAGGTTCGTAGACTTGGTAGTTTTGAGGCGCCACGCCGGGCGCGCTGTCTCCACTAGCCTCCTTGAACACCCCCAAACTCGGGGCGGGCAGCCTCTTGGAGCCGCGTCGGGCGTGCCACCACGACGCCACGACCGCGTCGACAAGGTCTGCAGACTTGGTAGTTTCGAGGCATCATGCCGGGCACGTCGTCTCCACTAGCCTCCCCGAACACCCCCAAACTCGGGGCGGGTAGCCTCTTGGAGCCGCGTCGGGCGTGCCGTCGCGATGCCGCGACCGCGTCGACGAGGTTTGTAGACTTGGTAGTTTCGAGGCGCCACGCCGGCCGCGTCATCTCCACTAGCCTCCCTGAACACCCCCAAACTCAAGGTGGGCAGCCTCTTGGAGCTGTGTTGGGCGTGCCGCCACGACGCCATGACCGCGTCGACGAGGTCAGCAGACTTGGTAGTTTCGAGGCATCACGCCGGGTGCGTCGTCTCCACTAGCCTCCCCGAACACCCCCAAACTCGGGACGGGCAGCCTCTTGGAGCCACGTCGGGCGTGCCGCCACGACGCCGCGACCGCGTCAACGAGGTCCACAGGCTTGGTAAGATGGAGCGTTATGGCAACGTCCACCGGGACGCGGCATCGCTTTGACGTCCGCCGGGACGAAGTGTTGCCTCGACGTCCACCGGGACGGAGGGTTGCCTCGACGTCTGCCTGTACGGAGCGTGATCTTGACGTCCGTCGGGACAGAGCATCGCCTTGATGTCCACCTCGACGTCCGTGATGTTCGCTGGAACAGAGGGTTGCCTCGACGTCCGCTGGGATGGAGTGTTGCCTTGACATCCACCTCGACGTTCGTGATGTTCGTCGGAACGGAGGGTTGCCTCGACGTCCGCCGGGACGGACGACATCCGCTGGGACGGAGTGTTGCCTCGACGTCCGCCGGGACTGAGCGTGACCTCGACGTCCGCCAGGACGGAGCGTCGCCTCGACATCCGCCTCGACGTCCGCGATGTTCGCCAGAATAGAGGGTTGCCTCGACATCCGCCGGGACGGACGATGTCCGTCGGGACGGAGTGTTGCCTCGATGTCCGCCTCGACGTTCGTGATGTTCGTCAGAATGGAGGGTTGCCTCGACGTCCGTCGGGACGGACGACGGAGTGTTGCCTCGACGTCCGCCGGGACTGAGCGTGACCTTGACGTCTGCCGAGACGGAGCGTCGCCTCGATGTCCGCCTCGATGTCCGTGATGTTCATCGGAACGGAGGGTTGCCTCGACGTCCACCGGGACGGATGACATCCGCCGGGACGGAGTGTTGCCTCGACGTCCGCCTCGATGTGAGCCCCTAGCGCTTTAGGTGTTTTGGGTGCTTCTTTTGGTAGGTTCAATGAGGCCAGAGCTTTCTTTTGTAGCCCTCATGTAACCCTGTCAGTTAATGGAAAGTTAGAAAATTGGTGCAGCCGTGTTTTGCTTCTTGCGATCGTTTCTTCTTTTTGCATTGTTTATAGGCTGTTGCTTCGAGGCAAAAGGTCGTGGTTAGGTGGCACGGCATCCAGCCCCTAGCCCGAGTGTCGTACAAACATTGCTTGTTTGGCGGTTTGACGAAGGTCGAACGGCACGAAGACAACGTTGTCCCGGCACGGCGACGGAGACGTCGCCCACGGGCCGGTGGGTGGACGCTCTACGCCGCGGTGGAGCGTGCTCGACGCTGCGGCGGAGTTATGGTTGTCCCGGCATGGCGGCGGAGACGTCGCTCACGTGCCGGTGAGTGGACGCTCTACGCCGCGGTGGAGCGTGCTCAACGCCGCGGTGGAGTTAAGGTTGTCCCGGCACGGCTGTGGAGACGTCGCTCATGCGCCAGTGAGTGGATGCTGTACGCCGTGGTGGAGCGTGCTCGACTCCGCGGCGGAGTTAAGGTTGTCTCGGCACGGCGACGGAGACATCGCTCACCCGCTGGTGAGTGGATGCTCCATGCCACAGTGGAGCGTGCTCAACGCCGTGGCGGAGTTACGGTTGTCCCGGCACGGCAGCGGAGACGTCGCTCGCACGCTGGTGAGTGGACGCTCTACGCCGTGGTGGAGCGTGCTTGACGCCGCGGCAGAGTTAGGTTGTCCCGGTACGGCTGCGGAGACGTCGCTCATGCGCCTGTCGACGTACAAACGCCGGCATCGGTGGTCCAGAAGGACCCCCTTTGGGATTCGGCCGGGGAGGTGCTGGAATAGGAGCTACGATCATCTTAGGCCGGGTCTAGATGATAGAACAAGAGACGGTGATTTACCCAGGTTCAGGCCACCGTTGAGGTATAAAACCCTAGTCCTGCTTTGGTGTGTGTATTAATATTTTGTGAGATTACAGAGGTAGCCCCTGGCTCGATCCCAGGGAGCTCTGATGTTCTTGCCTTCGTTAGCTCGAGAAGAGTTGAGTCTAAAAAAGATCCAGCCGCTTGCATGGCCTCGGTTCTCCCCTTATATACCCGGGGGTTTACCACAATGACTGAAGGGCATTAAATACAGTAGGTATGCTACTTACGTAGGGGGCGTGGGCACGCCACGCCGGCCGCCGAAGGCTGCTGTGGAAGGGACGTTTTGCTGACAAGCCGTCCTTGGGAAACGGGTCCTCATGATGGGTTGAAACGCGCTGGAGAAGACTTAACGGGCAAGCTCCCTGCCACGGCACTAACCACCCGGGTCCCACGAACCCAAGGGATGCACCTGGGCGTGCCATACCGCACCCGAAAGTCATAAAGCATGTCAGATGATAACTGACAGGCCTTATCACGCTGGGGGACGCCCGCTTTGGGCCTGGAGTAGGCACGCCTGCTGACAGGCATTAAATGCGCCGGACAGGCCTTAAATGCGCCTGATGGGACACGTGGAAAGGGCCCGCCTGGGCCCTACGAAGGGCGCCGCGGAACTCCCGCCACGTGTAACGGCCGAAGGTCCCACGAGGACTGCTCGGGGAAGGGCCCCTGAGGGGTGCTCGGGGCGCCTTGCCACGTGGCACCGAGGAAGAGACAGGAGTCGCTCGGGGTTCCCGAGCTCAGGGATCCCCGAGCACAAAACTTCGCCATCTCGCTGCACGTGGGCCACTTGACTGAATCAAGAGGGGCCAAGCGGACACAGTGCTCGGGAGGGGGGGTAAGCCCCCGAGCGCGTATTCTCGATTCTCACGCCCTTGGCGACGTGGCATCAAGTTTGGCCCTTTTGCCAACGGCTTAGGGAACCCTAGTTCCCGTACCACCGACAGTAGCCGCCGGGCCTGCTCCCAAGCGCCGGCCCAGAAAGGGGACAAGATTGGGTACGGGCCCAATATTCTTTTGGGCCAACGGAGATGCCGGCCCATTTAGGGAAACCTGCGGGAAGACGATTCGACTTCCACGCGCGGCGCGCGGGGGGAATCGCTCCGGTTTCTGCGCCTCGTGGAGGGGCGCAATGAGTTACGAAAACCGAGCGTCCCCCATGACCGCGTGGCGCACGAAGCGTCACAGCCTTTCCGTAGCTTTTTCGAAATCCTTCCAACCTTTTAAATGCTTCGCCGCCCGTACGCCTCTACTTTTCCACGCCTTTCGCGACTTCGTCTTCTTCCTTGCATTACCTGCCTCGGCTACGCCTTTCCGCCTCCCTGCCCAAAACTCTTTCTCTCTCTCTCTATGCCATACGCCACCATGCCGCGGAAGTCGAGGAGCTCCAAGCGCCGCTCCTCCCCGCCGCCCGCTGTCGCCCCCCGGCATTCTCCCTCGGTCCCGCCTCCTTAACGAGGAGGCCATGGACAAGGTGCGGATGCTGCTGGTGCCACCGGGAAAGAAGGGCTGGAGGGAGGTGCGACCGGCCACGCACCCACCGGCGCCGGAAGATAACGAAACCGTTATCTTTTCCAGTTTCATTGTGGCGGGTCTGGCGTCGCCGTTCTCTGCCTTCTTCCTGGCGGTGCTGGAGGAGTATGAGATCCACCTGATCCATCTCACTCCCAACTCCGTCGTTATGCTGTCGATCTTCGCTCACCTCTGCAAGATGTTCATGGAGGTGATGCCATCGGTGGCGCTCTTCCACCACTATTTTGTGCTCCGGTCAGCGGGGAAGAGCCGGGGCTCTGACCGGAGGGAGACCACGGGGAGCTGAAATTTCTAGCTCCGAGAGAAGGTCGGGGAGTCCTACATTCCGCAGGAGACGCGGAACAAGTGGGACGACTGGCGCCAGCAGTGGTGCTACATGGCCACTAATCCGCACCTTCGGCTGTAGCTTCCCGACGGCCCGGCGGAGCCGCACAGGAGGACATGGGAGTTCATGCCGGAGGACGACGACCTGCTGCAGCAGGTGGTGGACTGGATCGCGCATCTGCGGTCCCTGGGCCTAACGGCGACGATGGTCGTCGGGGACTTCATCCGGCGGCGACTGGCGCTGCTGCAGGATCACGGTCGCGCGCCCGAGGTTGTCCCGACGGTCGCGGTTGCTCCTGGCGCCGCTGATGCCGGGAGGACCGTGGCTCTCGCGACTCAACAGGGCGCGGGAATGGAGACCGAGATGGCGTGGCCCGAGGGAGAGCTCGGGGACTCGGGAGTCCCGAGGACTCCAGTGGGCCCAAGGGCTGTTAGGGGGAGCTTGGCACCCGGAGGCGAGGAGCCCTCCGAACTTGAAGAGTTCTCCGGGAGGGCAAGCTCGCACCCCGCTGAGCCAGCCCGGGGGCTGAGCTTGGTGCACCGCCGGCTGGACCAAGTCCAGGCCGCCCTTACCAAGGAGAAAAAGGCCTTGGAGGAGTAGGAAAAGGCCCTGAGGGAGCTGAGAACAGCTCTGGATGAGCGGGAGGCAGCTCTTGCTTAGGCCGAAGATGACTTCTCTGCGCGCCTTCGTGTCGCCTGCATTGAGCACCAGAGGGTCGTCGAAGATATCGCCAAGGAAAGGGCGGAGGTGTCGGAGATGCGGGCGGCGGCGATAGACGACACCGAGGAGCTGCTCGAGTGTGAGAAGGAGATAGCCTCCCACGAGGCAGAGGTCGCCTGATGCCAGGAGCAGGTCGCTCTTCGAGAGACGCTGCTTGCCACGCAAGAGGCGGCGCTCAGGGAGCGGGCGAGGTGGAGCGGCGCGCTGAGGCCGCCCATAAGGAGGCCGCCGATTGACTCTAGAAAGCGATCGAGGAGAAGGATTGGCGCATCCGAGACTTGGAGCAGCGTGTCGAGGACGGCAACGTCTCCAAGCGGCGGTCGGCAGAGCAGGTGAAGGATCTGCAGGAGGCGCTGCGGCGCGAGGAGGAGAAGGCGACGACGGCAGAAGAGGGCCGCGTCGAGCTTCTGAAGGAACGGGATGACGCGGCCAAGCTGATGCGCAGCATCTTCCGACGGGCCAACAGCGCGGTCGAAGATGCCAGGCTTGGCCGCGTCGGCCAAATCTTGGGCCCGGACTCCTTGGGCAACCTCGCCCTCCACTTCGGCATGACTGCTGATCGGCTGGGGGCGCTGAAGGTGGCGGTGCAGGACTTGGCTGTCCGGGAGGGCCGCGAGTTGGCCGCCGTGGTGGCAGAGCATGTACTTGCGTATTACCGCAGTCGAGACCCCCACTTCTTCTTAGAGCCGGCGAAGCTCGGGTTCGCCGAAGAGGGGGAGGAAGCCGCTCACAAAGCTGTCCGTGAGGTCGCCGAGGAGATTGCCCGCAACTTCTCTCGGGACGCCGACGACGCCGATGACGATGCTGAAGACGACGCCGGCGGGGACTAGACAGTCCCTTTGTATCTTTTATGTTTTTGCTTTTGCTTGAGACCCGAGAGCCTCTGTAAAGACTTTTATGCGATCTTAAATGCAGACTTTGCTCCGCATTTTGTTTCGCTTCTTTTTGCAAGTGTAGAGCGTGGACTTGGCTCCACTTTTTAAACTTGCTACTGATGCGACGATCGGTGCGGACTTGGCTCCGCACCTTTGGACTTGCTGAAGCTTTGAGGTTGAACTTGAGACTTGCTGAAGATGCGTCCGATTCGTCCGCCTGAGCGGGCTGACCCTTCGGTGGCGGCCCCGAGGACCCCAGCCCCCGAGAGTTGGATGCGTCTGGCTCTTGTCCGAGCAGTCTGCCCCGAGGACTCCAGCCCCCCGAGAGCTAGATGCTTCGAACTTGTTATCTTGACATGCCGCACTTCGGGACCCCGAGGACCCTATCTCCCCGAGAAGCTGGAAGCGCCGACCTTCTTGACGATGCCGCACTTCGGGACCCCGAGGACCCTATGTCCTCGAGAAGCTAGAAGCGCCGATTTTCTTGGCGATCTTTGGCGCTTGGGAGCGCGCAACTTTGGGGTCGGACGCCCTACAAGTTCGTCCGAGTGCTTGTGCTCGGGACGGTTTTACGAGTGGTTTAGGCACCAACGGACGTCTTATAGTATTAATTTTTTCTTTATTCAGTTTCAACAGGTTCCTCTTTTACACAGCGAGGTTCTCGCGTGACACGGACCCCTTGCGCCACGAGCCCGTCTATTGGGGTGCTCCGAAGCACCAATGTGAGCGCGTAGGGTACCCGGACGGCTTTTGGCTAGGCTGGTGCCCAGGGTTCGGAAACCAGGCGAGACGACTAGGGCTTTTGGGCGACAACCCGGAATACTCCTCGTGACTCACACCGTTACTTCAGAATGTCCCTGCTTTACGAACGAGCGAGGCATGGGATCGTTGGCGTGAGAAACTATCCGTGGAGGCGGTAAAAGAAAGCTTTAAAGCCGAGGGAAACGTGGCGAAAAACTTAGCTTAGGAGTAGCAACAAGTGCCTTTTCTCTTGCTCTTGTATATTGATACTGGTTTCGTCCTGAGTCTCTGCCTTGATATTGGCGATGGCACTCGGGAGCTTCGCCACAGTTTATCTGTAAACTTCGTAGGCGGTTATGATCCTTTGTGGGCAAGGATGCCTCTTCCTGAGTCTTTTCAAGGCTTCCCTTTGTCAGGACCCACTGGTTTTCGAATCAGCCGACTGGTCCCGAGCACGAGAGGTAGGGTTATCCGGACACTCTGAGAGTTGGTAGCGCTCGGGGCAATCGACCAGGCCGAGCGCCATTGGCCAGGGGCTTATTTGCCCTGACTCGGGGGAACTCGGGGTGCGATTGCCAAGCCGAGCGCTGACGGCTCATCACCAGAGGTCAGATCATCCCGACTTCTCATGTCCCGACCAGTCGGGACCTACTCGCACAATGGGGACATGGGGGCCTGATACTCGCGAAAGCGATCTCCTTGCCGACAAGCGAAAATATAGATAACAAGATACTTGAAACAGGGTGAATACTGCTATCAAAATAGCTTACATGCTATTCCTGAGAAAAACTTATAATACTACTAACGTAGTTTATGATACAAGGGAGCCCCCGAGTGTATATGCAAGCACACGGGCTACTCGGGCGGCCTTTGACCGGACTGGTGCCCAGGGTTCGGGAACCAAGCGACCAGGGTTTAGGCGACGAACCCGGAACACTCCCTAGACTTGTTTTTACTACTCGGGGGGCTGACCCGAAGTGTAAACAAAAACTTACCCGGGACATTCACGGATAAAACTTGCGCAGGTGCTCGATATTCCACACGTTGGATAGCGGCATACCATCCTCCACGGCCAATCGGACTGATCCTGGTCGGGAGACACCGGTCACTCGGTAAGGGCCTTCCCACATTGGGGAGAGTTTGTTCTTTCCTTCCCGCGTCTGGACGCGGCGAAGTACTAGATCTCCGACCTCTAGTGACCGGGCCCAAATATGGTGCTGATGATAGCGTCTCAGACTTTGTTGATATCTGGCGGCACGGAGGGCAGCTCTGCAGCGGTACTCTTTAAGGTAGTTGACGTCCTCGCGCCTTCTTTGCTCTTGATCTTCATCCGAGTACGCCCTGACCCGAGGAGAGCCCAAGGAGATCTCGGAGGGGAGGACTGCTTCCGCCCCGTACACGAGGAAGAAAGAAGTCTCTTCGGTTGCCCTGCTCGGGGAGGTCCGATCTGACCAGAGGACGACAGGGAGCTCGTTGATCCAACCAGCGCCACACTTCTTGAGTCGGTCAAAGGTTCTTGTCTTGAGCCCTTTGAGGACTTGCGCATTGGCGCGCTCGACCTGTCCGTTGGCGCGCGGGTGGGCGACCGAGGCGAAGCAGATCTTGATCCCGATGGACTCGGAGTACTCAAGGAATGCGTCGCTTGTGAACTACGTACTGTTGTCGGTGATAATCCGATTAGGCACTCCAAAGCGGCTCACGATCCCTCGGATGAACTTGATCGCTGTGTGCTTGGTGATCTTGACGACCGGCTCCGCTTCTGTCCACTTAGTGAACTTGTCGATGGCGACGTAGAGGTGCTCGTAGCCCCCGACCGATCGGGGGAACGGACTGATGATATCCAGCTCCCAGACTGTGAAAGGCCATGACAGGGGGATGGTTTGGAGCGCCTAAGCTGGCTGATGAATTTGCTTGGCGTGGAATTGACACGCTTCGCAGTGTCGAACCAGCTCGGCGGCGTCCTGGAGAGCAGTTAGCCAGTAGAAGCCTTGTCGAATGGCCTTCCCGACCAGCGTGCGGGAAGACGCGTGGCTCTCGCACTCGCCCTCGTGGACATCCGCGAGCAAGACGCGGCCTTCTTCCCGGGAGATGCACCGTAGGAAAACGCCATTGGAGCCACGCAGGTAGAGCTCCCCATCTACCAAGGCGTAGCGCTTTGCTTGGCACGCGATCCTTTCAGCAGTGGCATCGTCCTCGGGGAGGATGTTTTCTTTCAGGTATCCCCGGATCTCGGAGATCCAGGAAGCTTCCTGAGGACAGGTGGCGAGCACCAAGTGCTCGCCGGGCGGTGGCATCCTGACGGGATTCCCCACTGAAGGTGCCGCCTGGGTAGGCTCGCATTGGCGCGAGGTTCCCCCTTCGTCTTGGTCAGCGGCCTTGACGGACGGCCGAGTGATCCTTTCTTCAAAGGCCCCAGCCGGGACCGGTTCCTGAGAGGACGCCAGTCACAATAGGTAATCGGCGGCTTCGTTGTGGCGGCGTGGGACATGTTAGAGCTCCAACCCGTCGAACCGCCGCTCCAACCTCCTAACTTCGCTCAGATACGCCACCATTTGGGGATCCGAACACTGGTACTCCTTGGACACTTGGTTGACGACTAGCTGGGAGTCGCCTTTGACAAGAAGTCGTCGGATGCCGAGGGACGCGGCGGCACGGAACCCCGTGAGAAGTCCCTCGTACTCGGCCATGTTGTTGGTGGCTCAGAACAGGAGTTGCGTGACGTATTGGAGCTCTTCACCTGTTGGGGAGGTGAGAACCACTCCAGCCCCCGCGCCCTTAAGCGTGAGGGAGCCGTCGAAGCGCACGGTCCAGTGTTGGGTTCCTTCTTGCCCCGGATGTTGGAAATATGCCCTAGAGGCAATAATAAAGTTGTTATTATTCTATTTTCATGTTCATGATTAAGTTTATGTTCTATGCTAGAATTGCATTGGTTCTTGAATATGAGATTCAGAGAAAAACCTAATTGCATGTGTGGAATAATAAACACCATTCAGATCCCTAGTCAGGCCTCTAGACTAGCTCATGTATTGTTGATGGTCTTGTTTTCCTGATCATGGGCATTGTTAATGTAACAAGGATGCCGGCAATAATGGGAATACATTGTTAGGGTAACAATGGTGTTGGATAGACCCCCTTATGAGATACTGCGAGATCACTTCGTCAATATGTTATCAGTATCTTCTCATTATGTGTTAACGTTTACTTGTGTCCTTAGACCATGAGAATATCGTAGACCCGGATACCGGATGGTTGCTTTGGGGTCATCAAACGTTACTCCGTAACTGGGTAATTATAAAGGTGACTTTCAGGTACACCAGAAAGTATATCGTGGTTCTAGATATCTCAAGACTGGGATTTGCCCATCCGGCGATGGAGAGATACACTCTAGGCCCACTCGGTATTACGGTGTCCCGCATCGCCTGGCCAGGTATTGTGACTAAAAGGTTAGTCACGGGGATACCGGAATACGGAAACGAGAAAAGAGTACAAACCGGTAACGAGGATAACTAGGTATGGTGATCAAGGAGTTGATCACAGGGATACCGTCAAAGTCTCGCCTCGAGTTGTGTAACGTATCGTGAGGCAAAAGGATGATATGCGGTAATACGAGGTTCGCTCGATAAAGATCTTCGATGATATGTGGGAGTCGTTATGGGTGTCCAGATCCCGCTGACGATTATTGACCGGAAGGTGTTCCGGACATGTCCACATATATTCGAACCTATAGGGTCACACGCTTAATGTTTTAGCGACATTTAGAAATGCTACTATTTATGGAGAACGAGAGAGAAGGGTTCCGAAAGTGTTTTGGATGATCTCGAAAGTGTTCCGGGAGGTCCCGGATGGTTCCGGTGATGTCCGAAAGTGTTCCGAAAAGTATCGGAAGATTCTAGAAGGTTTTGGAAGGTTCTAGAAGGTACTAGAAGGGTCTAGAAGTTCTAGAAGGTTCTAGAAGGTTCTGGTGGAGTTGGACTCCAACTCCAACAGGGTGTCCCTGCTGGAGTAGGACTCCACCTGCCTAGGGAGAGCTGCCCCAACCCCAATAAATAGAGGGGCAGGGCACCTCAAAGGGCATCCCGAGCAGCCCCAGAGGCAGCCCCAGAAGCAGCCCTAAACCCTAGGCCGGCCATCTCTAGATTGGCCACAGCCTTCTTTTTCTCTCTCTCTTCTAGATTGGATCTAGTACAGCTGCCGGCGCGCTGCTGCTTCTCCTTCTCGTAGATCCCCGCTGTTCTTGTGTGCTGGTCCACACATTACCGCGGTGTCGCTGATCCGATACGTGTGGATACCTTGGAGACGTCGTATACTTCGGCATTCGATCGGGCGAACTATTCGCGAGGAGATCGCTCTCGCGGCTGGGAGGTATAACCTAGCTGCGGGAGTCTACGGACTTCATCGACATCGGTCAACTTCTCTGCTGCATTAACGTGATCGTCGAAGGTATGATCTCGTTGCCTGCACCTCGATAGTGATCTTGGGGTGGATTGTGCGCGGTAAATTTTTGTTTTGCGTAGCACGTTCCCCAACACCGGATTGGCGGTTAATTCTTCCCCTTCGTCTTCAGGCACCAGCGTCCACTCGGCGACAAAGTCGGCCAAGGCTTTGCCTTTGACTGCCCGGTTGCTGACGAAGCGCAGATTGAACTCACCGAGTTCAATTGCCCACTCGACGATCCGGCCGGTAGCCTCCCGGTTGTGCAGGATGCGGTCGAGGGGGAAGGCAGTAACCACCGAAACCTCATGGGCTTGGAAATAATGCCGTAGCTTTCTGGACACAATAAGGACTGCGTAGAGCATCTTCTGGGCTTGAGGGTAGCGTGTCTTGGCATCTCGTAGTACTTCGCTAACAAAGTAGACTGGACGTTGCAAGACACGGCTTCTGACTGGAACTTCCCCGGGTAAGGCACCCGGGTGGAAGTTCTCGGGCCCGAGCATTGGTGACCGCTCGGGGTCGCCGGGGAGCTCGGACCCCGACCTCTCCATATTGCCAGGGTGCTCGGCCCCTGAGTTAGACTCGTTGCCTCTCGGGAGCTGGGACCCGAGAGCGACCTCCCCGGGCTCCATGCCCGGGAGCTCGTCTCTTGCCCCGAGCATGCTGGGCTGCTTGGGTTTGTCGGGGAGCTCGGGCCCCGACTTCTCGGGACTGCCAGAGAGCTCGGGCCGGACAGCTTTTTCCCTCATGGGAGGTGCTGGGAGCTCGGACCCAACCTCTCGCTCGACCACGAGGATGGCACTTACCACCCAGGGGGTAACCGAGAGGTAGAGGAGCAGAGGCTCCTCGGGGCTCGGGGCCACCAGGACCGGGGGTAAAGTGAGGTACTCTTGAGGCTGTGGAGGGCTTGTTCGGCCTCCAGGGTCCACTCGAAGTGGCCCGACTTCTTGAGGAGCTTGAACAGGAGCAAACCTCGCTCCCCGAGCTTGGAGATGAAGCATCCCAAGGCGACCATGCAGCCCGTTAGGCGCTGCACGTCCTTAAGACGAGCCGGCGGGCGCATCTAGTCGATGGCCCAGATTTTCTCGGGATTCGCCTCTATTCCCCGGTTCGAGACCAGGAAACCGAGGAGCTTGCCTAATGGGACCCCGAAGATGCACTTCTCGGGGTTGAGCTTCATGCGAGTACTGTGGAGACTGGCGAAGGTCTCCGCCAGGTCCTCGATAAGCGTCGCTTGATCCCTTGTTTGACGACAAGGTCATCGATGTAGGCCTCGATATTCCGACCTAACTGGGATTGCAGAGTAATACGCATGGCACGCTGATATGTGGGCCCAGCGTTTTTCAACCCAAAAGGCATGCGAACATAGCAAAAGGTCCCCGCAGGGGTTGTAAAGGAAGTTTTCTCCACATCCTTTACCAACATACTAATCTGGTGATAACCAGAATAAGCATCTAAAAAGCATAAGAGGTCGCATCCCGCAGTGGAATCGACTATCTGATCAATGCGAGGTAAAGGGAAAGGATCTTTGGGACATGCCTTATTGAGGTCGGTATAATCGATGCACATCCTTAGCTTGCCGCCGGCCTTTGGAACCACGACAGGGTTGGTGAGCCAGTCCGAGTGGAGGACTTCTCAGATGAAGCCAGCAACGAGAAGCTTGTCGACCTCCGTCCGAACGAACTCTTGACGTTTTGGTGCTTGACGGTGCACTTTCTGCCCGACGGGCCGCGCGTCGGGGCGCACGGCGAGGCGGTGCTCAATCACCTCCCTAGGGACCCCAGGCATATCCGACGGTTGCCAAGCGAACACGTCAGCATTTTCCCGGAGGAAGGTGATGAGCGCGCTTTCCTATTTGGCGGCCAGGCGACCGCCGATCTTGACGGTCCTGGACTCGTCTTCACCAAGGATCACCTCCTTGATGGGGATGGAGTCGTCGGGGGATGCGGCAGCAGTGGATGAGAACAACTGCTCGGCGCAGAAGACAGAGCTCTTCAGGTCAGCCGGCACCATGATGGCGCCGTTAGGCCCAGGTATCTTGATGGTGAGGTAGGCATAGTGGGAAACCATCATGAATTTGGCAAGCGCCGGACGGCCGAGGATGCCGTTGTACGGGAGGTCGAAGTCGGCGACGTCGAAGACAACGCTCTCCATCCGGAAGTTGTCCCTGGTCCCGAAGGTGACCATCAGGGACACTTGCCCGAGGGGCACCGTGAGGCCTGGAGTGACGCCATGGAAAGGCATCGTCAGCTTCAGGCGTCCGGCTGGCTGCTGCATTTTGCTAAACACCTTGGGGGACAGGAGGTTAAGGCCTGCGCCCCCATCGATTAGCATGCGAGTTACCTTGATATTGCACACCGTTGGGGAGACCACCAGCGGCAGATGGCCCACACCCGAGGTGCTCTCGGGATGATCCGAGTTGTCAAAGGTGATCAGGGTCCCCGACCACTTGAGTGGTCGGGACGCACCGGTACTCGGGGTAGCCAAGCATACTTCTCGTGCCATTAGCTTGAATTGGCACCGGGAAGCATGCGTCGAGGCGCCCCCGTTGATGCATGCGATGGCTTCGGGTTCCTGGAACCCGAGACCATCCTCCTCGTCGTTGCGCTTGTCACCGCCGTCTTCACGGCGCTCCTCACGCTGAAGCTTGTTCTTGTCGGCGAGGAACTTCACCGTCCGGCACTCCGAAAGATCGTGCCGGTCGGTGTGATGAATCGGGCACTATCTGCCGGCACCCTGGACAGGGGCCCAGGATGGCTTCTTGTCACCACTCGCTCCTTCGCGCGGCGGCTTGCGCACTTTGGCCTCGGCTGCCGCGGCAGACTCGGGCTTGCGCTTCTTGTTCTTGCCCTCCCGCTTCCCGGAGGGACGGGAGGATGACGTACCGTTGACCGACGGGTGGTCAGGGCGGGAGTCGTGCCACGCGCGAGCCTCAGCAGCCTTGGCGCATTTGTCCGCGACTGCGAACAGCTCCGCCGTGGATTGGATGTCGCACGTGCCCAGCTTCTCAAGCATTTTCTCGTCGCGCACACCTTGCCGGAAGGCGACAATGACTGCCTAAGAGGTAATCTTAGGGATGGTGTTGTGCACCTAGCTGAAACGCTGGATGAAGTGCCGCAACGTTTCCCCTTTGCGCTGTTTGAGCGCGTGGAGATCACTCTCCATGCCAGGGCGCTCGAAAGTGCCCTGGAAATTAGCCACGAACTGGTGGCAGAGGTCCTCCCACGAGCCGATCGAACTCGAGGGGAGGTTCATGAGCCATGAACGGGCGAAGCCCTTCAAGGCCATGGGGAACCAATTGGCCATTACCTTCTCATCCCCCTTGCCGCCTGGACGGCGGTGGTGTAGATCTGGAGAAACTCCTCCGGGTGGAAGGAGCCGTCATATTTTTGCGGCAACTCGGGGCGGAACTTGTCTGGCCAGTTGACGCGACGGAGGTCCGGGGTGAAAGCCTGGCAGCCTGCTCCGTAGAGCGGCGTGCCGGCTTTCGCCACCGGCTGCGCCCGGGCACGCACCGGAGAGCGCTGACGGCTTGCAGCAGGGCCGGAGGAGGATTGGCCCTCATCTACCCAGTCTGCGTGTCGCCTCTCCTGGTGGCGCTCGATAGTGACGCGGGCGTCTTCATCCTCCCTTTGCCGATCGAGCCGATGACGAAGATCGGGGCAACGTCCATGAGGGGAGGCGACAGAATGATGGGAGCCGCGGGGTGGTTCCCTTGCTCCAATGCGCGATGGACGCGGTGGGAGCGGCGGCGGCGAAGCTGCAGGGACAGCGCAGGTGTTGCCATGCCTGGAAGAGGTGTGGGAATTCCAGGCCGCCTCCTGACGGCGAGCGGTGGCCACCAGGTTGGTTACCTCCTGGAGCCAAGGGCCCACAGGAGATATTCCTTCCACCTGGGTGGGAGGATGCCGGAGGAGAAGCTGCGCAGCATGGAGCGTGCCAGTGGCCTCTCCTGGCGGGTCGAAGTCTAGCCGGTGCCGTACCGGCTGGGGGATCTCGATGACAGAGGGATCGGCTTGCGCCTCTCCTTCCGCCGTATAACAGGACTGCGACGAAGTGCCACTGGGCGCAGTGTGGCGCCCTTCCATCAGCGTTGGCGCTGATAGTGCTGAGGGTGAATGTATGGAAGGAGTCGGCAGCCGATGCCCCCTCCGGGGATGCGGCTGTTGACTGGCCATGGAAGATGTAGCTTCGAAACCTTGACCTCCCCTACCTGGCGCGCCAGATGTCGACGTACAAACGCCGGCGTCAGTGGTCCGGAAGGACCCCCTTTGGGATTCGGCCGGGGAGGTGCTGGAACAGGAGCTACGATCATCCTAGGCTGGGTCTGGATGATAGAACAAGAGACGGTGATTTACCCAGGTTCAGGCCACCATTGAGGTGTAAAACCCTAGTCCTGCTTTGGTGTGTGTATTAATGTTTTGTGAGATTACAGAGGAAGCCCCTGGCTTGATCCCAGGGAGCTCTGATGTTCTTGCCTTCATTAGCTCGAGAAGAGTTGAGTCTAAAAAGATCCAGCCGCTTGCATGGCCTCGGTTCTCCCCTTATATACCCGGGGGTTTACCACAATGGCCGAAGGGCATTAAATGCAGCAAGCATGCTGTTTACGTAAGGGGCATGGGCACGCCACGCCGGCCGCCGATGGCTGCTGCGGAAGGGACATTTTGCTGACAAGCCGTCCTTGGGAAACGGGTCCTCATGATGGGTTGAAACGCGCTGGAGAAGACTTAACGGGCAAGCTCCCTGCCACGGCACCAACCACCCGGGTCCCACGGACCCAAGGGATGCACCTGGGCGTGCCGTACCACGCCCGAAAGTCATAAAGCATTTCAGATGATAACTGACAGGTCTTATCACGTCGGGGGATACCCGCTTTGGGCCTAGAGTAGGCACGCCTGCTGACAGGCATTAAATGCGCCGGACAGACCTTAAATGCGCCCGATGGGACACGTGGAAAGGGCCCGCCTGGGCCCTACGAAGGGCGCCGCGGAACTCCCGCCACGTGTAACGGCCGAAGGTCCCACGAGGACTGCTCGGGGAAGGGCCCCTGAGGGGTGCTCGGGGCCCCTTGCCACGTGGCACCGAGGAAGAGACAGGAGGCGCTCGGGGTTCCCGAGCTCGGGGATCCCCGAGCACAAAACTTCGTCATCTCGCTGCACGTGGGCCACTTGACTGAACCAAGAGGGGCCAAGCGGACATAGTGCTCGGGGGGGGAGGTGGGTAAGCCCCCGAGCGCGTATTCTCGATTCTCACGCCCTTGACGACGTGGCATCAAGTTTGGCCCTTTTGCCAACGGCTTAGGGAACCCTAGTTCCCCTACCGCCGACAACGCCGGTGAGTGGATGCTCTACGCCGTGGTGGAGCTGTTCGACTCCGCGGCGGAGTTAAGGTTGTCCCAGCACGGCGACGGAGATGTCACTCACGCGTCGGTGAGTGGACGCCCTACGCCGTGGTGGAGCGTGCTCGATGCCGCGGCGGAGTTATGGTTGTCCCGGCACGGTGGCGGAGACGTCGCTCACGCGCCGGTGAGTGGATGCTCTACGCCACGGTGGAGCGTGCTTGACGCCGCGGCGGAGTTAAGGTTGTCTCGGCACAGCTGTGGAGACGTCACTCACGCGCTGGTGAGTGGACGCTCTACGCCGTGGTGGAGCGTGCTCGACTCCACGACGGAGTTAATGTTGTCCCGGCACGGCGACGGAGAAGTCGCTCGCGCGCCGGTGAGTGGATGCTCTACGCCGTGGTGGAGCGTGCTCGATGCCACGGCGGAGTTATGGTTGTCCCGGCACGGCGATGGAGACGTCGCTCGCGCGCCTATGAGTGGACGCTCTACGCTGCGGTGGAGCGTGCTTGACGCCGCAGCGGAGTTAAGGTTGTCCCGGCACGGCTGCGGAGACATTGCTCATGCGCTGGTAAGTGGACGCTCTACGCCGCGGTGGAGCGTGCTTGACGCTGCGGCGGAGTTAAGGTTGTCCAGGCACGGCTGCGGAGACGTCGCTCATGCGCTGGTGAGTGGACGCTCTACGCCGTGGTGGAGCGTGCTCGACTCCGCGACGGAGTTAAGGTTGTCCCGACACTGTGACGGAGAAGTCGCTCACGCGCCGGTGAGTGGACGCTCTACGCCGCGGTGGAGTGTGCTCGACACCGCGGTGGAGTTAAGGTTGTCCCGACATGGCGACGGAGACGTTGCTCACGTGGCGGTGCGGGGACACTCAACCCCGCCTCGGAGTGTGTTCTATACCATAGTGGAGCCAATGTAATCCCGACATGGCGATGGAGACGTTGCTCACGTGGCGGTGAGGGGATTCTCTACTCCGCGGTGGAGCATGCTCTACGTCACGGGGGAGACAAAGTTGTCCCGACACAGCGACGGAGACGTTGCTCACGTGGCGGTGCGGGGACCCTCAACCCCGCGTCGGAGCGTGTTCTACACCACGGTGGAGCCAATGTAATCCCGACACAGCGACGGAGATGTTGCTCACGTGGCGGTGAGGGGATTGTTGACGACGAGCCCCTGCTATCGCCAAAGGGGGCACAGAGGACGCCGAGTCCGAGAGTGCACGAGGACGACATCGACGACGAGCCCCTATGCTTGTGTGCGCTGTCAGAGAAGAGCAAGCACACAAACAAGGCAGAGGTTATGCGCATCACAGCTCCCCGACAGAATCCTAGTTGACATGACTTCTTGCCCGGTTCCCACAGACGGCGCCAACTGTCGTAGCTACGGGACTAGGCAGTGTATTTGAGGCACCCCCGATCGGTTACGTCGACCTCCGGGAGTACCAAAGGAGTACGAGCAAGTTTGGTGTCCGTCGAGGAGGAGCGCGTATTACTGCGACCGACGAGGCGAAATGTGAAACGCTCATGTCGAGGATAAATGGAAACTTCCGTGTCGGGGCGAAGTGAAAACTCTCGTATTGATTTCAGGAATCACAATTTATGCGGGGCAAAAATGGATCCCCTTCTCTCTACCCCCTGGGGGGTATTTATAGGGTTTGAGAATAGAAAATGGGAGATTACAATTTTGCCCTCACATGAGAGGGAATTTGCAAGGGTATTATGGTCATTTGCCCATCCTTAAAGGATATTGGGAGAATATTCCCGGGCATCTTTAGGGAATATTCTTTGGCATCTTTGGAGGAATCCCTAAGCACGTCGAGGTGATCTTTGACGACGTCGATGTAGACCTTGACGATGTCGACGTAGTCCCCGACGACGTCGAACGTCGAGGTAGTCCTTGACGACGTGTTGCCCTTGACGACGGGGCGAAGCGTGGCCTCGACATGAGCCGGGACGGAGCACGGTCTCGACGTCCGCCGGGACGGGGCACGGTCTCGACGTCCACCGGGACGGGGCACGGCCCCGACGCGCCGATGACGCGAGCGAAGTTTATTGATGCTAGGTGAAGTGGGTTGATACAGGGAGGGGGTCTTGTCGTTGCCAGGGGAAGCCCGTTGGTTCGGGGTAACGCGGGGACCCTTCCCCCAATAGGAAGAATCACGTTACCACAAGGAAGAAAGTCGAAAAGGAGCCAAAAAAGCGTAAGCAAAATGAAGATGTTGCTGGTATGATGGAGGGTATCTTGCATTGCAAACAAAACAAGCTGAGGAGCTAAAGACTGTGGATGATTTCTCCATCAAGAAATGTATTTCAGTGGTGAACACAATGGGAGAGTTATCAATTGATGAGAAAGCTGATGCCTTTGAGGTGTTCAAGAGTGAGCAGAATAGATAAATTTTTCTTAGTGCAGATGAAGCTAGTCATCTTGTATGGTTAAGAAGGCGGATGGATCATTACAGATCAATGTAGTAGAAAAGGTATGAAAGCTAGGTAGGTACCTGTTCTTAAGAAATGAGCTTGTAAAGGCGTCTAGATTCATTTAACCTATTCTAAATTATGCTAACCATAGTACAGATGATTATTTAGCAACTATTCCATTGTTCATTTAGTTGCATAGAAGTATAGGGCCTGTTTTGGTTCCTTTGCTTTAAGATTCCCACCCTGATGTCTTCGTTGTTCAGGTCAGTGGAAATAAAATTACATTCAGCTGCCTTATCCACATGTATGGTTCAGAATTACACAAATATATGTCCAATCACTACCACTGTCAGCATATAATTCCATTGTATAATTCTTTCTTTTTAATTGGATTTAGCAATTTAGAATTCATAATCCACCATGCTAAGTAAACCGATGTCTTCTTGCGCAGTTTCAGTAGTAAATCATGTTATGCAATGTATACAGTGATCTATGCTGACACCATTTTCATTTTGACAATGTAGAGTAGTGACAGAGGAATGCACTTCTCTCTAGTATGTCCTGGATGCAGCGGCCCAAACGACGAACTGAATGATTTGTTTTATTTGTGTACCTCACCGTTGATTCCTAACCAAAAGAACCGAACTAGAGGGGATTTGGTGGAGCAAAACCTGAAGTTTTGGTCTTTCTCGTTGTAGAAGGCTAGAAGCTATATTGCTTGGCTGCTATTTTTGTGAAATTTCACCAGAGTGGACATAGATGCTCTATTGTGAACTTACTTTTGCATAGTCTATCTGGAGGCTGTCACAACATAGCAGCACTCATTCCTGATATTTCAGTTATGTTGTTATCCATTATCTGGGCTTATCTTTGATACGTTGTCCTTCACTTCACTCCTGATACAGCTGAGACTGAAGCTATTATCATTCTAACCTGTTTATTATGTGCAGCAGTGTTCTTTGAAAAAAAAATTTGTGCAGCACAGCAGTGCAGCAGTACTAAACTAGCTGTGCAACTAAAGTATCTCGCCTCTCTTCATGCTGTCCTGTGAACAAATTTATGCCCACTCGTGTGAAGTAGCTTGGCTGGGCTTTAATGTAAGTTAGAAACTATAGCTGTGATGTTTTTATTTGAACTAGCATCTTTCTTCTAAACCGAAAGGGAAGGGAAGGGATTGGGAAGGGATTAGTACCTCTAGGGATTAGAAAGTGATTAGTTCTACTAGGGATTGTGTGGAAGGAGGGGATCAACCCAATCCACTAGGGGATTAGTTCCCCTAGTGGATTATTTCCCCACCTCCCAAACAAAGCCTGAAGGGGATAATCCTCCGCTATAGAAATAAAAAAAGGAAAAGAAAAAATTAGAAACGATGAACTGAAGCAGCGCCTTCCCATCGCAATTGGTAGGACGCCTCGATTGCCACAGTGAGGTGCCTAACCAGCTTGGTGGCCTCCTAGTCCTGAGGCAGGCAGATCTAGATCTGTAGTCAATGAGCTCCCTTGGACATCCTCCTGACGCAAATAAGCGGGTCGAAGAGCTCATACTGCTGCTGCATGCTACACAACAAGATCGGGAGGGCTCCAGGACGAGATGACTGGGGAGCTACCGGTGGAGCAGAGGTGGGATAAGAGAACATCGAGCAGCCAATGTACTTGGGCATGGGCGGAGGCACACCAGGTGCGCTCGTAGGTGGAGAAGCTGACATTGCAGCGTTCGCTCGTGGGCATGCTAATGTCGCGAGTGGTGAAGAAGAGAAGATCCGAAATAGCGGCTGGGGGCAGGCAGATCCGGAGCTCCTCCCATCGTAGCAGGTCAAGTGGCGTTGGTGGTGGCACTGGAGAGGCAAAGAGGATGTATAGGACGGGCATCGTCTCCTCTGACAATGATGAAGTGTTGGGCTATAGGGTCCCAGGCCAAGGAGGCGGGGGAGTCGTAGGAGTTGCAAGGGAGAGAGATGACACGAGCAGCGAGCGAGAGGGATAGGTAGATCCTCCCACAGATCAAGAGGAGTTTTTTTCATCTCAGAAATTTAGCCAGAAGGGGTCGAGATTTCCTTAACCAAATGAACTTTTCAAAGAGAGTTTACAACGGGTCTTTTTATCCTCAGGATTGGGCCGGGTCCCTGTCTTCCCCCGTGCACCAAACGAGCCCTGAATGGACCACGGCCTACATGGCATACACAGCGGACACATACGCCATTTCTTCTCCGCTGTGCCTACCACAGGCCACGTGTAACGCGTGCCACGATAATACCATTCCAGTCAATGACAGCACTGCCCCACAACCCCTCAGGCCCTACCTGTCACCTCCATACAGAGCCAAAAAAAACTCACACCCCAGCAGATAGGGCCATCAATCCACGCGCGCATTCACGCCCGCATCCAAAACTGATTCCCTCCGACCCACCAAAAGCAGCACCCATTAATTTCCCCCCTTTTACTTTCCTATTAAATCGGCGAATTGTCGCCTTAGAAACCAGGATTCCGAGCGGAAACAGCAGCACTGTCGCGTCCTGATCAGAAATTCTTGCATTTGTTTCCCTTGTTCGCTTCGATCGAACTGATAGGAGTAGATATAAACAAGAACTGTATTAGCAGGTGGTAATTGCTGCCCCAATTGGTGGATGTTCCATCCCGATTGCTCGATCGACGATTTAGCTGCGATTTGTGAGTTGTTAGCACTTTTATCTAGGGTTTCCGATTCCCCGCCTCAAGGAAAAGTTGCAGGAATCGTAATCTCTCTCCCTTTTTCCCTTTGTCTTTTGCTTCAGAATTTTGGTGAATTTTTCGTGGATTCCGCGGAGGAAGGCGTGACCAGTCGCGATGCAATACCACCACCGCAGCCGCCTACCACCGCCGCCTCCACCGCCGTTCGCCCGCGGCGGTGGCGCCGCGCACCCCCGTGGCCACAAGCAGCTGTACGCTCCTCCTCCTCCTCCTCGGCCGCCGCTACCCGCACCGCCACCGCCGCCCCAGCGCAGGTACGAGGTGCTCATGGAGGCCGGCCGCCTCGCGGCCGAGTACCTGGTATCCACGGGCGTGCTCCCGCCATCCTCGCTACAACGCGGTGGGGGCGCGTGGGCCGCTCCTCCGCCTCCTCCGCCACCGCCTCAGCAGCAGCAGGAACCTCCCGCGTTCTACGGCAGGAAGAGGTACGAAGATGTATATAGCAACAACCCTAGCACCCGGCCTAGGCGGAATAATGGCACTAGTAGCAGTAGCAGTAATAGAGATGATTACAGTAATGGTGGCAGCTACAATGGGAGAGGGAAGAGGAGATATGGGGAGCACAGGAGGGGGCATTCGGATTGGCTGAGGGAGAGGGAGAAGGAGAGGGGAAGGTTGAGTTCGAATGGTCGGCGCTATGAGGAAGATGAGGATGGGGCTCCTGGGTTCCGAAGGGATCGGCACGGCAGTGGGGGGAATGATGAGGCGAGGAGTTGTGTGATGGAGGAGGTGAGGGAGGTGACACCATTGATGGTGAAGGCTGTAGTGGAGTTGGAAACGGACGATACTAGGTTGAAGGCAGTGAGCTCCACTGGTGATATTAGGAAGGATGCTGATGCTCCCCCTGAGGTGCGCGGTGAAAATGAGGAAGGTGAGATGAAGGAGGATAAGGTATTGAGTTCAGAACTGGGGGTGGTGGAGCAAGGAATGGATGCTAATGGTGATGTTAATAAGGCTTCTACTGATGTTGTTATGGAGGCAGAGGCGAAGCTTCTTTTGCCAGATGATAAGGTTGCGGATGAGAAAGCTGAAGATAATGACAAAGTTTTGTGTGAGACTTCTTTGGATCGCATTGCCTTGGATGATGAGGCGACAAATTTGGAAAATGATTTGCATGTTGACAGTAGGAATTTGCTTAAACATTGTGACCTTGCAAAAGCCCCAACGAAGCCCAGGTCAGTGCGTGCACATAGAAATGCAGCATCTGTCCAAAAAGAAACTGCAGTAACTGAAACAGTTGATCTAGTTTCTTCTAGAGAACCTTCCCAGATGGTAGTCGATGAAGTGGCAAATGAGAGATCGTTGACTAACATCCAGTCGGACAACAGAGAAGATCAAATCTACCAAGAAAGCACTGGCTCTAGCACATGTTGCAATGAAATGATGGAACCGATGCTTCTCCAAGATTACAAAACATCAGTTGTGACTGAAAATATGACAGAAGACAAGAATGATGCACAACTCAACGGAGTCCAGAAATACAATGAAGAAACTGATGTATCACCTTTGATGACTTCTCAGAAGGATAACTTGATGCAAGAAACCAACCTATCTCCATTGGCAGATTCACACAAGGATAGCTTGATCAAAGAGACCAACCTATCTTCATTGACCGATTCGCACAAGGATAGCTTGATCGAAGAAACCAACATATCTCCGTTAACAGATTCGGACAAGGATAGCTTGATCGCAGAAACCGACTTATCTCCCTTGACAGATCCGCACAAGGATAGCTTGATCAAAGAAACAGACCCATCTCCATTGACAGCTTCCTATCAAGATAGCTTGATGCAAGAAACTGACTTACCTCGGACAATGTCTTCGCACGAGAATAACTTAAATCTGCAATTTAAGGAAGGAACTCAGATTTGTGATATTGAAATGCTGCCACAAGATGTGGACTTGATTGAGTTGTCTGATCAGAGGGAAATCGTTGGTGCTGAATTATTTTCTACTGTTGGGGATGAAACTATCATCAAAATGGAGGAAGAAAAGCTGGATCAGTCGAGATCATTTAAAATTTGTGATATTAGTTTAGTTGGTGATACAAAGGGTGCTGCAATACATAATAATCGTGGGTTGGGCCAATGCTCTGCCGAAGGATCTTCCGCGGAGGCACAGAAACTACCGCGGGAAGATTTTGTAGCTAGTACAGGAGATAATGTCAGTGGTACAGATGATTTAAGCCAACTTTCATCAGACAATAAGGCTGTTCAAGTAATTGATATAGAAGATGACACACCAATTGAAATTGCTGGATTTGATTCCTCAAAAGCAAAGTGAGTTACTTTGACTCTAGTTATGTCCTTGTCTAGCATGATGGTTGAATGGATTCCAAATTTTTTGTTGATACCATGTTATAATGATTTAGGGATTGCTTTTTAGCGCTTGAAAATGGCATCTATATTTCTCTCTCATTTGTTTTCATGTGTCAAGAGGCTTATCAAATAGTTCATGAGTAATACTTTGTTGCATTGGAGCATCCATACGCTGTTTGTTAAGTTTGCTGCATTGTAGGGTTTCTACTTATAGATATAATGTGCTGTTAAACAGGAACGAGATGATATGCTCTAGCATGGATAACATGATGCACCCTGGTATACATACTGATGATCTTCCTATTATTCAAGATGGTTACAATATTGCAATTTCTGATTACCTCGGTGCTGATATACCATGCTACACATCAATGCAACCGGATCTTCAGGCTGGTATATGTACCAACGACCCAGAGGTGAGACTTTCTGATTCTTTTATTTAGTTGCCACATGGAGGACCTGTAGTGAAGTTCCAATGAATAATTTTTTTATAATTTAGTCTTACTGCATTGTTTGTGTGGATAGGATATTAATCTTTTTTGTTTTCCTTTCAGGGTATCCCTGTCATGGATGATCCAATATATGGGTCTCTCACTGATATCGGTAATTGTTACTCAATTATCTGTTCCCCTAATTTGCTAGATAGCACCTACTTTAGGTCTCCATGTCCTCTTGTCTGTTTTTCCTATATTAGTCTCAGATACATAATTTATTAGTTATGAGCTGCATTCCTTTGTCTTTTGTTATTATGGGCTTTGAGCCCTGTGCACAGGAGCCGTGCGGCAAGCCCGCAGCGGCAATAACGTGGGCTCAGCATGTGTTTATGCTAGCAGCTTCGTGTGGGCATTAAGAAAGACATAGGATAGTTGAGAGATAGGAAAGAGTCTTAATAAAAGGAATAAATCAGGTAATAAGTATCCTTGTTGGATACGTTAGGTCTTTGTGTCTAAATTAGGAAGAGTCAAACTAAATTAGGAAGGTGGAGTTATGGTTCAGTTTAGAGTTGGAGTTGTGATCCAGGTTGTGGATCAAGTCAGCCACCTATATAAGGGCACCGCTACAAATCGGCATGCCTAATTTTGTATTTCATAGGCACAGTGCACAACCGTCGGATTAGACGGCAAGATTAGCAATAAACATGATTAGCTAAATTTACGGGAAACATTTTCAGTGACTATAGAAAACAATTGTAGTGATAATATGAAACATCGTGGGCTCCTTCTGTTAATGCAAATATGGAAACATTTGTACAGTGAGAGGGAAACACTTTACTTAACCTTGCGCAACAAAATTTTCAAACCAATACAACAATGGAAACACATGTTGTAGATCCTATTTTTAAGGAAACTGATCCGAAATTTTAGGGAACAAACTGCGAATTTAATTGGTTTAATTGACGATTGAATTGGCCAGAGTAGATATGCATGGAAACATTGTTGTCGTGATACAGAAACATATCGTTAAGATGTAGGCAACAAACTTGTTGAGCCACTGCAACACACGTCATATAAAATGCTCCCTAGGTATTTTGTCTCGTATACAACAAAAAAATGCTTCCTATACAACAAAAAAATGTTTCATCTACATGTTCTCGGTGACGCATTTTACCAAAACTTGCACAACAAATTTGTCAAACCAATACAACGATTAATGTTTCATTCATCCGGAAAACTTTTTTATGTTTCTTTTATCCGGGGATTTTGTTTCCTATACAACAAGAAATTGATTCATATACAAGCAACCCCGATCGAGCTGTGTACGTCGTGGCCTGAGCCCAAGGTTCTGCTCTGATCCCTCGCTCTGGTACACGTACGAGGATCTCGCGGTGGTGGGTGGCGAACATGGCCGGCGGCAGCGGCGGCGACTGCCCTTCTCCGACGACGCGTACTGGGACTCCTCGGCCCTATTCGCGGAGCTCGGCTGGGCGGCCGGTTTCGGTTTCGTCGACGACGGCGCTAGGGAGCTGCTGCCGCCGCTGGATCAGCCTCCGGCGACGTCGGCCGGGTCCGTTGACGGCGGCGGCGCGTCGTCGAGCTCGACGATGCGGCGCACCACCCCCGCCGCTTCCTCCTTGGGGTCCCGGCAGATGTACACGATCCGGCCGAGTCCAGTGCCCTCTGCCGTGATCCCTTTTTCCCGGAGCTCCCCACGCACCGGTGCCTCGCCACCGCAGTCCAGCACCGAGGGGGCTCCCCCGCATTCCTCCTCAGAACTGTCGGCCGCCATTGGAGCTCAAGCTCCGAGCTCGCCAGGTCTTCAAATCCACCCCGCCTCGGCCAGAGCCCCACCGGCTGCTCACCCACGTCGCAGGCCTAGCGTTGCTCCCCCGAGCGCCCTCGGCCTCTCCACCGAACACCACCAGCCTCGAGCCCGAGGAGCGCCGCCGTCGACCTCGGTTCCCCAGGGCGCCGTGCCACCTCTCCAATCGCCCGAGCTCGGCATCAATGACCTCGGCTGCGGCATCGCGGGGACGCCTTCCTCAACCGCCGCCCGACCGAGCACTCCCGCGGCGCCTCCTGCCCCCGTGCCACCGGAGCTCCTCGACGTAGGGCATGTGGGTGGCGAGCACGCGTGGCCGGAGGGCGGCGGTGGGGAAAAATAGGAGAGAGGAAAACCTAATTAGCAATTAGGGGATTATATAGGTTAAGTAAACACCGTTGGATCAGCCTCCGGATTGGACGGCTCCGCGCTAGGCCGAGCAGAGCTTCGAATCGGTATGCCGGGCTGTAGCATTTCCCCCTATATAAAGGGCTATTATGTAATGCATTTAATCAATCAATGAAATTATCAAAACTTCCCCAAAGCCTCAGAGCCTCTGCCGCCGGTTTTTGAGGGCGAGTGCCCTATCCCTGGTCTCTGGACCCTTACCCAGGCCAATTCATAACAGATGGAACATTCTGGTCCAAGGCTTTTCTGGTATAATGTTCTGGTATAAAGAGATAGATCGATATATCCTGTTATACAGACTATATTTGTCAGATAGCCTATGCAGAGTCATAGATAGCCCAAGATAAATAATGCAGTGAGTACCTCGAACTCAGTTTTCGATGTGGGAGCTTCTGATTGATCAAGATTCAAATAAGATTGTACTGTCATGGCAGCCCATAACGCCCCGTGCTTGATCTCTTCCTATCACCTACAAGCTGGGTCGCATTTTATATGGCCCATGTTTTGGTGGAATAAATGTGAATTCTTGATGGAGCATGGAAGGACAAGGCTTAGGACATGAGGAATCATTGACCGAAGGGCCATGTTGTTCTATGTTCCAAGAAGGAAAAGGCTGTGATGGTTGTCCTCTTCTCACTGGTACCAGAATGGCGTATCAACGAGAATTAGAAGCCATACCAAATGCATCCTCTTTTGTTCTGTTTAGGAAATGGAGTGGAACTTTCCGGCCATTCCAGCTGGAAACCTGGAACAGAACATAATCAACAACTTTGGTCAGATGTCCTTTCGCATCTTTCTACTCCCTCTGATCACAAATGTAGGTTGCCGTCGAATGCATGCAGTCAACTTTTTGAAATTTTGACCACTAATAGGTGCAAAATACATTGATACACTTCATGAAAATAATGTCATTAGATCCGTCTTGCAAAATTGTTTCATTCTTTGCACTTGTTATTATTTTTTCTATAACATAATTACGGATGAAAATTATAGTCAAAGTCTTGTGTTGGAGACTATGAAAAGTCAAAAATGACTTACATTTACGATCGGAGGGAGTACTTGATTATATGTTGACTATTAGCGAATATATCCGTAAGTTGTAATTCCTGTGAACATCAAAAATGAGAAAACAAGTACAAATTCACTTTTTGGTCGTTACTCAGCAAGACGTCTACACGATATCGAGGGAACAAACTATCAGGTTAGAGTAAAACTAAATTTATATACACTAATTAGTCAGTATTCGACAAACATGTCTACACATTATGAGGCTCTGGAGAAACTGCTTAAGGTTTGCCATTTATGTCCAGTGCACCTAAATTTCAAAAAAAGTATGTACAGTGGCCAGTGCACCTTGATAATTGTGGCTAAATGCCTCTTTTCAATGGTTTCATTTAACTGAGCAAGTTCTAAGTACTTGTGCAATGCCCCTCACTACAAAAGATGAGATTTCTCGTAGCTTTGCTCAGGGATGAAATCAAACCCAGGCTGCCTGGGTTGCAGGCCCAGTAGCCCTGTTATCACCTAAAGCTAAGTCTCCATTTTCCTTTGAAGCCCAGCCTGTCATCCCCTTCCTGCGCCTTCTGTAGCACAGCAGAAGCCCAACTTGCCGCATGCATTGTACTCTCCTATATGTTAGCCTGGGCCCACATTGGCTTGAGGTAAATAAAGCATTCCCACAATATTGAATTTTTTTACTAGCTTGGATTAGAACCAGTGACCTACAGGCTTTATATCAGTACATTTTCTTAACAAAAAAGAACTGAATGTTTTCGCTGCTGTGTGCACAAAAATCGAACCTAGGACCTCACACTCCTATACTCCTGTCCCCTGCACTCCACCTCCTTGAACTCTATTTGCCTATCTTCTATACTTACTACAGTACTTATTATAACAAGTGGTTGCACTTCTGCAGGTAAGTTATACCACACATGATATCCATATCCTATGCAACTCGGTGCTGTATACGTGCACACTAACTGTAGTATATATTATGAAAGCCCTCCCTGTTCCTAATTTCAGTTCTGAGTCGCTTTGTTCATGTTGTTTAAGTCGAATGGGTGGATGTGGTCAGACTCACAGTTACCAATCTGGTTCATTCACTTGGGTCGTCATCAGCGTACACCTTAGTCTTGTATCATGCTCTTTGAGAGACAATAAATCCTCTGCAGATACTTTGTATTCACATGTTTGCACGAATCATCAATGCTGATGTGCTGTTTGTGTGAAGAGAAACTAAGGAAGTGGGAAAAATATTTGTTTCGCCTGTTAAAAAATTTAATAACTGACCACAATAGCATTTCGTTTACCCGTGAAGTTCATAGCTAACTGATTATTTTCTTTGCCCAATATCGCGGGTGTCAATCTTAATCGTCCTATTTCTGCCTTCCACTTCTTTTATACTCTTGGACTTGATCCCTGTCCGCCAAATTAGAGCATACCTTTTTATCTGATTTACAGATTATCTGTTTGATATGTGAAAAAGTTTGGTCTACTTGCATTGAAATTGATCTGCCAGTCTTATTAGATCAAGAACCAAAGCGAATATTGGAACAGTATTTAGGGCGCTAGTGAAATGAATGGCATACTCATACCTTGATATTCGACACCTTGGCAATTAGAGATCCAGGATTACGTGATAAGTAGACATTTTGCTTGGTACTTTGAGAACCGCTGCATGCTTGAACATATGTCATAAACTGAGACATTAGCTTATTTCTTGTTCTATGCGCTTGAGCAAAAATGACATATTTTTGGACTAAGGGTGGTAACATATTTGCACATATTGTGCATGTTATTGTTAACATTGCATACTTTGAAGAGTTTGTTGGATGATATTTAGGGTCAGTTTACTCCCAGAGCTGAAGTATTTTTACATTTTGGTGCTATCAGGTTTCATGGATGTCTGGGGCCAGCCAGCTCAGGACTTTGAGAAATTCTTCTAATCCGCTGGTGAGGGCCGAAATTGTTCAGAAATGTGACAAAATAACATGTGTAGCATAGCATAGACAAGAATAAGTAGATTGCGTCTCCTCTCAGAGATATGGTGTATCAATCGTAATGTAGCAATAGAGAAATTCTAGGTATTGATACCGGTTTGATGGAGCAATTCCCTGATTCAAATGTGTTATTATGTGTAGACATACAGCTTGATATTGCAGGATGCAGACTGTCTTCTGTTTTCTTGATATACTGTTGTGCTGTAAACATGCCTTCATTGGATCAGCGTATGCTGGTTATGCCGCAGGTTGGAATTTACTGTGCCAACAACGGGCATGATCCGTTTATCATGATTGGGCTACAAATGGACCGTAGTGAGATTATGAGGCCTAAAATAATACAATTCCCTTTCTTCTTGATATCCTTGGTTTTGTACATCAGTTGAGAAATGAAGTAGAAATAGCCAAACACAGGGTACAAATTGAAATACAAGTCCGCGACGTCTTCATGAAGCCTAAGCAGATTATAAGCTTCTCGAGATGATGTCGAAGTATAAAAAGAGAAAATACAAGTACGTTACTTTTTGTTCTCACAGAAAGTGCATAAGCATGTGGAAGACTAGACTAATAATCTAAAACAGCGTCTAGTACTAGTGCCTAGGGATCAATGGTTGTTAGTTTTGTCTCTACAATGTGCGATGTTATTTCAAGTTCAAAATTGCGTTGTTGAAGTGATGTCTTTGCTTAGTTGCTACTACTATATATGCAAAGCACAAACATAAAGAATCTAGCCGCCCTGTTTCCACTTCAGTTTCAAGAGTAGAGTGCTATTTCTACCAAACCATAACTCGAAAGGAAGAATGCAAATGAAGAACATCAGCTTGTGAAGTTCATCACGGTCGATGCACGTGGGAACTTTACTGGCGCCGGGGACGCGAGCCCCGAAGTAGTATATTTCCGTGATGATGTCGAGGTTTTCGCGTGGAGAAATTTGTGAATTGGCGTCCCTATTTATGCACCAGCATCTCATAGTTTATACAATTTGTAACTGCATTGCCTCAGCATCAAGCCGGACAGCCAACGCCGCTGGGACGAAATCGCACATGGAACATGAATTCGCAGCGACTAGTATTTTCCTTCTTTCTAAACTAATGGAACAAGAACGTTCATCCTTCAAGGTGGTAATAAAGCTGTACGTTTCACAATCAAACAGTATATGCAACAGGATTGCATGCACCGAGGATCTGTGCATCTAACCGAAACAAACCAGCAACCTTGCAATCCTCTACGGCACCAACGCCTGAGACACTGATGACCAGAGCACGCCAGATAGATATTCAGTACAAAAGTACCTTATTTATCACCACATCCTCGATATTATGTTCACAAGCAAATAATATAGCCAGCTGTGCATCAACAAGTTACAAGTGCGTCGCACTACTAACAAGAATAGGCAAAAGAAGGCATAGAGTCTGAACAGCATAAAGTAACCACAAAGAAAAGCTGTTGACAAAACTGTTATTAGTTGACTGTCTAGAAAAACTGTTGTGGCTGTAAAAAAGTGAATATATGATTTTTGGTTAATCCAAACCATTTATAACATTTTGAAAAATGAGCCTTGAAGTTTTAGCATATTGCAAAAAGCTGGAAAAAGATAACTTTTCAAATAGCTGAATTTGCACTGGAAAGCCCACAGCCACTATTGGCAAAAACTGTTCAAAAACTGGCTATTTGGTTGGGCTGTAGCTTTTTCCAACGAAAAACCGCTAAAAAGCCCAACCAAACAGTGCCATAGTATATCAACATCCATGCATAGCCTCTAGAGTGTTTGAAGTGTAACTGAATAATAACATGCCAAGAGAGTTAAATTGGAGCAACCTTAGTAAATTGTGGTTGTGAAGTTTCTAAATAATGAGACAATTGGTTAATTCTGCTAGGCATTCAGCAGCATCAAGTTAGCACAGATTTGTTGCAAGACAGCAATTGAGCAAAAATGTCAATGTTCAGAACCAAGTGAAACTCTGTATGTATTTAATATTTTTTTTCATATTTATGGAAGTGATCTACAATGAGGGTTAAGGTTTCCCTTGGTACTTAGTCCTCGCTAGTTTTGCCACTAGAATATTAGATGCATTATGACATTATGTTATTTGGATTCATCACAAGTTTACATATTTCGCCAGTACATCTAAATCTATGGTGTCACTAATGTAGAAACCTTTATCCACGATATATATCCACGACTGGTAAGGCCAGCTCGCCACTGATGACAATCATCACTGATTGATTCTCTAGCTACCCGTTGTTGATAATTTCACGATGTGCCTGCAGGCCTTCCTGCCGAAATTTTCAATGACGGGTCAGAAGTAGAATCCGTTGTTGATGACTCTTAATGACGTCCTACTTCGAGACCCATCATTGATGACTGTGATCATCAAGGACAGGCTGCTAGGCTTCTCGTCAGTGAGAGTCATTAATAATGGCCTTCGTTTTGACCCATCATGGGATGCACCCATCGTGCAATGGGTCCCCACAGGTAGGTCTTCCAGGAAGCAAGGAAGGAGAAGAAGAGTGTGCTACCCCTATATAAAACCACACTTTACGACCCGTTCTCTCCACAAAACTGCACACTCGCTCGTCTTCCTCTTCTTCCTTCCCCCAAAAGCCAGCTGCTCTCTCGCGCGTAGCTCTTCCGAGAAGCAAAAGAGGGAGGCGTTGCCACCTGCTTCGCCAATCCACGAGGAAAGTGCGTGCATCAACTTTGCACTCTCTCGCAACACGATGGATGCACCGGAGTTCTTCGACTATGGGGACACTGAGGACACCCTCCTACTTGCCTTCTATAACATCCTGATTTTCAGAGCTTTTTAAAATCTTTTATTTAAAAATCAGAGCTAGAAAATTTTGTTATTTATTCTCTAATTAATTAAAGCTAATTGGAATTTCACAAATTGGACCGGAGTTAATTTGAGTTAATGCAACTTGAGTTTGAGTTGTTTTCAAACTTGGAATATGTCTCCAGAGTTTTTCTCAGAATTTTCGGAGTTCGTTTGATATTCAATCTCGCTCTACTGTTCTTTGTTATTATTTTGGTTTTCTCCTTTTCTTTCCTCATTTTCTTTATAGCCGCCATCCCGGCTCATTCCCACCCGGCATCCCGCCGTCTCATTCCTCCCTTGAGCAGCCACCCCGGCGAGTGCTGCGTAGCGTAGCATGCGTCGCCATCTCTTTTCCAATAGGGTTTGACCTAAATCTCTTTCCCATAACCTTCCTATAAATACCCCACACCCCTCCCACCTTTTCCCCACTCCCCAACACTCTTTTCCCACGAAACCCTAGCCCCCAAACCCCCCCAAAGAGCCGCCACACCCTCTTTGCCTCCGTGCAGTTTCTAAATAGCACATATCGCCTCAGTGTTTTCCTAATTCTCATTGTCTCGAACATCTTTTGGCAAATCCCTTCGGTGATATTATTCTTAACCTTTCCCTCTACCTCTCTGCAAAATTCGGTGAAGATCTAACGGTGAAATCATCGGGAAATCTCCAAATACTAACGTGTTGTTTGCACCCAGATTTTCTGCGTGTGCATCTAGATTGGAATGACGCCCTTGTTAGCTCGGACCTCCTTTTCAAGATCCATTTAGTGAGATCCTGGATAATGTTGTCAAGATAATCTCTACAAAATTTGAAGATAATCCAATGGTCCAATCTTCGAGAAATCAAGTTTCTTTGTGCTGATGTTCATGTCCAGATTTGACTGTGTGAACGGTACAGTGGTATTATCACCTCTTTCCCTATTGATCCGATGAGTCTTTGAAGAATCCCTTTGGTCAAGTTGTGCCTTAGGTATCTATAAACACCTCTGTAAATTTTCACCTTGATCCATGTAGCCCTTTGGCGGGAATTGATCCATCTCCGACGTGCTGTCCGCGGATGTCCAGATTCAATCTGCAGAACATCTAACTTGTCTGATCTTTTCCCGTTGACTCAGTAAGAATTCTCCAAAACTCTTTGGTAAAGTTGTACCTCTGTGTGTCTAGTTTCTAACCCAATTGGCGGATTGCAATTTCGTTGAGCAAGCATCGTGCAGCGTCCAAAATCCTCCGGTCTGTCCAGAACCGATCTATGTCCAGTTCCAACCGTTTCGTGTTGCGAACGTCGGTCCCACCCATATAGTTAATCTCCTATCATCTTGTGGTGCGTCATGGCATTATTTTACACCATTAATCCTTGTTTGAAATCACTCGCATCACCCTATGTTCATCTATAATGTTCTTCATTATTGCTTGATCACTAAATTAAATTGAATGTTATGTTATACTATAGTTTCATATATTTATATGCTTAGTTCTTATATAGTCATTACTTCTATTTATGTAATGTTCATGCTTAGAATTCATCATGTGATCAATCATGTTTAGTTCAATACTAGGTTTATTCATCCATATAGCTACATGTTGCATGTTTATATAGTTGAATATAACATACGCATATACAATATAATTCGGTTTTAATAGTTAGTAGACATGAGGTACAATATAATTCGGTTTTAATAGTTAGTAGACATGAGGTAGTTCAACACGTTAGTTCAATATTGTTTATACTGCGGATAAATTTGTTCATATTTAATAAGATTCATATTGCATGATCTTATGTATGTTCACATATATTGTGTTATACAATATATAACCGAACTTAATATTGCATATAACCTATAACAATAGAAACATAATCTTACTAAGCGAATATTAATATGACATATCATATGGTAGTTGATCTTTGTATAATGTGCTCATCACCACCTACTCAAATATAATAGATAGTAAAGTAATAGATTATTGTATATGGCATAAGGTTGCTTACTAGCATGTTAGTGTCTTTAATCACACACGATGAGGATTGTTTAATAAACATGTTATGATTCCCATGTCACCATGTGTAGATAACATGATAAGATATATATGCATAGATTTAAATGAAAGTATGACATGATGTTATACAAAATATAAAGTTATTACATATATAGATGCTTCCTGTCTTAACTAATGGTGTTGTAAAATATTTAGTCATAATGGTAACCTTTGTTTATAGTATGATTAAGATTACACGCATAGTTTATATTCACATATTATGCTTCATATAGTTTGCATATATGGTCATGTATATATGTTACATGTATATATTGCCCGTATTTAAATAATAGTTTGATATGACTTGGTTAGCACATTAAATAAACTCTATTTGTATTTTAATTATTAGTTGAACATAGTTAGGATTGCACATGCTTAGCCTATGTCTATCTTTAATATTGATTGTTGCATGATGTATATTGTATAGTGGAATGTGCATATGTTCGTGCACATCTTAGACGCACCTATAGTTTAATTCATGTTTATTTAAGGATTGTTACATAATAGTTTGTCACGCTATTAACCTCTGTGTATAATATGGTTAAGATTACACACATGTCTCATATTTGTTCGATGCATTTCATGTGGTTTACATATGCAGCTATGTGTATATATTTATGCATATATACATAGGCTAATCCATGTTTTAGATAATAATCCGTCATGCAATGGTTGACACATTATTTTATTCATGTGTATAATTTAATTATTTGTTTAAACACGATTAAGTTGCACATGTTCAATATGACTTTATGTTGCATAATCATGTAGTTGCATATAGAGATATATATATATATATATATATATATATATATATATAATTACACTTAATATTGTTGACAATCTACATGTTGGAATAATAATCCCTTACTGAGTTATTATTATTTAATCATATCGTACGTTAGTTGATGGATATATAATATGTATGTACTAGTATGCATAGCTTGATATCTTATGTTACACTTCCATAAGGTGGTGCATACTCACATATACATGGTTAACCTTTAGGTATCTATTATAATATATGCATATATGTTGCTAATAATCATTCTTTACTAAAATATTGTTATTGTTATGTGTAGTATGTGTAGGTTGATTGCTGCATTGTATACACACAATAGCATTAGTAGAGTTAATGTTATGTCATAGATTGCATGTATGTTTGGTGCATGTCATATCGATGCTAGTTGTTATTTCCAGAATGATCTGATCCAGAAGACCATCTTTCGAGTACATGTACTCTATCTGGTTGAGATATATAATCTCACACCTTCCTAGTTGTCTTTCGACAATCCTATCCCTTCACCTTTGTCCTTTGACACCTATCCAACCCTGCTAGCCCTATTCTTCTGGTATTTCCATTTGATATTTAATTTGGATTTATATTTATTTGCCTTGTACTTTATTGCTGTTGCGACGAATAGGAAGTAGCGAAGTTGGGTAAGGTCAAGTTCCTGCAGAAGAAGACCAACTCGTCAACAAAGACATGCCCCTTTTCTTGATCATATTGATCCTATATTTTCAAATCATTATATTTTATCGTTTATAAACATGCATGATGTTTTATTCGAGTAGCTAGCATGTCGATTGACACAGCATTACCTTTCTGCTTGTCGCCCTTTTACCTATTACCCTGAGTAGATTATTTTAATATTCAGAATAGAGTAGAGAAATGCTTAGCCATGCTTAATTATCCCTAGGATGCTTTTACCTTGCCTCCTCGGAGGAACGATCTTCGGATCATTGATATCACTACTGAATTTTGTCGAGCTCGCTGAGTTAGGGCCGGATGCCCGTTGTTTTCTCTCTCTCTATTCTTCCAAATTCTACTCCGGGTGAAACTTACCATCTAAAATGGTGCGGGCGACAGCTGAATCAATGTTGAAGGAGCATATGGTTGTCCTACCCGCAGAAGGCCGGTTTAAAGGAACCATTGGTCGTCCGTACCGCTTAAGGCCGAAGTCTTGAAGTTGGAGAATTGTGACAATAGTACAACCATGTGCTATATGGGCACTGGCTTGGTCAAATAGGTTAGTCAGCCTTTGGTGCCGATGTTGTCGTACCGCAGAAGGGGTGGACGTAGCTACGATGACCCTCGGCACAGATGGGGGGACCGGAGTGTGGGGATATACTCTCAACTCCGGGCCAGACCCGGTGGGCATGTCACACCTTAGGGGGATCTAGCTAAAAGACCTCATCACGGTCACCTTGCCGACACACCGATGGGCGTGTGTACAAGCCTGCGCAGCTTGGCATAAGAGGATGATCGTGTCATGTGGGTAAAGTGTACAAACTCTGCAGAGTAATAAACTAATCGATTAGCCGTGTCCACGGTTATGGACAGCACATGATTAATTCTTAATGAAAAGGACATGTCTTTCTCCCCCTTGCTAATTCCCTCTACCCCAGTTTTAGAAATGTGAAAAGGTAGTTGGAACCTATGGATGAGTTTAGGTCGGATGCCTTACTCGCATGTGTTCGTCGTGGACCCTCACGTTTATGAGAAACACCCCTGATATTAAAACTGATTTATATCAAAATGCTGCCTTCGAATCTATTATAGTAATTCAACTAAAAGTTGATTTACGCAAATAAACCATAGAGCCTTCTTTTGAAGCCTTGCATGTAGTATGGTAGGACCATCTGCCGCCAGGTGGCTTGCTGAGTACGTGAAGTAGTCATCGAGCATGTTGTTTGTTGGACGTGTTCAGATATCTATGAGGACGATGAAGGCTATGAGGAATCTTCTACGTCAATGCTGAGGTTTAGGTCACGTGGTCTCCGTCGACTGCCTGTGGTTGAGATGGAGACATCTACGCTTTATTTTCCGCTGTGTTTCTGAATGGTAAGGGACATAAGTCCTAGTTACTTTATTTAGACATATCGCTGCTATAACTCAATTGTTTATATTTCTAAAATGTTTCATGATGTGTGCAGTGATATCAATTCGCATGTGTTCATCAGCTTGATCCTGGACTGATGAGGAGATACACAGGGAGGGTCTGGAAGTTAAGTCCGGACTCTCACACACAACCTATCAATTAATTAGTCATTAACCAGTAATTAATAAAGATAATCCATAAAAATTCATAATACTCTAAATTTGGCAAGTTGTTGATTGGTTTGTACCAGATGATCTAATTTACTCTATCTTTCCTCAATCCTTCCTGCCCAGGTGCCGCTACTTGAGAGGGAGACCACAAAGCTAGCCCGGTTTGTCCGTAACCATGGAATATAATTTGATCCGCCCAGGTGCCGCTACTTAATTGAGAGGAGACAACACAGCTCCTCCTCTTGATGAGTTCTCTATATTTATGCTTATGTAGCATATAAGTGATCATCTTAGGTTAGGCTTAAACCTATATTAATACCATTGTCACTGCCTGATACTCTTCACTGCCCAATTAAGATAGCTAGCTAAGTTATAACTCTCCAACATCCTGACCTCCAACTTTTGAATTCATTTCATGTTGTGAACTTTAATCCACAACAAGATAACTACCGTGTGGAAAATAGCCAGACGCCATGGCTGTGAGGGAATAGATAGATATAGGTTAGATGAGAGAATAGATTTATTCTTCTAACAGGTCCCAAATGTACATATATGGCATTCTTATATAGTGGATGTTTAGATTCTTGACCATTCACTACTACAAAAATGATTTAACGGGACGCCCCTGTATAGACGGATTTTTGAAACCGTCTGTACAAATAGTATTACAGACGGTTCCAAAAGAAAACCGTCTGAGAAAATGAGTACAAGCGGGACGCTGGAACCGTCTGTATAAATAGCACAGACGGGTCCAAACTGGAACCGTCTGTACAAATCAAACAGTACAAACGGTTCTAAGTTCGGAACCGTCTGTAAATAGTACAGACGGTTCTAAACTTGGAACCGTCTGTACAAATGGAACAGTACAGACGGTTCTAAGTTCAGAACCGTCTGTAAACAGTACAAATGGAACAGTACAGACGGTTCAAAGTATGAACCGTCTGTATAAATCTAATAGTACAGGCGGTTCTAAACTAGAACCGTCTGTACAAATAGATAAACAAGGCTGGTTGATAGGCTGCTGCCGCGGTAGCAAAAACAGCAGATTTTCTTGCCGCCGTAGGAAAGTGGTAGCGTCGGAGAGGCAGTTTGACAGTTCCGATTATCGAACGGTTTTCACGGCTATGAGCGGGAGGCCAAACTCTACGTCTCCACAAATTTTGAGCCAATTCCAAGAAAGTCGACGAAACGACTAGTGGAAATCCCGGCCCGAAATCAAAGATTTTGAAAACGGCACCTCGACGAAAGTGCTCGGCAGAAACTGGGATCAAGGTGGAAAGCAAGTCCTCGGCTCAAGCTAACCAGAAAAACAAGAATCACACAATTCGGAGTCCGGGTGTAGGAGATATGCCCTCCGCAAGATCAAAAAAGTAACGAAAAAACTTCCGAAGCGAAAAAGTCCTACTTAGAAGCCGAATTTTGAGGGTCAAGATGCGTACAGGTGTATACACGTGTAGAATTTTCGGATGCGCCTCGTTGTTAGCTTCGATTTGAGTGGTCGTGGATCTAAAACGGACTCCGTATGAGAAAGTTACGGCCGTTTTACTAAAACATCTCAAATTAGGGTTGGATCTAGACTCTAAAACTAGCATTCGGTACTACATTACAGACGGCTCCAATTTGAAATCGTCTATACAAATAGCACAGACGGGTCCAAATTGGAGCCGTCTGTACAAATCTAACAGTACAGACGGTTCAAACTTGAAACCGTTTGTGCTATTTGTACAGACGGTTCTAAGTTTAGAACCGTCTGTACTAGAAGCGTCCCGCTTACTCGTAGGGATTAGTTAAGAGGAAAGCTACTCAGTTTATATCGCGTACTCAGTCTAGGTCAGCAGGCAACTCCCCTTGCTTGGACAATGCGAGGTTGCGGGATCGAATCCCGCTGGAAGCATATTGTGCGATTTAATTCCAGTGGTTAGATGTGACGACGCGGACGGTCGGATGAGACGCGGTTGAAGACTAGGCACATGGCGCGTGGGGCCATATTTTTTTCTAACACGACATCACAGACGGGTGCTAATCGAGTAGTACAGACGGTTCCAAACTAGAACCGTCTGTGCTAATCGATTAGTGCAGACGGTTCCAAACTAGAACCGTCTGTACTAATCGATTTGTACAGACTCTTTCGTACAGACGGTTCGAAAAAACCGTCCTGCACGGAGGTTCCGAACCATCTGTACAAATAATTTCTATTACAGTGATTTCTAACACGATACGAACTCCTAATGAATTAAACTTCTTTAGTCCTAGACTTCCTAATAAATACTATTTCCTAAAATACTACGTACTCCTCCGAGTGCAGCTTTTGTGCCACCCGGGTGCATTTGCACCCATTAGTTTGGTGAATTTTAGTTTCACATATAAGTTTCAAAAAAATCTGAAAAATTCATACCGGTATATGATGGAGTGAAGTATGCACAGTTAAATTTTTGAAAAATAATATGACCATTTGTGACCTGTGCAAAAAAAACAAAAACACACCTTGAATAGCATGAACAGTACAAAGGAGCCATATGCACATATTGTTTTTTTTTGCACAGATCGCAAATGGTCATATTATTTTTCAAAAATTTAACTGTGTATACTTCACTCCATCATATACCGGTATGAATTTTTTCAGATTTTTTTGAAACTTGTATGTGAAACTAAAAAATCGCCAAAACTAATGGGTGCAAATGCCCCCGGGTGCACGCAGCGCTTTCCCGTACTCCTCCTCGTTTTGTTGATTCTGCAAGTCCTTGCCAAACACGTCATCATCTCCTGCTGGCCTTCTGCCGGCCGGTCGGTAGCAACCGAATTGCCGCTGTGCAATGTACTAATGTCCACAACACTACACCCTGGACAAGTAGCTTGTCCTCATCTGTAGGATGACGGCCACGGTTGCAGCCCTAGTTAACCCCATATAGACGAGAGGCTGCGACGCGGACTCGTATCTTCTTTATACGCAAATAATAAGAACTAGCATCTTCTTCATGAGGAATGCATCTAGACTTGTGCGAACCGCGTAAAATCAAATCCTCTAGATTGTTTCCTTGATGCCCGGCCTTTTGGATCGAGGACAAGTTGATGCTGATATGCATGACGTGGCTTCCTCCCAACAAGACTATCTGCTGCCCAATCGACTGGTTTCGAATTTCCATGCATGCATACGTGCATGTCCCATTTCATCAGACTTGTACCGTATATATTTTTGGGACTTGGCGTTGGAGCACGAAACAATATAATTTCTTTTTTTATCTGCAACAACTGCTATAAAAAAATTGCTATTCTAGACGATTCAAAATTGCTACTATAAACGGTTTTCAGAAACCATATGGAAATATGTGTCTGGGATATCAGAGTCTCATCTCAAATGGATTTTGAGCCGAACACATTTACGGAACTGTCTGGTATTTGATTTCTAATTATCTTTTTTAAAATTGATGCCGGCGAGCCGTCTAGCCATAGCCAATACTACAGGGTCATCCAAAGCATCACAAACAATTATCCAAAAACCGCCTGTGGTGAATCACATCACAGACAGGTCACAAGAAGCACCATCTGGGTTAACTCTCAGCGGTGCGAACTGATTATGATGAGCAGATATCACGGGCGGTTTTAATAAGAACCGTCTGCCATATGGGGCTAGTATATCGGAGCAGGTTTTCAATAAGAATTGTCTATGATAAGGAGCATATAACATGCGGTTTTGTTTGAAAACCGGCTATCATAAGATGCTCATATATACTCTTGTCCAAACTGGCATATTTCCCGCATCAGATATAAGGGTGCCAGCTAACCCTAACCCCTCCTCCCTGCAAAACCAGTTGCATCCCTCCGCCTCCATTTCCCTCTGCCTCCTTCGGATCTTGCTATCCCGTCCTGCCTTCCGCCTCCTCATCATCTGCATCTCCTCCCCAGAATCCACGAAGTCTGTGAGATCAGAGGAGCTCGCCTAAGGAGCCGGACACGGCGGGGGCACGAGGTGAACGAATCCGAGGGAGACACGCCATCCCCAAGATCGAGGCGGCCGGGACCGTGGCGCGTCGTCCCAGAGCTCGAGGCGATCGGATCCGACGGTGGCACTCCACCCTCAAGCTTGAGCTCGCCCCATCCGACAGCGCCCTCCCCCACCACGCACGAGACCAAGGGCCACGACTACCTCAACCGTGGTGGAGGGTTCATTCATGGCACCGTCACAACCGAAGTCGGGTCTCTTCGTGGGCATCAACAAGAGTCACGTCGTCACCAAGCGGAGCTACCACCGCGCCTGTCTGACCGCAAGGGGGTAACATTCTAAGCCACGACCTTAGACAATTAGCGACATGCTGATGTTGATACGATATGTAGCGTGCTTTATGTTGATCTATGTAGATTTGTTGTGCTTGGTTCAGCTGCTTGTTGGTCGATTATCCAGTGGAACCTTGCGTACAATTATATGTTGCCTGGTATAAGCCCATTTGTGGTTGACTGTGACGCTGCAATACCCTAGCGCTCTGTACTTCATAGTGTGATTTCAATCAGTATCTTGATTTTGTCTCGTTAGAGAAATTGACAGCTTAGTGATAACTGATTACATCATTTTCTTTGTTTGATTAATTAACAGTGATGAATGATTAATTTGTCATTTCCTCGGGGCAATATGAAACAGAAGTGCAAGATAAAATGTTTAATCTTCCGAGTTATGAGTCATATATTAATGGCCAATCGGGGTTTTGATTATCATTTTTGCTGATTATACTGGAAATAATTAAACTTCTATAGCAACTAAATAGCTGCATCGATTGTTGTGTTTAGTGGATTGTGTTCTGCAAATGGTTCACTTAGCATTCGTTAACTATACTTACTCGAATATAGCTTCTAACTTGTCATATTAATCATATATTTCAATGTTTGTAGCTTCTTTTTTGTTGAAGGCATCAAAACTTTTTTGGGTTCCTTGTTAATAGGTGACATATTTTACATAGCTAGATGACCAAATCAACCAAATTAATTAATATATGACTGTAAGTTCACTTTTCTACACCAAAGTAGAAAAGCATGTCCTCGCATTGGCAGAAGTACTGCTTATTTGTGCATAAATATCTAAACTACTTTCTTTGAAATTGATCTGAATAGATTTTATGGCAAACTAACTAGTAACCGAAGTCTAGCAACTAATATACATGTTGCTAGTACCGATGGATCTAACAGCTTAATGGCCTCATGATATGAGGCCACATATTGGGACATGATGATATTGGGATACATATCTATATGCAATTGGCTCTACCATATATTGCATACAGAAGTATATGCTATTGCATTTGGTCGATAATTTTATACTTCTAAATGCAATACTGGAAAGGTTAATTGATTTCACTTGAATCTATTGTTATTCAAATTATGATGCCATTCTCTTGCCAAAATTTTAGTTACAAACTAGATTTAGTAATTTTAGTTCCTATCTCAAATTAATAAAATGTAGACTATGCGGGCATTCTAGATTCTTCAATATTTTATAGTCCGTGGATGTTTTAGACTTTAGATAATATGATTTCTTGTATCTTCTTGGTAGATGCTCAATTAATGGCTGATATGAGGCCACATATTGACAAATGATGAAGCTGGATATATATCTAGATGCAATTGGCCCTCTTGGATATTGCATGCAAAAGTATATTGCCATTGGATTTGGTTGATACTTTATACTTCTGCATGCAATACTGGTAGCTTTAATTGTTTTCACTTGAAGTGTTATTATTCAACCTCCGGACTGAACCTCCGGACCACCCGAATTCCGGGCTGCCTTCCGGGCCGTTCCAGGAGCTACTGGATGGTCCGGAATCTCATCCGGAAGCCGTCCGGATTCCCGGCGGCCCGGAGGTCTGGTCTGGAACCTCCGGGTGGAACCTCCGGACCTCCATTCAATACTAAATCCAAATCTAGCTCTAGTTTGAGAGAATTTGGAAAAACAGCCATAACTTTCTCATACGACGTCCGTTTTGGGTCCACGACCACTCAAATCGAAGCTAACAACGAGGCGCATCCGAAAAAAATACACGTGTATACATCTGTACCCGTCTTCACCCTCAAAATTCTGCTTCTAGGTGGGACTTTTTGGCTCCAGAAATTTTTCTATTACTTTTTCGAATCTTGCAGAGGGCATATCTCCTCCATCCGGACTCCGAATTGGGTGATTCTTGTTTCCCTGGTTAGCTTGAGTCGAGGACTTGCTTTTCACCTTGGCCCTAGCTTGTGCCGAGCACTTTTGTCGAGGTGCCGTTTTCAAAATCTTTGATTTCGGGCCGGAATTTCCACTAGTCGTTTCGTCAACTTTCTCGGAATTGGTTCAAAATTTTGAGACGTAGAGTTTGGCCTCCCGCTCACAGCCTTGAAGACCGTTCGGTAATCAGAGTTGCCAAACTCCCTCCCCAACGTTACCACTTTCCTGCCGCGGCAAGGAATGCTACCGCGGCGGCAGCCTATCAACCAGCCGTGCATCATCTGCTTGTACAGACGGTTCCAAACTTTGAACCGTCCGTACATCCCTGACTAGCTCGGACCGCACGCCGACCCCTCAGGAATCGGTGCACCGATCCGGGCGTTCGTCACACCCGATCGCCCGAATCGTTGAGGGGCTACTGTTGGGGTAGGGGTCCCCGCGTTAGTCCGTTTTCAAATATTTCCGCATACGCCGTCAAGGACTACATCGACGATGTCAAGGGCAACCTCAGCGCCCGTCTACGTCGAAGTCGTCAAGGACTACTTCGACGTCCATCATTGTTGAGGGCTATGTCGACGCCGTCAAGAACTACGTCGACATCGCCAAGGGCAACCTTGATGTCCGTCATCGTCAAAGTCTACATCGACGACGCCAATACGAGGACTACGTCAACGTCACCAATGATCATCCGATGTCCGTCGCCGTCAGGGTATGCGTCGGCATTGTCCAGGACTGCGTTGATTTGCTTAGGGATTCCTCCAAAGATGCCAGAGAATACTCCCCGAAGATGTCTGGAATATTCTCCCAAAATATCTTCTATGCCTGGGAAATGACGACCGTACCCTTGTAATGTTCACCGAATCTGAGGGCAAAAATGCAATCTCCCATTTTCCATCCTCAAACCCTATAAATACCCCCCTAAGAGTAGAGGGAGGGGAGAGAAAAAATCTTGTAACCCTAATTCTACACTTCAATAGAAGGGTGACTTTCATCTCATCGTGCACGAGGGGAGTTTCACCTCCTCGTACACGACTTGAGTTTCACCCCGTCGTACATGTCTCGTGCTTCACCTCGACGGACAACCGGAGGGTCATACTCGCTCGTACTCCTCGTGCACCGCCGACGGTCGCTGTAGCTGTTTGGGGGTGTCATAAATTTACTGTCTAGACTTGTATTTACGACAATAATATTTGCTAAATTAATAATAATATGACCTATTCCATATTAGTTGATCTTTGTATAATGTATGCTTACTAGTGTACACCGGATTGTTATTGCATATGGCACATGATTGCTCACTGACATGTTAATGTCTTTAACCACACGTGATGAATGTTTAATAAGCACGTTAGGATTATCATGTCACCATGGGTAGATAGCATGATGAGATATATGTGCAGATTTAAATGGTAGTATGACATGATGTTATGCATAATATAAAGTTTATTATATATATAGTTATTGTTGCATGACGTATATTAAATAGTGGTATGTGCATGTATTCTTGTAGTTTAACTCATATTTATTTAAGGATTGCTATATAATAACTGGTCATGTTATTAACCTCTGTTTATAATATGGTTAAGATTACACACATAATTCATATTTGTACAATGTATCTCATACAGTTTGCATATAAAGTTGTGCATATATACATAGCTCATTCCATGTTTTAGATAATAGTTTGATGTGAATTGGTTTGCCACATTATAATAGCTTATTATCTTATGTTGCATGTTCATGAGGCGGTACACAGTCACACATATATGGTTAACCTTTAGTATTGATTAAATATATATATATATATATATGTTCTTAATCATCAATCTTTACTAAATTATTATTACTATTATTATGTGTAGTATGTGTAGGTTGATTGCTAACTTGTATGTACACAATAGCATGAATATGGTTGATGTTATTTTATGGATTGCATGTATGTTTGGTGCATGTCATATCGATGCTAGTTGTTATTTGGTCATATAATTTAATCATCATTTGCATTATTAATGATTGTTATTATATTGTAACTGCATGATCATATGTTATCTTATGCTATGCCATGACTAGTCTCTATTTCATGCCTAGTCTATCTAGTTTGTTACATGATGTCTAATTATATGTTGCACATTAGTTCTTATAGATTGTCATGTCGTCTATTATCATTTCTTGCTACTAGCATGTCAGGACCTTGCTTGTCTACTAGTACGATAGGTTATGCTTATTTTACTAGTATGTCGGGTTTCCATGATTGGTGATAAAGGGTGATCTATGATCATCATCAACCATATCCTATCTCCAATTGCATATCTATCCCTATCTCACATGTGGATTAACTTTAGTTATTTGACATGCAAATTCTATCCCCCATAAATCTATCCTTTTCTAGAATGATACTGATCTGGAAGACCATCTTTCGAGTACATATACTCTATCTGGTTGAGATACATAATCTCACACCTTTCTATTTTATCCTTCAACAGTAATACCTTTTTCCTTTGTCCTTGACGTTTATCCGATCTAGCTAGTCCTATTCTTCTGATATTTCCATTTGGTATTTAATTTAGAATTATATTTATTTTCTTTACATTTTATTGCCATTGTGACAGATAGGAAGTAACAACGTTGGGTAAGGACAAGTTCCTGCAGAAGAAGACCAACTCGTCAACGAAGGCATGCCCCCTCTTCTTGATCATGTTGATCCCATATTTTCAAAGTCATTATATTTTATTGTCTGTAAACATGCATGCTGTTTTATTCCCGTAGCTAGCGTGTCGATTGATACACTTGTACCCTGTCCGCTTGTCACCCTTTTTACCTGATACCCTGAGTAGATTATTACTTTAATATTCAGAATAGAGTAGAGATATTGCTTAGCCATGCTTAAACATACCCTTAGGATGTTTTGACTTGCCTCCTCGGAGGAACGATCTTCGGATCATTGATGTCACTATTGAAACTTTGTTGAGCTCGTTGAGCTGGGCCGGATGCCCATTGTTCCCTCTCTCTCTATTCTTCCTATTCTACTCTGGGTGAAACTTACCATCTAAAAGGTGCGGGCGACAGCTGAATCATGAGTTGAAGGAGCAAATGGTCATTCTTCATGAGTTGAAGAAGCCATTGGTCGTCCGTATCGAATAAGGCTGAAGTCATGATTTTGAGAAGTGTGAAAATAGTACGACCACATGCTATATGGGCACTGACTTGGTTAAGTAGGTTAGTCGAGTCTTGGTGTCGACATTGCCGTACCGCAGAAGGGTAGACATAGCTACGAGGACCTCAGCACAAAAGGGGGCCACGCAGGGTAAGCGGGTGTACGCTCCTCTGTGTCGAAACCTAGTGGGTATGTCGCATCAGGAGGAGATTAGCTAAAAGACCTCGTCACGATCTCCCTACCGGTACACTAATGGGCGTGTACTATGCCAGTGGCCACTGGTGGGCAACAAGACGAGATTGTGTCATGTGGGTAAAGTGTACAACCTCTGTAGAGTGCTGAACTAATCGATTAGCCGTATCCACGGTCACGGATGTCACATAACTCACGGAACCTATGGACGAGCTTAGGCCAGATAGCTCGTCCAGATGCCTTATTCGTATGTGTTGGTCATGGACCCTCACATTTATGAGAAACACCCCTGATAATAAAACTGGTTTTCATCAAAATGATACTTTCGAAATTACCGTACTATTACAACCAAAGCTGCTTTTATGCAAAAGGGACATAAAACTCTTCCTTTGCTTAAGCCTGCACGTAGTCGTAGGTTTGTTAAAGAGGGGCACACTGGGTACGTGAAGTACTCATCGAGCATGTTGTTTGTTGGATGTGTTCAGATATCTATAAGGATGATGAAGACTATGAGGAATCTTCTACGTCAATGCTGAGGTTTAGGTCACGTGGCCTCCGTCGACTACCTGTGGTTGAGATGGAGACATCTACACTTTATTTTCCGCTGTGTTTCTGAATGGTAAGAGGCATAAGTCCTAGTTACTTTATTTGGTCATATCGCTGCTATACTCAATTGTTTATGTTCTTAAAATATTTCGTGATGTGTGCAGTGATATCAATTCACCTGTGTTCATCAGTTTGATCCTGGACTGATGAGGAGATACACAGGGAGGATCTGAAAGTTAAGTCCGGATCCTCACAGATGAGGAGTTTCCTCGAAGTCAGCGTCCCACCCTCTCCTAGATCTAGAGGAGAGGATACCAGTAGCGGTGCCTGCACCGCTTCCTGTCAGCTATGGCATGGGTGACCGTCTAGGAGGGCCAACCTCTAAAAGTAATAAGGACATGAGCTCCAGCTTTGAGGTGATCACTTGCTTGAATGCTCAGAAATTCAATCCAAATCCTCAAATTTTCTCCCTCTCAAAGGAACTCACAAGAAGGCAAGAGAGAAGAGAGACAGGGTGTTGCTCTGGATTGGGATGCAAGTATAATCTCTACCAGGAAGGGTGGAGGTATATATACGCAACCCTAAAAAAACTAGCCGTTAGTCACAAAAGAAACCTTGCTCGGAGGTTCTGGACAACCTCGCTCGGAGGTTCCGGAATTCAAAAACCAATGACTATATCAGTGAGAAGCACTACCCAGAGGGTGTCCCTTGGACACATTGGATGGTTCAAAACTTCTGGAATGTCCTTGACCTAGAGGATCTGTACAACTGTAATTTAAAAGTTTCGAATGAAAATAACCCTTTTGTCCCGAACACTGAGCCAATTTGGTTTCTTTCGAAGCATTCGGGCAAAGAGCATTGGGACAGAAATAAATTCCTGGCTCGAAGGTTCCAGGCAAACTTCGCTCGGGAAGGTCCGGATGTAGCCAACTTCGAGACAAAAGCTCTATCACCACTCATATTGTCTAGATAGACCTCACTCGAAGGTTCTGGACAGCATGGGCCCTTATGGGCAGAAGCACTAAAACACTCCGGATATTCCGGATTCACCTCACTCGAAGGGTCCGGATCAACACTTAGCTTGGAGCCTGCTCTCTCTCACATGGTTGAACATTCTGGATAAACACAAAAGATTTGTATGGAGAGACTTTTAAAGATTTTTAGAAAGGATTTCTTTTCAGCACTGAGCAAGTTATCTCTTTTTTTTATGTTGACTAGCTCCCCCATTTATACTATGACTATCATATAGTTAATGTGACCGTTGGGTCACTCAAAAGATTAAAAAAATATTCTTAATCTTCTAGATTACATGTCAGGTATTATTAACGCCAGTTCCAACTTTCCTTTTGGGACTATAACTTGATCAACATGTTTCTTGATTATTTTATCATTAATCATCAGACATACTTAAAGGGTCAAGATGCACTTTTAGGCATGTGCTCCCTAAAGAGGATCGTCCATCTATAAGTTTTAAAAAATCTAAAATATTTATAGATGTACGTTATTCTATGTTGTGTGAGCCTATAAATTTTAGGCAAAAAATATGTCAATTTACGTTAAAAAGTAATTGTGTACATCTTCTGTGTCTATTTTACACACTCCTCCTTTCTTCTTTTTTACAGAACACATATGGATAATAATTTTGTCTCAAAATTGGTAATACAAAATTTTCGGGAAGGTGCACAGGCAACCAGGTGCAGAGTCGACGCTCCCATCGGTGCTCTTTTCTCTCTGTATATACTATGGAGTAGTTTTCTCTCTCTTTTTTTAGTACTAGTAAGCGTGCACGTGCAACGCACGTCTCAACTAATAAATTATACTCTCTCCGTCTATCAATCTAAGGCGTATTTCTCTCACGCTCTGTAGGCATGAGACGTCCTAAAGTAACCCTATTAACTGTGCTCATCACGTGAGTAATCCCGATTAGCATATGCCACAGTCAGCCGCGATTGTCAATGGAAACAAGCATGTGTGCATGGCAAATGAAACTGCATGACGATTTGCATGCAAATCTGACGCATGAGAGAAGACATATTTTTTTGTTGCAAAAATAGACACGCAAGTAGCCAAAATTTCCCTTCTAAATCTGACACACGATTAGCGATAATTTTCCTTCCAAATCTGACATGTGATTAGCGAAAAGTAAACACCAAAACACTCAACCCATTCTTCAGTCTTTTTCTTCGCGACAGCCTCCTCGTCGCCTTCATCTTCAACCAAGGGATCCATGAACTCGTCGTCGCCATGATCCATGAACTCGCCATCGCCGTGTTCCGCGAACTCGCCGTCTAGTGAGTCAACATTGTCATAACCGAAGTCCACGGTGTCGTCGCCGTGCTGCGATGTCGTTGCCAAATTCCACGACGTCATCGCTGTGCTCCGCAAAGCCATCGAGCGAGTCCATGATGCCGTTGCCACGCTCTACGAACTCACCGTTGCCGTGCTCCACGAACTCGCCGTGGCGGAGCTCCTCGGCGGTGGTCGAATTCATCTAATGCTAAGCGCAGATTTCCCCTACACTCTTCCATCTACATATTAGAGATGTAATTAATTCCCCATAACCTGAAGCGACTGTGTGTATGCTTGCCTCTGTCGAGCAATGTGAGGGAAGCGCAAGGGGAGGGGGCGAAATGCAACGCACGCCTTGACTGCATGTATTTTTTATTAAAAAGGGCCATGTAAATAATGTTGTCATCTTTTACTAATGAAGACGTGCGTTGCACATGCACGCTTACAAAAATTATAATTATAACATTTTAAATCGAGATGTTCATAGTACAATTTCGCCAATTTTTGTAAAAAACAATAGTAATCAAGTACACACAATGCAATCGTATTACTCAATGTTTACCACGCTAAATATGAAATCTTTTCTAAATTTATAAAGTTGTATCCACTTTTGGAATTATCTTCGGATGAACATATTTGTTTTAAAATAGTATGCGGACAAATATTTTCAGCCACCGCTGAGATAAAGCTTACATAATGCCATATTTTTAATCGTCCATAATAATTCTGAGTCCAATCAGAGTAATAGCATTTTTCAAACTTGTTTGAGTCTTTTCCACGTAACGTCTGGAAAACCTATCGTGCTCCTTAGTTAAAACGGATGTCTTAACTAATTATAACTAAAAAAATTGTAAATTATATTAATCATAGTGTAATTTCATTAGAATTTTAACTATGATTCAATTACATCAATATCAAACACTTTTATAAAAAATTATAAGATATTTATTTTGATCTTCATATTTTATTATACAAACATGATCTAATATAGATTAATCAAACAAATATATAATCACGGCTCATCCATTGCCCTTGGTGCTGAAACAATTCAAAACCAAATACATTGCACTATTGTTAGCAAGATCCAAATTGGCCTGAAAATTAATTAAACATTTCTAAAAAAATAAATAGAATATGCTGATCTGAAACTTATGAGAGATCTACTGACCGAGGCCGATGGCTTCTGATCATTTCATTATCCGAAGGCGCTTGCATGACTCGACAAACATTTTGAAAATTTTATTTTCAAAACATCAGATCCACACTTATTAGAGATTCAGAGCAGTACTTGAGATGACTGAAATT
>JAGXJF010005887.1:0-66183 GCA_019208055.1 Stipa capillata
ATTGCCAGTGAAATCCCCGTGACAGAGAATCTAGTTGTTTCCCTCTCGTGTGAGGTTCTTTTAGATGCTATATCTTTAGCATCCGAGCTCCGATTAACTTTACTCCACTTGCATTAGTCTTCATTCTAGTAGTATTATGCCATGCCATTTGCCACATCCCATGATCATCTTGATGAATTTTCATAGTAGTAAATATAACTTATCTTCTTTTTTGGTGTTCTGCTTCTTCACATTAGATCCGGAAGGTCATGAAATAAGTGACCAAGATTACGAGCAGTATCCCGCTCCTGAGCGGCAAGGCAAGTAGCATCTCCTTTGGAGGTCATATGAATTTTTGAAGTTCTAAATAATTTCTAGTATTTCCTGTCTTCTTCTTGCTAAAGAATATCGGATGAAATAGTTTTATATTAAATTAAAATATTCCTACTAAGAATGACATGTGGGGTCTATATTTCATAAAATTTTCATGTCTCATTTTTATTATTCCTGTTATTCTTGTGTGGACCCAGTGTGTCATAGAGAGGTATTTGTTTTTATTGTGTTCAACTTATAATCATACGACATTTGGGGTCCTCTTGTCAGAGTAATTTTCAGTATTTATTTATTCGAGAGTTCATCAGAATAGAGTCCATGGTCCTTTTCGCTCCAACTCAAAGTGCATTTTCTGTGCGTGAATGAACTAATGAGGCTGATAGTGGAGGAGGTATTACATTGGTTACTTAAACAATCGCTCATTAGCACCTTATTACAACTCATAATCACGTACGAGTACAACTTATGGCCTTTAGACCCATCGGCGCATTAATTTGGTTGGAACAGTTAATCCATCTCAATTAGTACACTGAAATTAAATGTCTTAATAGTAATGCGTTAATTATGCTAGTTAGTTGTTAACTGGTCTTAACCGGACATAGAATCCACTGTTGCATAAATTTAATCGTTTATTAGTTGCTACCTAACCATTAGTTACTAACCGTAGTTGATCTACCGGTTATTAGTGTAGAAGCTCGTTAGTTACACTGACAACTAGTGCACTAATTATGTAACTAAGGAATCAGATCTTTATTTAGCGAAAGCATGCAACCATTGGAGATTTGAAGTTCTCTGAACATTAACTAGCTGGACAGATTAGTATATTAAATAAGTTTTAATAACACATATTACTCCTGCCTTAACCGAACATAAAGACCATTAGTTGCATTAACTACCAATCATTACAACCACTTGTCATTAATTCAGCTAACTCCACTTAATAACCGGATAGCACAGCAATTATTGCATTCACTAGTTGCATCATTAAAATTTTACCGCCGGTCATTAGAACCTAACTGCTAATCGTTGGTAACGGTCTGACCGGGTTGCCTTGCCGGCACGGCGGCAAGGACTTCATCGGTGGTGGCTTAGTGGTGGGGCACCAGACTAAACACAGCAGGGAGCAAAAGAAGGGAGCGAAAGCACAATTTGTCGCCAAAATCTCACTGCAACTTGCTCCGCTGATTGGCACCCATCGGCGGCGGTTGCGTTGTCAGGCGCAAAACTTCAGGGTGATGATGAGCAGAATGTCGATAGTTGGAGGCAGCGAAGGCAAGCTCGGTGGCGCTGCTGGTGAAGCGACGATGGATATCTATGACGAACTGGGGTTGGAGCTTCGGGAGGAGAGTGGCTAGTGGAGCGCCGCGACGTGGAGGAGTTACCGGTGGCCTAGAGACGAAAGCCGAGGTTGCCACTATGAGGTCTGCGGTTAGGCAGTCCGAGCGGAAGGAAGCAGGGACGGATGTGCCGTCGGGATTGGAGGGGGCGACCTGGCGAGCGGAGGGAAAGGTGGTGGAGAAAGCAAGCCCGGCGCTGGGGTAGTTGCTGAAGCAGACGGCGGTGGGTGGCGGCGGTGAGGTGGTCCGGTGGCACTGATGGGAAATGTTGGGGAGCTCGGTGATGAGGAATGTAGGGGAACAAGAAGAGAAGGTGGTGTAGCTACCTAGGAAGAAGGAAAATTTTTTTGGAAGAACACCTCGGTGAGCTTGGGACAGAGTGCTGTGGGCGCCAAAGAGAGGGTGAGACCGCCGCGTGTCCCGCCACGTGGCGGCAGCCTTTGGTCTAGGGCCGACTGGTCAGCGATGGAGGGACAGGGATGACATTGTGTGGTTTGGCACTAGGAAGAAGATGATAGGCCAAGGCCCATCGGCAGGAAGGAGGAAAATTGGGCCAATGGCACAGTACGGTGAGGAGGAGGAAATTTATTTTATTTTTATGTGGTGTTATTTTCTTTTAGAGCTAGGGTTCAGCAAAACAAGCTCAAAGCTCTAGATATAGTTTTAAATATTGATGAGACGGTGGCCCGATCTTTTGGTGAGATGAAGATAACTAACGGTTTGGTGGAGCTTGACCTTGACGATCCGACTATACCGTACGCGACGATACGCCTTAGCAATCACTAAACCAACCTCCGATGGTTATTGACCTTACCGTAGGCGTGATCAACCTGAACAACGAAGTTCGAGTTCCTGCAAGCAACCGAAGAACCAGCAAGAACTAGGATTGCAATCTAAAATTACGAGTATAAAATTGACACAAGAGCTAGAAGAACAAAGTGTGGGATTCCACTGGAGATCTAAACAAGGCGATAGTCCTGCACGACTTGTAGATGTAATATTGTAGCAGTAGCTAAACAACTCAATGAAACCCGAAAACTAAAGTGAGAATTCTAGGGGGTATATAAAGAGAAGATGCGATCTGTTTCATAGACAGCCTCGGATTGTTTTGGCAGTTGCGGTCGGCTCGTAACGAATTTGGAGATGGGGTTTGACAGGTTGGAAAGAGCACGAGATAAGTTTTTCAAAGAGTCTAAGATCACCCAAATCGGAGTCCGTATGCTCGGGATATAGACGTTTTAAGTCAGGGCTGTCTCAGCAATCCGAATCAGAGTCCAGATCTTGTGGGACTCTATCTCTAGCTCTCCTTGGACCAAAGGTGACGTGGGAAGACTCCTTGTACAGCACCAATTCATGTGGGATATGAGCATAGTCACATGAATTTCATTCCCTCCTCCTCTTGAGAGCTTGAACTTGAATTCTCGCTTGTTCTTCACGATTTTCACAAGTCTCCTTTTGTTCGTTATAGCGGACGTAGTTGAAGTAGTGGTAGTAGAGGTGGCAGTGGGTGTATCCATGGGGGTCATGTCCTCATTAAACATTTAGAAAAACCCACGAACAATTCCTAATGTAAGATATAACAACTCAAGAATTTCTGTAATTCAAAAATAATATCTTTTAGGCTGTCATTTAAGAGAGTGGATTTTGTACATGTACATATGGGTACATGAGTTGATTTAGATTAATTTCTAATACTTGTGCATCTCAAAAAATTCTCAAAACATTCATAGATGTTCATCATGTTATAACATGCACACCCACAAAATTTCATGCAAAAATATAATCAAGAGTGCTCTACATAATAAAGACAAAAAATTGTTGCTGACTTATTTTGATTGTTTTAAAAATAAGTTGAATTTTTTGTCTTTTTTGTATTTTTGCATGAAATTTTACGGGTGTGCGTGTTATAACATGATGAACATCTATGAATTTTTTGAGAATTTTTGAGATGCATAAATATGAGAATTGACCTATCCTTAACTCATGTACCCATATGTGCATGTACATTTGTTTTTTCTGTCATTTAATTGCAAAAGTAAATTAGCTCCAAGTGAGCTCTGAACTACAAGGAGTTCAAATAATTTTTGAATATCTTCCAAAGTTCATATCTGACCTTGGCAATATAAGTAAAGTTTAAATATGGAATTTGCAAACACTCGGAGAATAGGAGGCTCGTCTGGTTGGCACATTTCAATATTGTCCAAAAGAAGGAAGTTTAGGAAAACATCTATTAAAATGGGCAAGTCAACACTAATGAACTTGAATATTTCTGTAAAGCTTCTCAGGAGAAGTTAAAGCTTGAAAAAATTACTAGGATTATGTTTTGGAGAGGTTGATTATGCGAGCTTATTTAAGGTTGTTTTTATGTCGTGTTTTTCTAGGGTTTCGAGTTGAGCCAATTTTAATAACATAGATACAAGTATATGATGAAAAAAAATCTTTTTTACACATGATGATCCGTGCTGATCTCGTGTCTTAAGAGTATGGAAATTACACTATGAATGATAATGATGCTTATGATATTGGTTGTACTTTTGCTATAGATGAATTAATTAAGATCATGCATGCTAGTTCTTCTCGTGGTACTATTAAAGATCAAATACAATAGGAATTTATTATTAAGGTTGCTATGAAAGTTTTTGGTCTTATAAATAATTAAATGCTTTAAAAATAAATGCTACCTGTCAACTTAGGAGATATTATTGAGCCTATTATTAAAGTGAAGATTAGTAGTCCTTTTGTTAATGCTTTATGGTCTTGACGCTAATATTTCTACCATGCTTAGATCTCTATGATAAATTTGAATTGATAGTTGTAAGTTTCCCGTGTGCCAAGAACACACTAGGAAGCTCACTAGGCACGTGGGGAAAATTTCGCCGTGCGCAAACATACAGAAAAGTACACACGAGAATATTGGCATGGGGAATCACGGTGTCCCTGCGGGCCTGCAACCAAACACATGGGAAACTTGAGCATCCCCGTTTGCCTCTCTTAGGCCACTCCCAATGCATAGGTGCTTAGAGTAGGTGCTTAGTGCATGAGAAGGCTTAGCAACTAAACTCCCCAATGCATAGGTCCTTAACTTCTTGTAGCTAAGCTTCTTTCATTTAATTAGTTCTAGGATCTTAGTAATATATAAACTTTGTAACCTTTTTGTGGCATGTACTCAAGTAAATAATATTTCTTAAGACAGAAAACCAAATATATGAAAATATATTTGAACGGAGTCCATACATAAAGTGCGAATACTCATCAAAATATACCAAATTATATTTAGAGGTGCATAAAGTAAGTAATGACCATAATCTATTTTGGCCCAAACATTTTCCATATATGCTCTACCAAATCAGCTTTGAGCGCTCTATGAGTCGAGCGATCCCGGATTCTAGCATCCCTCTGTAGCATCTGGGCGAATTCCGGCATGTCACCATGAATGAATACCGATGGTAGGACACTGTATGTGTCTGCGATCTCGTTCAAATCAAGAACATCGGCCGCCCCTTCTTTTCATCTTCGACTATCATATTGTGGAGAATGATGCAAGCTATCATGATATTCTCGATATCGCCCCGCATATACAAACGCGCAGGATGACGCACGATAGAAAATCGACCTTGCAAAGCACCAAATGCACGTTCCACATCCTTCCTTGCCCCTTCTTGATGTGCGGCGAACAACTTGTGCTTTTCTGTTTGTGGCATGGATATTGTCTTCATAAACGCGGCCCATTCTGGGTATATTCCATCTACAGGGTAATAACCATGCTGGTATTCCTTGTCGTTGACAAAGAAGTTCACTCGAGGAGCTTGGCCTTTCAACTGCTTAATGAACAATGGTGATTGATTTAACACGTTGATGTCATTGTTTGACCCGGCAATACCGAAGTACGCATGCCATATCCGAAGATCTTGTGAAGCAACTGCCTCCAAAATAAGAGTAGGCCAGCCTTTATCACCCCGAGTAAATTGGCCCTTCCATGCCACAGGACATTTTTCCCAACGCCAGTGCATACAGTCGAGGCTTCCTAACATGCCCGGAAACCCACGACTATCGCCTATTCGAAGTAAGTGCTCCATATCTTCGGCGTTTGGGCTTCGTAAATACTCGGTTCGAAAGATAGCAATCACGCCTTCGACGAACTTCTTCAAGCAATCAACTGCGGTACTCTCGCCGATCTTGAGGTATTCATCGAGACTGTCCGCGGATGTGCCATATGCCAATTGGTGAATAGCCGCCGTACATTTTTGCAGCGGAGAGAGCCCTTGGCGGTTAAGGGCATCTGTCCTTGTGGTGAAGTATGGAGACCACTCGCCTAGTGCGTCGACGATACGAAGAAAGAGGGGTTGCCTCATCCGGAACCTCCTACGGAATACTTTGGCGGGGTAGAGAGGGTTGCTGGAGAAGTAATCTCGTACAAGCTGTTGATGGGCTTCTTCGCGTGGCCTATTTACGTACATCCTCGGACCACTCCTACTAAGCGATCTTGCTTCAAGAGCTTCAAGTTTTTCCTTCAACTCCACGGCAATCTCCTCAGCAAAAGAGTCTAGCATGTCCTCCTCGGCAAGGAATTCATCGAGTGTGTATAAGTCGGCTGGATTTATGGTGTTTGTGGTATCCATATCATCAGAGTCATCGGGTTGATTGGACATGGCAGCAAATTAGTCACGGCTAGATGGTGAAGTTGTGCTAGGATGGCTCTATGGTACGCAGGGTGCATATATATAGAGGCGTTTAGAATTCAGAAAATGCAATCAGTTCACATGGCATGGCATGAGAAAATGCAATCAGTTCACATCAGCTTGAGATACGTTCACAGGAAATGAAAAATAGCAAAGGTTCACATGCATGCATACAGCCATAAAAATAGCAAAGGTTCACATCAGCTTGAGATCAGTTCACACGCATGCAGCCATAAAAATAGCAAAGGTTCACATGCATGCATACAGCCATAAAAATAGCAAAGGTTCACTTCAGCTTGAGATCAGTTCACACGCATGCAGCCATCAAAATTACTTGTTCAGATTGTAAGCGTACACTTCTGTTCACATTTCACAAAAGAAAATAGTACCCTAGAGACCTTGCTATTTTCTTTGCTGCATCACAGAGAGATTCATGCTATGCAAACTCTGAAGACTTGCAAAAATAAGCCCAGAAAATGATAAAGATTTGGTACAGGAATTCTTTGATGCAGAAATTCAAAAGCTGAAGCTGAAACAAGCTACGTACCTCACTTTCCTTGAGGAAATAGCATAGAACTCATACATGCCATTGCCTTTGCACGCTCCGCTTTTGCATCGTCATCCATAGCACGTGTATCAGCAAACAACAACTTTTGGTACAAGTCAATCATTTTTGTCTCTTTGGAAAGTTTAGCCGTTTCAAGCTGCTGACTTGACAACTGATGTTGGCTATCTATGACCTTCTGCCGCTCCAGCCTAGATGCTTCCTGAGCTGCAATAAACATGTCAAGTTTTTCTCCAAGCACGGATACACCTTCTGACTCCCTTGACTTTCGTTTACCACTACGCTCGGCCTTAGCTGCATCACGACCCATCGGGCGCTCCTCATGATCAACACGACCCATCGGGCGCTTCTCATGATCAACATCACTAACACCAGATGTGATATCTACTGTATCTTTCTCTCCGTTCATTTTTCTCATTGCTGCAAGCCATTTTCCATTGTCCTTGAGTTCTCTCCACATTGTCAAATGTTGGAAAGCAGAGGACTGGTTGGCTTCATATTTCTCCAAGGCCAGTGCCTGTAGCTGCTCCTCACCATAACCACTAGTGTAAATCTTACTGACAGCAATATACTCACCATGGAAAAGATTGATCTTCCTCTTCACCTTTTGAAAATGGCTCTTCAATTGTCCAGCATCTCTATGGCGGTCACTTTCAGTGAGACTGTTGTATTGCACAGCTATATCATCCCAGTACTTATCTCTCTTCTTGCCATTCCCTTCAATGGGATCGGTTGAAAGTTCCAACCAAGAACTTGCCTACACGAGTAACAAACAAATAAGCATGCAACGAAAATTTATATCGAACTAGTCATTACTTCAACATTGACAAGATAAAGTACCAATCTCTTCTCTTCCAGTTGTGTCCAATTCAAACGTTGCGCGGACCTTCCAGGCTCTGGATCATCTTCAAGCTCTACAACTTGGGGTTTTTTTTCGAAGAACCTCTACCTGAAGTAGACTGGGATGCTGGCTTTTTCCTTTTACTATGTTGTTGTGGTGGTAGTGGTGGGGGAGGTGGTGTTGAATATGCAACCTGTGAGGGGACACCAACGAAATGGAGATTCTCCGGCCCTTGTTGTGGAGGGTGAACATGGAATGGATATTGCGTTGGCTTGACTGGTGGGGTTTGTGGATTGCCTAACAAACTAAGGAAACCATAAGGTGGATGGGTATACATTGGCCTGAAACATGTAGATAACAATTAAACAAAATATACACTTTTGGTTTGGCAAAGAGACTGAGAAGAAACATGTATATATACTCTGCATATAACAATGCTGGCAGGTTTATGAGAAAGTGCATTGATCAACTAATATGGAAAGGGCTACTGAAAAAGAACGAAGAACAACTCAAGCTATCGAAAGTGTAAATTTATGAGAAAGGAACTCAGCTACACTGGAGAAAGGAATCGAAATTATTGCGATGTTCTGAAATTGAGTTTAAATCACAATTTGACAAAGTGCATTCATCAACTAATCCCATGGAGAACTCCTGTTTCTCAAAGAACATGAATTGCTTGGACTACTCTATTTTTGGTTTAGGACTTTAGGTATCTTGGTGCTATGGATTTACCAAAATAGGTGTACTTATTATTCACTGAAAACATCCACTGATCACAATTGAAAACATCCACTGATCACAATTGAAAACATCCACTGAAAACTTTGCCATGGTATCTGAAATTGAGTTTAAATCACAATTGGACCAAGTGCATTCATCAACTAATCCACAGGATATTCATTTGTTTACCATTTGATGCTCGGTGACTGGCCGGAGGAGCTACCGGTGGCGGCGGACTGAGAAGGTGACGCCGGTGGTGCCCCTGAGACCTCCTCCCGGCGGTGGTCCATGCGGGCTGTGGCCGGATGGCCGGAAGAGGCGGGGCGGCGCCGGAGCGGTGGCGGCGGGGCGGGGCGAGGGCGAAGTGGCGGCGCGGGAGCGGCGGCGGCGGGGCGGCTCCGCGGGGCGAGGGCGAGGGCGGGGGCGGGGCGAGGGCGAGGGCGAGGGCGGGGCGACGGCGAGGGCGGGGCGACGGCAGTGGGGGCGACGGCGGGGCGGCTCCGCGGGGCGAGGGCGAGGGCGGGGCGAGGGCAAGGGCGAGGGCGGGGCGAGGGCAAGGGCGAGGGCGGGGCGAGGGCGGGGCGGCTCCGCGGGGCGAGGGCGGGGCGACGGCGGGTCGGCTCCGCGGGGCGAGGGCGAGGGCGGGGGCGGGGCGAGGGCGAGGGCGGGGCGACGGCCGCGGCCTGAGGGCGACGGCGGGGTGAGGGCGACGGCGGGGCGACGGCCGCGGGGCGAGAGCGAGGGCAGCGCGAGGGCGACGGCCGCGGGGCCAGGGCGAGGGCGAGGGCGGGGCGACGGCGCAGCGCGAGGAGGAAGAGCGGCGGAGCGTTTGCTGCCCCGGAGCGACGGCGCAGCGCAAGGAGGAGGAAGAGGCCGCACGGGATGGAATTTGCATAGGAAAGAGGCCGCACGGGATGAAATCTTGCATAGGAACGAACGCCTGGCATCGGTTCTCCAGGAGGACACAGATACGCTCTCTCTCCTCTTTAATTATCCTGCCACCTCAGCCTTTTGCTTATGTGGCATACTAAGCACCGATGCCAGGTTGGAGCATTGGGACCGGTCTTAGCACACGGTAGAACTGATGCACGAGGATAAGCTGCCTAACAACGCTTGGCGGCCGTTACGCAGATTTCCCGATGTGTCTATCTACCTAATAAACACATGAGGAAATGTGCCACGTGGCACAAAGTATCATCGTGTGTCCTTTCCTGTGCGTCTCCCTTGCCTACCAACACACGGTGTTCAAGATTTCCTGTGTGTTTAGCAAAAGTTGGACGCACGGGAACTTTGCTTTCGTATTTCTTTTGAATTGTCACTTCCTGTGTGCTTTCATTTTCTGGTACATGGGAATTACTCTTGTTTCATGTGTGCCAGCTCCTGGTAGGTTCACATGCATAGTATCAATTAGAATCAAATACTTCAATTATGAATTAGCAACCACATAATTCAATGATCCACTCAGATTTTGGGAGACAACATCATTTCAATTATCAAACACAACGTATGTGTCCAACTGCATACTCAAGCACCCCAAGATAAGGTTTCAAAAGACAACATCCAACGTCCAGGTTCCAAAAGACAATCATCCAACATTGGATTTGGATGCATTAGTGGCACACAAAACATCACCTAAATCTAAGAGCTATGGTTCAACAGGACTGGACTCATCGACATGATCTTCACCGGGACTGATCTGATTCTCTACTCCTTCTTGGACATTAAGAGCAGCCGCCGACTCTCATGTTTCCTAGAAATTATCAAGAGCAAGTAGATGAAACGGTCTAGTTTAGCATGTACCTAAAGTGCCAAGTGGCAGTAAGTAAGTATATAAGAGACTAGCAAAAATTTCTAGAAAAAAGAGTTCTACCAAGTTTATGAAAAAAGAGTTCTACCATGTGCTCATTTTGATAGCTTTAAATAATCCATACTAAAAATAGAGGCTGTCATCCACCGTTGTACGATTGTCCTGTAAGAAATCAAGCAGATCAACTTGTGTTTCTTTTAACAAGAAAATTCAGTTCCAGCTAGACTATCCATATTGAGATATGAGCAATATCTTGAAGTGCAATCACACACATATGTATGAACTATACCAGTTTGTTGAGTGGAAAGGTAAATCTGTACAAGAGCACTTAGGCATGCATCAGCAAGCTTACAACAAAGAGAAGTACTGTCCATACTGTATTTTCTAGTAAAATTGTACTAGGTCCAGAATCTACAATGAGGCCACTAAGTTAAATAATTAGGTACACTACCTCATAAAATACTTTTGCTGAACTATCTTCGCTGACGGGTACAGAATACCCGTCAGTAGTACTCATCTCCACTGACGGGCTGTTGGGGAACCGTCAGTGGAGATGAGTGCGGAACATTCAGATTTAGCAGAAAAAGTCACCACTGACGGGCACAAAGTTTGGCCCGTCAGTGATGATAATAGCACCAGTGACAGCCTATATCACTGACGGGCACATATTTTGGCTTGTCAGTGAAAATTAATCATCTCTGACGTGCCGTGAATTGCCGCCCGTCAGTGAAAAATCTGGCCTAAAAACCCACTCTCCAGTGCAACCCTAAAACCTATATTCTCCAGTCTTCCCGAATCAAAGTCTCCCCCACTCCTCTCCCGAATCAAACTCCCTCCCCGAGCTCCCAACGGCGGTGCCCCGAGCTCCCGCCGACCCCCTCCGCCTCCTCCCCGACGCTGCCGGCCCCCTCCGCCACCGGATCCGCGCCCTCCTGAAAGGACCGAGATGCCGACTAGAGGGGGGGTGAATAGTTGGCTTATAAAATTTCCCTCTTTTAAACTTTTATTTAAGTTGTCAGATTAACTTCACAAGTTAATATGTCACGGACCCGGAATTTCATATGATTAAGGGAACGCGAAGTCGCCAAGGACCGAAGGACTCGTCCGCCCGGTGGCACGGTACCTGCGCCGTACGCACCAAGACAGAACGATCCGACACCCGCCACACGCGAGCCGGCCGGAAGCGACCAATCTTCCCAGAACCACATACGATTCCGTAGTCCGGTGAAGGTGTAGAGTCGTGCCCAATTACTACCAGGGAAAACAAGGTCGGAGGAGCCCGGCAGTTCTACCCACACCCTAACCTAGCTCGAAGGCTAGTGGGTCGCTCGAAAGCCCGGTAGAACGCCCACACCCTGCCTGGCCGGCACAGCATCTCAGCCAGCGGGTCACTCAACCGATTCCTGCCCAACCTAGTAACCACCGGTACAACCTCAACCCTTCACGGCATACCCAAAACGCTTCATATCATACACGCATTGCGTAAGGGCAGCCTGGAATTAACAACTCGGATATCATAACAAAGCTCTACAAATACGATATTAATATTAACTGCCCACGATGGGACAACACCTTACATTATCCAGTCATAACTGAAAGCATATCCGAGTACGGAGAAATTAAACGACAGCGGAAACAAGTGGATGAGTCCCACAGCGGCTTAGCGACCGCTGAACAAAAGCTACAACTATCCCAACAATCGAACACAACCGAGGAAACGCAAGTTCAAGCATCATCGAAATAATCTTCCACCACCGGCTCACCTGCAAGCTCCAGGGGTAACCTGGGTGAGTACGAACGTACTTGCAAGACTTATCCGTGCTTGATTAAATGTCCTACTCATACTAGTGCAACATTAATTAAACATGAATGCTTCTCAGAGTAACAATATACAATTTAAGAACATAACGTTAATAAGGTGAAGTAAGACAAACTAAGTACCAACTAACTCATAACACAACACATCACACCTAATGTACCACCAAATCAAATCATCAACTCCAATTCCATCGGGGCATCCCGTGTATCCAATACAATTCAATCCATTAAACATTATCCAATCCGATTAGGGCAGCCCCTAAGTCAAATCCAAACTGATCCAATCCATACATGAGTTAATAATTCCAATTCGATCCAATCCTCACATATTCATTTTAAATCTCTCGAACCACTACCGACAACTCAACCCCTGCAGGCATAGTGAGTGCATAACAGTTTGGAGGTAGCGAGCCTCACAAAGTGCATGGAGGCTTACCCCAACTATCCTCAGTGTTGGTTCTCGCTAGCGTTCACGTGTGATAAGGGATGGTGACACGCTGAAGATAGGGTTGGTGTGACGACTAAAATCTCTACTTACACCCGCGTCGTCATCAAACTACGATGAACACCAACCGTACCCATTGTGCACGCCCTCGGCTCTCACAACTCACTTAACCATTTAGTTGAAGAGCCATCAGATGTTCTCGACGTAAGACACATCCTACACATGCTAGTGTACGCAACTTTGCGACAATTCACCGATAAAACATTCATACACATAGCACATATAACAAGGGCATACACAAGAGTACGGAAGGTAAAGATGCAACAAGCTCTGCTTGCCTGATTTGGGTTGTTCCTGGTCTTGCGGAGAGCTGTAAGCCGGGTGGAGATGGATAACGTATCCACTAGCATTTGTGAGGAAATCCCAAGTAGCCAAACTCCAATAAGAAGCAAACAACCTCTAGAAAGGAAAAGAGACAAGTCTAAGGAACTATTGCGAACATTACAAAAATACATGCGATGCAACTACGGTGGATTAAAACGAAGATATACAATTACATAGGCAGGTTAACATTCATTTCAGATTTTTGGGTTAGTTTTAGTGGTGTTATAACTTTAATCATGGATGAACCTAGAACATGGATGCATGCATGGGGTATGATATGCAATTAGGGAGAAGGACCTTGAATCTATAATTAGGATTAGGGTTCATCCGATAAATTCGTAGTTGGGGTAGATGAGAACATGGGGTCGTGCTTATATTCGAGCCGTTAGGCGAATTATGACACTAGACATTTTAAGTTTGGCTGTTAAGCTAGATTCTCTAGTATTCATGTATTTAGAGGTTGCATGCATTTTCTACGCGTTCTACGAATTTAATCCAATTTAGCATTCCTGTCTTCTTCTCGGTAGAGGGCAACAGGTTGGGTATCGACATTAACCATTACAGAACTCAGATGGTCATGATTAATATATTGTTGGGTAGAATGTTTATTTCTAATTTTTTTAGCAATTGAAGGTGATCAACAATTATGGGTACAACCAATAGGTACTAGAGTCATCATTGAACTGGGATGCCCAAATCTTACTAACGACTAATAGTTTAATTGTGAGGTACCAAAAACTCTACTCATGTATATCAGATGTATCCTAATCGACTATCTTCCTTAACCGAGGCCATAAGCAACTAAGATACTAGTTAAATCATATACGCACCCTCCCATAATTTCCTTAATGAGACGGTTAGGAGAGTTAGCTACCGGTGAAAAAGGTTGGGAGGGTAGTATTATCCTAAACCTCATTCCAGTTAATGGTCACGATGAGTTCTTATGTACTAACTGCCATACACGGTAAATAGCTTATCTTGCATGTAAGTTAAGTCTTATTCGGACAACACAATCATCAGTGGTATTAATGCATATTCAGTGTGGCATGTGCCATATTCTCCTTCATTATTTCTTTACAGTCGCCTACTACTAAAGTATACTTAGCTATCCTTACTATCTCAATAAGGTGACTAATAGCGCATTAGGGGAATGTGGTTAACCAAAGTTCAAGGTAATGCGCAAACATTTCGAAAACAACTGAGCTCAGCTTATACACTATATTTCGGGATGTCCTCATGTTATTAGCAGTATTGTTAAGATGCCCAAAATGGTTAACCTATTATTAGTGTGCTCGGATACTCGTATGGCTAATGAACGTTAATCGGTACTGATTACTTATAACATTAAAGTAATTCAGATACAAGGGCATCTTCTCTAGCAACCTAAACTCAATTTGAGCATCTGTTCTTCCAGTTGATTGGCTGATATAAATATGTTCTTGTGGTATTAGAGAGGAGCTAAAAACTGAGATTCCGTAGCATGCATAGTTTCTCAGAGTGTATGTGCATACGCATTAGTTATCCAAAACAACTCAGAGCCTCTAATTCATGAGTAAGCAAGCCAACCTATACACAAGCAACTCATGCATTTCCATCACGTCAGTTCGATCCCGTTCACCACACGCACAGAGTAGCTCATATTACTAAGCATACACAGCATGCATGAACTCTAGGAGTTACCCTTGACGCGTGGACAAGAAGAAAAGGCGGCGACGAGGGAAGTGGCCGGAGCTCGGGCTCGGATCTGGGGCGGAGCGGCAAGGGGCCTCCGGCAGCGTGGGAGGGAGGCGCACGGGAGGTCAACGCCGAGCGGAAGGGGAGCCGGTGAGGGGCGGCGGTAGCGGATCCGGCGGGGAGGCGCGGCAGCTGGGAGCTAGGCGCGCAAGGGGATGGGCTCGGGCGAGGAGCTGACAAGGCAGCCGCGGCGTGGAGGTGGCTCGCCGGAGAAGAAGGCCCGGGCGGGACTGCCGCGGCACGAGGTGTGGAGGAGCAAGGCTGGCGGAGGCAGAGGGAGCGCGCGGCAGGGCGACCGATCGGCGGCGGACTCCGGAGGCGAAGCTGGGGAGAGGTGGCGGCGGCAGGTGAGCAAGGACGGGGTGGCCGGCGGTGGCACCCGAGGCGGCAGACCGGCGGCCTGGGCTTGGAGCGGCAAGCTTGGGGGAGGCCGGCGGCGCGTGGCCTGCTAGGCCGGTGGCGGCAAGAGGCGGGGCTCCGGGAGCGGTTCCGACGGTGGCGGGGCGGCCCGAAGGGGAGCTGGGCGGCGCAGGGAGCAGGGCCGATCGGGTGGCGGCGCGTCGGCCAGGAGGTGTTCGGGGCGCCGGTGCTTGCGCCATGGAGGCCAGGAGAGAGCTGAGGCAGTGGGATTTGGGGAGAAGAAAAAAGCAACAGGGAGAGCTCCGTCCAGAGGTTGAAGAAGATGGGCAAAATACTCAAATGCTCATGCATGTAAGAAATTCTTGGATGGATTGAGAGATTAGGAGGCAGGGACTTCGGTGGTATAACATGCATAGCTGATTTCTTGATTTTTGGATGGGATTTGGAAGGAAGAGGAAGGCATGGTTGGGGGAGCTTTTGGAGAACTCGGTCTGAGGAAGAAGAAGCACTGGAGTGAAGTTAATGTGCTGGGGTGAGCTGCTACGTATAGAAATAGGGAGCTGCAGCGTGCTAACCAATTGGAAACAGGGAGCTGCCAGGCGGGTCCCACGGCAGGGGAATATTTCTCCTCTTTCTCTTGTTTTATTTCTTTGCAGTTTTAGATTCAATTTTTGGACAAAAGAAAAAGGGATTTAGAAGAACAACATGTGGTAAGCTATGTATATACAGATCCATTCCCGCTTGTACTCGGATCAAGTAATATTAACGTAGACTTTGGATTTATTGATACTTAAATATTTTATACTTGTCGTAGCGTCGAGGGTGCCTCCTCCAGAATTAGGTATAGCTAACCGAACTAACCCGAACTTACCATGAACTATTAATCTTGGCCACTAGCACCGTAGGCATTTTAATTAACTTGCGTAAACATGTATTCATCCGAACACAAAGATAACAACACTGAAATAAGATGGAACCCACCGATGGCTGGGAGGTGAGGAACATGTACGAGTTTTTGAATCGTGAGTTTTAGTGGCATTAGTTTTGCTGTCCGATTTTCACGTTAACCTTAAGGGCGCATGTTAGGGTTTTCAATCGAAATCATTTTAAAGTATCTACATGCATGCATGCGAACGAAAGAAATCGTTTTTGTTCGTGAACATTTTCACTGACCTCATATTTTATAATAGGGTCACTACATAATAGTGGACAGCTGTGACACAGGTGAGTGACACAGGTGGAAACTATGTGTAAATTAACACACAGCTGTCACACAGGTGGAAGACACCGGTGAAGAGTTAACCTAACACAGGTGCTCTACTTAGACTGCCTGTGACACAGGTGCTGACACAGGTGAATACAAGTGAATGAAGCAACTGTGTAACAGATGATCACACACAGGTATAAAGGTAATCTAGCACAGGTGAAAAGGTAAACTTAGCAGATCAAGTCTAAGAGACACAAGCAAGCAAGGATAAACAGATATGCATGCAATACAAGGAAGTAAAGGAGACTCAGGGGTTTTTCACCGAAGTTCCCAACTCTTTGCAGAGAAGGTACGTCTCCGTTGGAGAGACCACTCCTAAGAGCTGGCCAGCACTAAAACATGCTTCTTCTCCGAGTACCTGATCCTTCAGGACTCTTCCTTTTGCTTGTGGAGATCCTTTTGCCTTGCAGCAGGTAGACCTCAGAACACCTTCACAAACTACTGGTTCAGCCCACACAAGCTTGGGTGATACCAGCAACTCCTACACCCGTCTAGGAGTAGACAAACTCCAAGAGTAACAGATGATGCAGCAGCAATCTCTTGGAGGAACCTTTGCTCGTGCTCTAGCTCACAAACCCACTCGAACTAACCCTTAGGCTCTTGGCTCTTGTGGAGTGGTTGGAGGCTTTGCAACGGTCGTATGTGAATCACTGATTTGAGCAAGGTTGAGGACAGAGTCCTCCCCTGGTCCCCTATATATAGGGTCCTCAGGCACCTGACCGTTACCCTGTTGCCACGTAGGATTAAGTGAGCCACCGGTGTCAGCCACCGGTGACACAGCTACACACTACGCCCAACTGTACCCGGCTCAGGCAGACCGACACCTGTGTCACCGGCGGCGCACACAGGTGAACCCTTAGCTGATAGCCGCACTACTCAGCCCGGTCCTGGCACATGACATGCCCTCAGCATACTTCAAACTCTAATACCTATAAGGAGAGAACCTCCGACAGACTTCTGACTCAGCAGACCGCCCATCGCAGTGCAGATACCTTAGCATTTTCAAGCTCTCCCCTGGTACAGAGATGTACCTGAGTCACAGAGCGGAAGACCACCTGTGACACAGCTGTGTCACACAGGTGCCTAAAGCTCTAGGGTTTTCACTGTTAGTACTGCAGAGCACTAACACAAAACAGCTACATACTTTTGTGCAAAGCTATTGACACAGGGCAATTGGCCTCAAAGCACCAATCCCCTTGACCAACACTCTGAGCAATGAGCAAGGTTCCCTTAGACAACTGCTACTGTTTCATCCCTCTTGATAGTACGGGTGATTCCTATGGACTCAAAGAAACTAGCAAATCTAGGCTTTACCTGCCACCAACTGAAATCACGGCCCTTGACGCATCAAGCCACCATCACCTTGCTTGCATCTCCCTGCACAGCACCGGCTTCTTCTCAGCTGTGACACAGCTGCCTAGCACAGCCATCTCTTTGTCCTTGAACCACCTTGTACCCTTTTTGGTGGCCATCCTTCTCTGGATAACCCTTCTTCATGGAACCTGTAAACTCTGCTTACACTCAATGTAAACATTAGATTCCAGTTTAGGTTGCCATTAACCATCAAAACCATATTAGGGCCTAGATGATCTTTCAATCTCCCCCTTTTTGGTGGTTAGTGGCAACCCAAGCTTCACACATTCAAATATATAGAATTGGAATATAGAAACATGTGTATGTTGATAGAATATACTCCCCCTGAATCTGTGCATAAAAGATTTGTTTAACAAGAGATGCACAGTTTACAAGTTTTAAGCATGGGAAGTATTTTCTGATGACTTGCATTCTTATCAGTTTAGATATGTTGGATGAATGATCAGAGCATTATATTCCTTATCATTTTCACTATCTAACTGAAGCAGATACTGATAATTAATCAGAGCAAGTCATATCAAACATATGTATATCAGAGCACAAAACATGCAAGACATGCATCAGAGCATTTGATATGTATATCAGAGCATGACAGACATGTATATATCAGAGCATACATATGTATAACAGAGCAAACTATGTATCTGAACATTCACACATGTTTGACAGATCAAAATGTGCATCAGAGCATACCAAACATGTGTATATCAGAGCATTCCAACATATAAGAATGAGCATACGAATGCATAAGACATGTATCAGATCAAAAGATTTGCATAAAAGATACAATGTTATCAAGACATAAGATACAGAAGAAGAACCAAGTCTTGATACATCATTTTGAAAATAATTTCCCAATGCTCTCCCCCTTAATGCTCTCCCCCTTCTCTCCCCCTTGCCCCTTGCACCACTCTACTCTCTCCTCTACTCTCTCCCCCTTTGACACTAAAACACCCAAAAAGGAATAGGAGGAAGAGATGCTTCAAGAAGACTTGCTCTTCAGCAGCTGAATAACCTCTGAGAGCTGGTTGGACATATCTGAGAGCTGAGATTGAACTTGATCCATGTTGGCTTTCAGATGAGAGATCTCTTCTCGAAGCTGGCGGTTTTCTTTACGCAGAGCAGCAAATTGAACTGGCATGATCTTGTTCTGATAAGCTCTGGCAGGGACTGAGGAGGTGTCATCATCATCATCAGCATCAGCTGTGGCTGGCACAGGTGCAGCAGCTGTGGCACCGGTGGGGACTTGGCATGAAACAGGTGATGACCTTGGAGGAGCAGGTGGCGCAGCTGTGTGACTGGGAGATGACACAGCTGGTCCAGGAGAGTCTCCAAATAAAGCAGGGACTGCAACCTCATCTGGATTATCATCTGCCTGAGGTCTAAGCTGGGTTTTGATAGTCTTCACAGAGAGATCAAGGGTAGAATCCAGAAGACCTGTTCTTTGAAGAATCATGTACATGATGTACGATCCATACCTCAGCTTAGCCTTTTTGTCCTTGGTGACAGCATCTATCTCATGAAAGATGTATCTTGCTACATCAAAGTGCTGATTCTTAGCTATATGCACCAATATCTGCCAGGTTGCATTGTAGACAGCATCTGTGTTTCCCCCTTTGGGTTGAAGAGTGACATTAAGAATCTTGATCAGATGCTTGGCTGTGATGGTTATACCCTTGAAATAGACATGATCTGAAGGGGCTTTGGCAGGGAATCTGAAGTTCCTTGGATAGAATTTTCTTCTTACTTCATTAGGAACTGGTGCAAGCTTGAAAAGATTTGGCATGCCAGGTTCCAGAGGGGCATGCATTAAGCTGTTGAACTCTGGAGCTGTGATTGAAAGAAGTTGACCTCTTGTCTTCCAGAGCATAACATCCTGATTCTCCTGTTCTATCCAAACTGTGGCATAGAACTCCTTGATGATCTCAGGATCATAATCTTGCTGGAGATTGCATAAGAATTCAAGACCTGAGGCTTGGATCAGAGAAGGAACTGCTCTCAGTCTTGAATCTGTCATAGCTGACCAGTCTATGGTCTTGCAATCCACAAATCCTTTTGAAGCAAGAATCTCATGGTATACACCCCTTTGATGATCATTGTGGAATCTGGGGTCTGAGCAAGTTGGAGCTATAAACTCCTGATCTTCAGAGAAATATGGGTTTGTTGACCTCATCTTGATGAATGAACTTGGTCTCATTGAGGCAACTTTGCTCTTTGATCTCTTGGGATCACTCCTTGGCAATTTCTTGGCAACAGCTCTTGAGATGAATTCCATCTGATTGGCCTCAGTCCTCAGAGCATGAGAAAAGATATAATGATATTTTTCTTCCATGTCTTCTTCTCCAACTGAGTGACTGGGAGAGCTGTCCTCATGTTCTGCCACTGTTTCCTCTTCTTCTTCTTCTTCAGCTTCTTCTGCTGATTTGGCACTTGGAGATGAACTCTCTGCCTGATAATCTTCATCAGAATCAGCTCTGGCTGCTCTTGGCCTTGGAGGAGTCACAGACACGCCTCTTCCATCATCAGATGAGCTCTCAGAGCTTTCTTCTTGCTCAGCTGACTTACTGACCTGTGCCACAGGTGATGACACAGGTGCGTGAACTGACTGAGCTGGGTCAGCTGGCGGTGGCACAGGTGATGGAGACCGGTGAGAGTCTTGGGCCTGAGCTTCTTCTCCTGCCTGAGACACAGCTGGTTGAGACAGCTGTGGACTTGATGGTTTGCAGCCACTGGAGACTCTACTGAAGCTGGTCTTGGAGATGAAGGCGCTTGAGCCTTTGGTGCAGCTTGTTCTTCAGCTTCAGAGACTAGAAACTGAGAAGGAGACAATGGTTTCTGAACATCCAGGGTGGAAATAGATTCAATGCTGGTTGAACTCTGAGATTTTCTTCCTTTCCTCTGGTATGTCTGTAGACAGGACTTGCCTGGGCTAGCCACCTGTGACACAGGGGGATTAGCATCGAAAGATGTTCTGAGCTGGGCCATAGAATCATCTAGATTCTTTTCTAGCTGCTTTCCACTTGAGTCTAGCTCTGCAAGAATATCTTCTATGGATTTCAAGAGCAGCTTTCTGTTGGATCTCTACATCTGCAGGCACAATCTCTAGCCCAGCTGAGGATATTGCCTGAGACTCAGCTGGCACACTCGGCTGAAGAGCTGGAGCACTGACTTGTTGAAGTGGAACAGCTGAGATAGGAGCAGTTGAACAATCTAACTTGATAATCCTCAAATTGACTGCAGCTATCTCATCCTGCAGGACTTTCTTACGAGCTTCATCTGAGCAGGAGGACAATTCCATTGATAAGGCAGCTATCCTTCTATGCAACTTGTTATCCTGATATTTGCTCCATAACTCTTTGTACTCCAAAGAGAGCTGAGATGCAAGGCGTTCCATTTGCAGAATCAGATCTGTTTTCTCATCTCCTACAGCTTTCTCTTCCTTTCTCAGCAACTCATGAAGCTCTTCCTTGATTGCCTTGTCTGTCTTCCATGTATCCATTTGAACTGAGACATCTTTGGGGGCATCAGATGAGTTGAAGACTACTTTCTTGAGATCTTGAATTTGAGAATTTAGAGCAGCTCGTTCAGCTCCTGAAGCATCCGGCAATAACTCCATTAAGTCATGCAGCTTTTTGAGTAGAGCACTGTGAGATTTTCTTTTCTCAGCTTCGGCTCTCCATGCAGCCTTTTCTTCTTCTTGCTGCTGTTTCTTATTCTTGCTGGTTTCAATTACAGTTTCTGACCGAGGCTTCTTAGGAACTTTGCTCAAAGACAGATCAGCTGGTCCACCAGCAGCTCTGGTTCTCTTGAGGGTGTCCACAACTGGCGCCCTCTTAGCTTTGACAGCAGCATCTTTGGCAGAAGCTTTCTTAGCTCTCTCATTTGCCTTCTTCTTCTTAGCTTCAGCCATGCTGGCTTTCTTTTCATCTGCAAGCCTCTTTCTCTCCTGAATTTGCTTTTCCTTCTTGTCAGCTTTTACAGCTTTAAGCTCTTCCAACCTGGAGACAGAATCTTTTGCAGCCAGCTCAATTTGGCGTTTTTCCTCTTCCAAAGCTTTCTTCTTTGCTTCCCTTTTAGCCAATTCTGCTGGAGACAAGGGGATTTATAGCAGCTCTCTTGGCTTTCTCCTCAGCATCAAGTTTCTTAGCAAGTCTCCTTGCTTCCTCTGCCTCCCATTCTTCTTGGTTTTTCTTTTCCATGATCTGAGTTCTGATGGCAAGAGGAAGATCATCTGTGATATCCTCAGGCTGATTACCAGATCCAGACATCTGTAGAAACAAGATAGATAAGAGAGAAGTAGGTAAGAGGTGTTCATTTGATGCAGAGTAATAGCTGTGTTAGACACCTGTGTCAGGATGGGAAGACACAGGTGAGGACTTAAGGCATTACCGAGGTCTTTGCCTGTTGAATAGGCGCACCTGTGTGACAGGTGAGACCCTAGCGGTGACACAGCTATGTGCGGGGGCGGACAGCAAATTCATGGAATTTTGAGTTTGACAACGATTTGCTGGTTGATTTCAGGTTGGATGAGTTCTAAAGATTGCACAAGAGTAAGACCAACCCTAATATGGACCAATGCGCTACTGGATTAGGCTATCAAGACCTAGACCATGACTGAGCGCAAAGAAGGGTTTTGCAGAGGCTTACTTTGATCGAGATTGAACTTTGCTGCGGAAGAATCGACGTTAGAGTTCCACGAAAAGCTTCCTCAAACTTGTTGAAGAAATTTCGAGGGCGAAATCGGTGAAAACGACGAGAACTCGAAAAATTTGGCGCACGGCGGAAGTTTTGGGTATGGGAGTTCGAAGCGGTTTCTGTGTGGACGCAGCAACTCTTTATATAGGCCGGAGGTTATAAGGTGGCTGTGTCACAGCTGACATAAGGACCTGTGACACAGGTGAAAGAGATGTATACCCTGGCCTATGGGATTTTGAAAGCATTCACCTGAGACACAGCTGGGAGACTCAGGTGACAAGTATTTCATCTAGTGAACACCAAGATGGATTGATTTAGATGAGAAAGAAAGCATTAGCACTATCAGAGAGTCCTTAAGTGATCTTCTCAGTGTCAGCTTGCCAGAAAATCAATCAAGCAAAGCTAAAGCTGACATGAGTTGATCTAGGCAAAATCTTGTACACAAAAGAGTGCACTTTACAGACTATAAGATATGATTTCAGCATGATGCAATGCACACACCTGTGAGACAGGTGAGTGACACAGGTACAATGATGCAAATGACTGAGATGAAATCACATCAGCTAGACACCAAGCCAAACCTTTTATTGCAGGTTAGAGACATCAATGATATTCAATTCACTCCTCAGGGCACAAAACCTAGTCTCATCTAAGGGCTTGGTGAATATATCAGCTAATTGTTTTTCAGTCCTTACATGGCACAGCTGTATATCTCCTTTTTCTACATGGTCTCTAAGGAAGTGGTGCCTCACTTCTATGTGTTTGGATCTTTGGTGATGTACTGGGTTGTTGGCTAACTTGATTGCACTTTCATTATCACAGAAGAGGGGTACTTGATTAAAAGATATGCTGAAATCTTTCAAGGTCTGCCTCATCCATAATAATTGAGCACAACAACTACCAGCAGCAATATACTCAGCTTCTGCAGTGGAAAGGGCTACTGAGTTTTGTTTCTTGGATGACCAGGACACTAATGAGTGCCCTAGAAATTGACAGGTACCTGAGGTGCTTTTTCGGTCAACCTTACACCCTGCATAGTCACTATCAGAATAGCCAACTAGCTCAAAGTTTGCACCTTTAGGGTACCACAAGCCAAACCCTGGAGTGTGAATCAAATATCTCAGAATCCTGCGGACTGCCACTCTGTGACAATCCTTAGGGTTAGCTTGGAATCTAGCACACATGCAAACACTAAGCATGATATCTGGCCTAGATGCACACAAGTAAAGCAAAGAACCTATCATGGATCTAAATTCCTTCTGATCAGCAGACTTACCTTCAGTGTTTAGATCCAGATGGCCATTAGTTTGCATGGGAGTGTGTATACCTTTTGCATCCTTCATGCCAAACTTGGTGATGATGTCTTTGGTGAACTTTTCTTGTGAGATGAAAGTCCCTTCCTTTAGTTGATGGATCTGAAGTCCTAGGAAGTACTTGAGTTCTCCATCCAAAGACATCTCAAATCTCTTGGTCATCAGCTTGCTAAACTCTTCACTCATAGAACGGTTAGTACTACCAAATATTATGTCATCGACATATATTTGGCACACAAATAATTCTTTTCCATTTCTTTTAGTGAATAGAGTTGTATCAACTAAGCCCATTTTAAATCCATTGCTGATTAGAAATTCTTTCAATGTATCATACCATGCTCTTGGTGCTTGTTTTAAACCATAGAGTGCTTTGTGTAGTTTATAAACATGGTATGGTTTCTTATCATTTTCAAAACCAGGTGGCTGCTCAACATATACAAGTTCAGAAAGTTTACCATTTAGAAATGCTGACTTGACATCCATTTGGTAAAGCTTGATGTTGTGATGAGCAGCATATGCTAAAAGGATTCTGATGGCTTCAAGTCTTGCCACTGGGGCAAATGTTTCTCCAAAGTCCAGACCTTCTACTTGTGTAAACCCTTGAGCCACAAGTCTGGCTTTGTTTCTTACCACCAGTCCATTTGTGTCTTGCTTGTTCCTGAAGACCCATTTGGTTCCAATCACATTGTGATCTTTAGGTCTTTCCACCAGTGACCATACTTCATTTCTCTCAAACTGGTTGAGCTCTTCATGCATAGCATTGATCCAGTCAGCATCCTTTAGAGCTTCACCTATGGTCCTGGGTTCAACATTTGAGACAAAGGAGTAATGCTCACAAAAATTAGCAATTCGAGATCGAGTGGTCACTCCCCTATTAATGGCACCGATGATATTGTCCACAGGGTGATCCTTCTGCAGCCGGCTGATCACAGGGGGATCGGGGTTAACTGCCTGTGTCACAGCTGATGGAGCTGCCTGTGACACGGTAGTTCTTCCTGTGACACAGCTGGGTGCATGAAGGCTTCTGAGTCCAGTTGATCATTGGCTGGGTTGCACTCGAACTCTATATCATGAACTCCATTGTCTTCAAGAATTGATGAAGAGAGGGTTCTTGATCACTTGGTGAGGCAGGCTCCTCCTTGATGGTGGGTCTGATCTCACCAGTGGACTTCTTTAGAATATCCTCATTTCCTACATCAATAGCAACTTGCTCTCCTTGGGAGCCATAAGACTCATCAAAATCCACATCTATAGATTCTTCAACAACCTGAGAGGAAGTGTTAAAGACTCTATAGGCATGGGAGTTAGTGGAATAACCAAGGAATATACCAACATCAGATTTAGCTTCAAACTTAGTTAGGCGTTTGCCTTTCCTAAGAATGTAGCACTTACAACCAAATACTCTGAAGTATGATATGTTAGGCTTGCTGTTGGTGAGCAGTTCATAAGGAGTTTTCTTGAGTAGTGGATGTAGATATATCCTGTTGATAGAGTGGCAGGCAGTATTGACAGCTTCAGCCCAAAATCTTGGTGAAGTCTTGTATTCATCTAGTAGAGTCCTTGCCATCTCTATCAGAGTTCTGTTCTTCCTTTCCACCACTCCATTTTGTTGTGGAGCATATGGACCTGAGAATTCATGCTTGATTCCATGCTTGTCCAGAAATGCTTCCACCTTGGAGTTCTTGAATTCACTCCCATTGTCACTCCTGACCTTTACAAGATTCACCTTCCACTCATTTTGTACTCTGACAATGAGATGCTTGAATTTCTTGTACACCTGTGTCTTCTCCTTCAAAAAGAACACCCAAGTATACCTAGAGAAATCATCTACAATGACAAAGCCATATTTGTTACCTCCTAAGCTCTCATAGGTTGTTGGACCAAAGAGGTCAATGTGAATGAGCTCGAAGGGAGTGGAGGTTGTCATGATGTTCTTAGGTCGATGGGCAGCTCCAACTTGTTTGCCGGCTTGACATGCACTGCAGGGTTTGTCTTTTTCAAACTTCACCTTCTCCAAGCCTATAACATAGTCATGTTTGCTCAGCTTGTTCAGAAGCTTCATCCCAGCATGTCCTAGCCTCCTGTGCCACAGCCATCCAGCACTGGTCTTGGCCATTAGACACCATGGAGCTGCTGCAGGCTGTTCATAGAAATTAACAGTGTATAGCTTACCAGACCTGCATCCTTCAAATACTTGAGAATCATCAGATAGTTTGGAAGCTATAACCTTTTCAGGATAGAAAGTAACTTTCATGCCTGTGTCACACAGCTGTGACACAGACATCAGACTATAGCCTATCTGATCAACAAGCATTACATTAGATAAGGAGTGATTCTCAGATATGGCAACTTTACCAATGCCATTTACCTTTCCCTTTAGAGTTGTCTGCATAGATCACATGTTTACTTGGAAGATTTTCACTGGTGATCTCTACAAACTCCTCTCTGCCTCCAGTCATATGTTGTGTACATCCACTGTCCACAATCCAATCAGTTCCACTGGAGACAGTTTCCTGCAAGATTAGTGATGACACTTAGGGACCCAAACATGTTTGGTTCCCTTTGCAGTTTTATCATAAGCAGAAGTAGCAGATGTATATATAGCATATTTGTGTTTAAGGTTAACAGCATCAGCAACAGATGATATGACTTTGATCCTCTTTGGCTGGCAATCACCTGCAACCTTAGACACATGGGTTAGTGGCCTGTTAGATCTGCCTGTGACACAGGTGGGTACACAGCTGTGTAAGCCACCGGTGACACCGGCAAGAGTAGCCTTAGGCACCCAGATGGCAGACAACCATTTCGTCAGGCGCCTGCGACCTACGTACTTGGCCACTATTTTTCCCTTCATGTTCTTCTGCAAAACATAGCCTGGGTTAGAAGGAATGCTTGCTTCATTCCTCTTTCTCTGCTCATGACCAACACTCTTGTTGTCATTAGTTCCTGCCTGTTTCACGAATTTTGCTGCAAGACAAGTGTTAGTGGCAGCAGGCAGTTTATCTTTAGCAGTAGAGGTAGAATAACCCAAGCCTCTTCGGCCTTCATTCTTTCTCAACATTTCAGCTCTTATAAGCTGATAGTTTTGCATGCCAATGTTGGCACTGCAGAGACCTTTTCTCATGAGCCTCTTAAGCTCTTCTAGCTCCTCCTTGAGCTTGTTGTGCTCAGCTGCATCCACAGAGTTAGTAACATTAGAGGTTGAGGCCTCTTTAGAGTTGTCTACCACTCCACCTGTAGATGTTAGAATGTTGATTCTGCTGGCACAGTTTAAACATGATTCAATGACAGTAGGAGCAGGTAAAGGCATAGCTTCAGCAATATTATCAGAAATATCAATGCATAAGGCATGCTTTGCCTTTAACTCTTCATGCTCCTTGAGGAGAAGCTCATGTGCTGATCTGAGCTTCTCATGAGCTATCTCCAGGTTCTCATGATTCAGCCTGAGATCCTCCCTGTCATCTGTGACTTCATCACAGGTCTCTCTCAGCTCCCTCAGCTTATCCCTAAGGGATATGTTCTCCTTCCTCTCCCTGCAGTATCCCTTCTCTGTTCTCTCTAAGATATCCATTAGTTCAGCATAATCAGGGAAATCATCTTCAGTCAATACCTTAGAGTCCTTAGCCATGAGGCATAAGGGAGCAGGAGTGGATGAAGCTTGATCAGCTTTGGAGTTCAGCTTGGAGCTGTGCGACTTGGCTGTGACACAGCTGGGTGTGTCAGCCATGGAGATTGCTATCCCAGCGACCTGGACTTCTTCTTCTTCTGATTCTCCATCTGAACCAGAGTCATCTGAAACCCAGGCTTGCCCTACATAGGCTCTTGCAGTAGCCTTGTTCTTGGAATAAGAAGGATGCTTGCCGAAAGTCTTCTTCTTGTTATAGAAGTCCTTCTTCTTCCCTTTGTCCTTCTTTTTGCTGGGGCAATCAGCTGCGAAGTGGCCTTCCTTGCCACATTCAAAACACTTGTTGTCCTTGGAGGGCTTCTTGCCTCTGAATCTATCAGTTGATCCAAACTGCTTCTTCTTCCTATAGAATTTTCTGAAGTTTCTGGTAAGAAGGAGCAGCTCATTCTCTTCTCCACTTGACATGTCATCAGATAGATCTTCACTGCTATCACTGTCTGGTAGTGAGGCTTGAGCAGTGGTCTTCAGTGCAATATTCTTCTTGGGTCCTGAGGAGGAGCTGTGCTTGCCCTCTTGCTTGAGCTCCATCTCATGAGTGAGGATTCTTCCCAACACTTCTGTAGGCTTCATCCTACTGAAACCCTCTTTCTCCTTGAGCATCAAGACCAAGGTTCTGTAAGGCTTGGGCAGCACAGATAAGAATTTCTTGATGACATCTTCATCCTCAACTCTGTTGGAACCCAAAGCCTTCAGTTGGTTGGTGATGAGAGTCAATCTTGAGTATAGAGAATTTATGTCTTCTCCATGTTCATGCTCAAATCTCTCCAGAGTTGATTCCAGCAGTCCTCTCTTGGACTTCTTCAAGGTGTCACTGCCCTCATATATCTGCTGTAAAGGGTATCCCAGATCTCCTTAGCAGACTCCATTGTGCTGACTCTGTTAAAGTCATGTTCTTGCAAGCCCATGAAGATGGCAGTGGCAGCTCTGGCATTATTCTGGATATTCTTCTTGTCGTTGATGGTGAGAGTTGTAACATTCTCCACTTTATAACCTGTATCAACAACATCCCACACATCTGGATCGATAGCGGTAAGATGCATCTGCATCTTCCTCTTCCAGAAAGCATAGTTAGATCCAGTAAAGACAGGTATTTTACCCTCATAGCCCGACATCCTTTACTCTGGCGGTTAAGCCAATTCAAAGAGCAACCTGCTCTGATACCAATTGAAAGGACCGAGATGCCGACTAGAGGGGGGTGAATAGTTGGCTTATAAAATTTCCCTCTTTTAATCTTTTGTTTAAGTTGTCAGATTAACTTCACAAGTTAATAGTGGACAGCTGTGACACAGGTGAGTGACACAGGTGGAAACTATGTGTAAATTAACACACAGCTGTCACACAGGTGGAAGACACCGGTGAAGAGTTAACCTAACACAGGTGCTCTACTTAGACTGCCTGTGACACAGGTGCTGACACAGGTGAATACAAGTGAATGAAGCAACTGTGTAACAGATGATCACACACAGGTATAAAGGTAATCTAGCACAGGTGAAAAGGTAAACTTAGCAGATCAAGTCTAAGAGACACAAGCAAGCAAGGATAAACAGATATGCATGCAATACAAGGAAGTAAAGGAGACTCAGGGGTTTTTCACCGAAGTTCCCAACTCTTTGCAGAGAAGGTACGTCTCCGTTGGAGAGACCACTCCTAAGAGCTGGCCAGCACTAAAACGTGCTTCTTCTCCGAGTACCTGATCCTTCAGGACTCTTCCTTTTGCTTGTGGAGATCCTTTTGCCTTGCAGCAGGTAGACCTCAGAACACCTTCACAAACTACTGGTTCAGCCCACACAAGCTTGGGTGATACCAGCAACTCCTACACCCGTCTAGGAGTAGACAAACTCCAAGAGTAACAGATGATGCAGCAGCAATCTCTTGGAGGAACCTTTGCTCGTGCTCTAGCTCACAAACCCACTCGAACTAACCCTTAGGCTCTTGGCTCTTGTGGAGTGGTTGGAGGCTTTGCAACGGTCGTATGTGAATCACTGATTTGAGCAAGGTTGAGGACAGAGTCCTCCCCTGGTCCCCTATATATAGGGTCCACAGGCACCTGACCGTTACCCTGTTGCCACGTAGGATTAAGTGAGCCACCGGTGTCAACCACCGGTGACACAGCTACACACTACGCCCAACTGTACCCGGCTCAGGCAGACCGACACCTGTGTCACCGGCGGCGCACACAGGTGAACCCTTAGCTGATAGCCGCACTACTCAGCCCGGTCCTGGCACATGACATGCCCTCAGCATACTTCAAACTCTAATACCTATAAGGAGAGAACCTCCGACAGACTTCTGACTCAGCAGACCGCCCATCGCAGTGCAGGTACCTTAGCATTTTCAAGCTCTCCCCTGGTACAGAGATGTACCTGAGTCACAGAGCGGAAGACCACCTGTGACACAGCTGTGTCACACAGGTGCCTAAAGCTCTAGGGTTTTCACTGTTAGTACTGCAGAGCACTAACACAAAACAGCTACATACTTTTGTGCAAAGCTATTGACACAGGGCAATTGGCCTCAAAGCACCAATCCCCTTGACCAACACTCTGAGCAATGAGCAAGGTTCCCTTAGACAACTGCTACTGTTTCATCCCTCTTGATAGTATGGGTGATTCCTATGGACTCAAAGAAACTAGCAAATCTAGGCTTTACCTGCCACCAACTGAAGTCACGGCCCTTGACGCATCAAGCCACCATCACCTTGCTTGCATCTCCCTGCACAGCACCGGCTTCTTCTCAGCTGTGACACAGCTGCCTAGCACAGCCATCTCTTTGTCCTTGAACCACCTTGTACCCTTTTTGGTGGCCATCCTTCTCTGGATAACCCTTCTTCATGGAACCTGTAAACTCTGCTTACACTCAATGTAAACATTAGATTCCAGTTTAGGTTGCCATTAACCATCAAAACCATATTAGGGCCTAGATGATCTTTCACCTCCGCCACGGGATCCGCCCCCTCCGCCCCCGCTCTCCCGCGCCGCCTCCTCTCCCTCCACCTCCTCCCCAACGCCGCTGGCCCCCTCCGCCGGATCCGCACCCCTCCGCCACCGGATCCGCGCCCTCCGTCACCGGATCCGCCCCCTCCGCCCCAGCTCTCCCGTGCCGCCTCCTCTCCCTCCGCCTCTTCCCCGACGCCGCCGGCCCCCTCCACCGGATCTGCACCCCTCCGCCACCAGATCTGCGCCCTCCGCCACCAGATCCGCCCCCTCCGCCCCCGCTCTCCCGCGCCGCCTCCTCTCCCTCAGATTTGCAATGGCCCCTCCGCCCCCTCCGCCTCCCGCGCCCCCCTCCGCCCCTCCTCTCCCTCCTCTCCCGCGCCGCCACCGGATTAACATGGTTGTTTCTCTTTTTTTCAGATCGATCATGGCGACGCCGAACAGGTTGCCGCGGATCGAGACGCACGGGGCGAAGGAGAAGAAGCACGATAACGGTATCTGCCACGATGACAGTTCGACGCCGGTGCGGGTGCAGACCATCGACGAGCTGCACTCGTTGCAGCGGAAGCGCTCGGCGCCCACCACGCCCATCAAGGACGGCGCCGCCTCACCCTTCGCCGCCGCGCCCTCCGACGAGGAGCGCCGGAAGCAGCAGCTCCAGTCCATCAGGTGATGACCCACGGTGGCCTCCTTAGATATTTCCCAGCTATCGCCCTTCTGAAATTGGAGAGGTTGATTAATATTACAATTACTTCTGTGAGCAATTCGATGGACATTTTGTTTGGCCTGTACGGGTTGTTCATCAGCAACGATTCCCCTGAAGTACCGATCGTGCTCTCAAGCGATCATCTCTATTCGGGATGTTTACTCTCAAGGTATGTGATCGATCCAAAATATTCTGTAATCCAAATCTTCTTCTGACAACATCTCAGATGCTAGAAGCGCAAGCATATATATGGAGGATCTGAATTGTTTCTCTTCTTGTTGTTGTAGGAGAGGCCAAGGTTGATGAGGATCAACTCCCTGGACGAGCTCAAGACGAAGCTGGGCAACCACGACGGGCGCAACCACGACGGGCTAGTGTTGGACCTTGTTTTTTTTTGCTTGTTTAGTGTATCTCCACTGACGGGCGCGTCCGCCCGTCAGTGCCTTTTTTATTATCACTGACGGGAGCTTACTGACGGGCACAAAACCCGTCAGTAGAAGTGTTATGTGAGGTAGTGGTAGCAGGCCAAAAAGGAATACAAAGTCTAGAAGGATGCAAACTGACGTTAAATTGATTAAAGAACTGAATAGCCGAGCACTAATTAAACCCTTCACCAAGCTGATCTGACCTCAGAACCAGCTCATACACTATTTAGAAAGGATGCTCGGTAATGAGCCAAAACTATAGAACACTACTTTTAATAGCTGAACCGCATACGTACTCCCACTGTTAACTCAAAAAACAACCATTTGTTTTCAACTTAAGGGCTGAGGCCAACACAAAGCATTTACACTGGAGATCAGCTTGCTATTGGAGCCACACATGTAAATATGGTCAGCCTGACATATAGATACACTAGAACTACACATTTAATTAATCAATTATGAAAGAAACAATACAATACAACTACAGTGCCTCAATCTGTTGTACAATGTACTTACAAGTTGTGGTGGTGGGGCTGGATGATGGTGGCGGTTTGCATTAACCTCAGTTCGTATTGACTGCAAATGTAGATAATCTTAGCAAGCCTCTCATATTTTCGGATGTAAATAATTTTATTTCATATGCTACAGTTATGCTTATACTTTTGAATATCACAACCTTAATCTGAGCGGCAAAGTACTCTCGATTTTGTTGCCTCAACTCATATACATGCAACACCTCTTGTTGCGACGCCTCACGTTCCTGTTGCATGTCCTCCCTAAGTGGTTGCATTGTTGTACCACTTGGGGGATCGGTCCACCATCGCCTTGGTGGGCGTAGATCATCGAATGGTGTCTCAATGTTCATACCTCAGCGAGGACTTCCTGTCTATTGATGAAGCCATCACCTAGCATGAACCGGCCACGTTTCTTGCCACCACCATCTTTGTACAAGCTATTGAATATATAGGCTCATTTATCTGATCAAAGTCGGGCCCATGCATCATTTGAACGATATCTTTATAAATTGCAATACTGTGGCAAGAGACGATAATAAGGAACATAAATCTTACAAGCTTATCCTTTGTGCTCTGGCTAAAAGGGGTGCCATCATGGTCAACCCTCCTCGCTATAGTGTAAGCTTCAACGTGAGAAAACGACCTCTTCTCTTCCCTCTCCTGTATTAAGAAATTAACAGTGGTACTTACAAGGATGACAAGGTAAGGTTATTTCATTATAAAAAAAAGGCTAAGTTCTACACCATGAGGTTTTCAATGTTCAATCTTCAAGACGTAGATATATGCCTGTTATTTGCAGCATGCCAATAAAGTTAACTATGAGCAACTAACGTACCCATTTCCTTGTGAATTAGGTTATTGAGGCACTATCCTGCCGTTGGCCAGGTGACGGCATCCTCTCCTTTCGTTCCCTACCCTCACACGACTTTTTTTCCAATCTTCATCACATCACTTCAATTCTGCAAGCTTCCTCCATGCAAATTGTACTTCAAAAATTCAAAACAACATCTACCTTAAAACAAAATTAAAATTGCATCCCAACATAGTCATCCACTTCCTGGAGATTGGTTAGGACATACAAAATAATAGTTCCCCATTCTTGATCTGTTAATCGGTGCGTTATTCCTCGACAAGTTGTGTCACCCCTTGTTTTGAAGAGGCTAGTTGGCAATTAGTTTGCTCAACATCCATGTTGTATCAATGGATTGGATTATGAACCGTCTGGACATGCTCAGCAAAATAAATGGATGCGAAATGTGAGATTTCCTCCAAAATGTATGCCTCTGCAATTATAGCTTCCATAAGAGATTGGTTTTTAACTTTTCCCTTAAGATCTTTCTGGCACATCTCAATTGCATATACAAAACGGTTTTGTACTGGTCCACCCATCCTTGCGTCATACGGGAGATGAAGGATTAGGTGTTGCATTGGATTGAAAAAGCCAGAAGGGAAGATTTTCTCAAGTTTACAAAGAAAGACAGGAACTTGACGCTCCATGCTTGCCATCACTGCAGGATCTATTTCCTTCGCACATAGTTGACGATTGATGAAGCTCAGCTATGCTATCACTTGCCAAATATGATTTGGAACATATCCATGAAACATGACAGGAAATAGGCACTCTCTCAATATGTGGTAGTCATGACTCTTCAAACCCATTGATGTGCATGGTACTTAGGTTCACTCCTCTCCTCAAATTTGCAGCATAGCCATCCGGGAACTTGAGACTCTGGAACCATTCTATTATTTCCTTACTTTGAGGCCTTCTAAAGCAATAGTCAGCTCGTGGCTTCACCCATCAGTCGGTAGATGGATTGTGGATCATGTTGAGAGATGGCCGGTTGCAAAGTATAGCTTGATCAAGACGAACCTTCACATTGACTTTGGTCTTGTCTGGAATGTTGAAGAATGTGTTAAAGTGGCCTTTGCGACATTTTTATCATTGTGCATTACATCTATGTTGTGTGGAAGGAGAAGCTTGTCAATGTAGGCTAGTCGCCACAAGCCAGGAATATGAGTCCAATTGTGGTCCTCACCGTAACCCTCGAACCCATCACCAGTTGCAAAGGGCACAAGGGCAAACTGTGCATGCTTCTCTTGACCTGTTGGCCAATGGAGTGCTTCATTGTGGATAGCAACATTTTCTTGAAAACTTTTTATATTAGATATAAACTCATGATTTGGTGGCAGAAGCTATCGGTGACAATCAAAGGAATACTTGCCAACATACTGCAACCAAATGCCTTTTAGAGCCTCCAGACATATCGGGCAACGCATCTTCCCATATGCGCACCACCCACAGAATATACCATAGGTATGCAAATCATGTAACATGTAAGGAGCATAGGTATGATACATGCTGGTGAAGTTCTGCTTTAATGATCAATCATATGTGACTACACCATGTTGAAATGCTACCATCAAATCATCTACCAATGGCTCCATAAATACATTGAAGTTCTTCCCAGAATGCTCCGGACCACGGATGATCAGAGAAAGGAAGATGGTGTGCTTCTGCATGAGGAAACCAGGTGGGAGGTTGAGTGGGATGACAAACACTAGCCAACAAGAGTAAGCTGAAGCACCCATACCGAATGGATTGAATCTATATGTTGCCAATGCAATCCGAAGATTCCTTGGTTCGGTGGCAAACTCTGGGGAATCTCGGTCAAATTGCTTCCAGGCTTCACCGTCAATGGGTGAACCATCTTGCTTTCATTGCCTTGGCAGCCATACTTGTGCCATGTCATTTGTTTTGCTGAACCCTCAGACATGTAAAGGCGTTGAATTCGTGGTATGAATGGTAGGTAGCATAGGATTTTCTTTAGCCACTGTGAGTTGCCTCTTTTGACCATCACTGCCTTCAACCTCAACGTACCTAGACTCTCCACACGTATCACAATAATTCTTGTTCTCATTTTCCTTTCTAAACATCAGGAAATTTTTTTGAAAGAAAGAATGGGCCACGGGTCAAGGTCTTCCTCTGTAGGTGCACCACATGCATCACGAACATCATCAACCATGTCCTCCATCCGGTCATTAGTACGTACTCATGGTCATCGATGTGCTGCATCAACATCTCAGATCAAGTAGGGTACTCTGGTACACCCACACTACATAATCTGGTCTAAATCCATACTTGAACAAGTGTGTGATCATCGTCACCCTTGTTTGTGACCGAGTATTAGAATAGTGACACATGGGCACAACACACCACAACCATCTTCCCTAGAGAAGGCTCGATCTACAAATTGATTAGTTTTATCCATCCATTATGCACTATAGTCCATTTTACCCTTATGGCCCGTGTATATCCAACAACGATCTTCCCTTATCCTATAGTTCAAAAAGTATGAAAGCATTTAGATTTACATAACATCAACCACTAACCTACAACACATCAAAAGCATGACCATTTAACTCTCATATATTCGTATTAATCTCTATTAAGTTCAAAAGATGATCCCTCTTTAGAGTTAGAGAACATAAATAGTTTTGAGTGACAACATTTTTATTTACATAACATCAATCTCTATTCTACAATACATCAAAAGCATGATCATTTAACTCTCTTATATTGATATACATGGTACTTAATATCTGTTATATTCAAAAGATGATCCTTGTCTAGGGTAAGAGAACATAAATAGTACAGAGCCAACACTCCAATTATTTAATTATACTGATGAACAAGAGAGTAGTCTACAGAAAGAAGAAAACACCATGCATATTTGACTCCATCATATTTGAGGAGCCATCAGCTATATCTAATAAATGAAAATAGACCAAAAATAGTGGTATATATGAGAACACATTTTTATGTATACCTGCTCCTAAATTCAACATTTTTATGTGTTCCTATTTCTCAATTGCCAAGAAGTTCCTACACACCTGGGATAGCTAAGTTCCCTATACAGAAAAGTAGAAGCTAGGATGGGCTAAAGATCTTCATTAGATCTATGTAGTTGAAGCAATTAGATCAGATATATAGTGATGAAGTAAAGCATGGCGGGCAGGCTAAAGACCAAAGAATTTACCTATGGAGGAGACGTAGAGGAGGTCGATGACGTGTGCTGCATGTTGGGACAGTGTGGTGGGGCCTACAGGATCTCCTTGCAGTGGACAGCACCACAAGAAGCGGGAGGGACCTTAGGAGGGGCCGAGAAGGTGGAGGTAGCTCATATCAGGACAACATCATCAGTAGGGGCCTCCTTGTGGCCAATGGTGCCGCAAGACGCGGATGTCTCCTTATGGCTGACAGTGCCAGTGGGAGCAGCTTCCAAAGGGGCCGTGAGATGGTAGTGACGATAGCAGTGGAGGCGGGGCAGGGAAGTGGAGGGGAGGTGCAGGCAGCCGAGTAGGGCAGGGGAGGCGGAGGGGTAGGTGGCTAGGTAGGGTAGGGGAGGGGAGGCGGCCAGGTAGGGGAGCGGAGCTAAGGGCAGGGAGTCGAGTGGCCAGGAAGGCAGAGGTGGCATCATCTGGTATGGTGATTTGGTCCAATTGCCATCTGGTGTGGCTATAAGATCTGATATCGCCGTGCGGACTAATGGTTCATTTTGTAATTGCTAATTGCAATGGCGATTGGTCAGAATCGCCATCTGTAGTGGCGATAAGTCAAAATCGCCACTTTTGACGGTGATAACGGGTGGCAGTGCTCGACCTTTCATATAAGGCGGCCGCAATCGCCATACCACATGGCAATAGCACCACATAGCCAACCGTTGTGGCGGGGCCCGGAACCAGGTGTAACCTAAGGAACGATTATTTGCCAAAGACCGAGTAGCCACCCAACACACCATACGCTCACCAAGAACATCGTATGCATTCACTGTTGGGTGACCCGACACCCAACCATCACACAACATACGCACACGCAGTCATATGTATCACTGTTGGTTAAGCCGACTAGAAGCAAATACCGTTCAGTAAGTCAAACATGATACTAAACACCCTTGTAGAGGCTTGGCCCGATAACCTGGTACGATCATCACAATTGCTTAGAGTAGCCCAATACTTGTCCCCACACCCTAACCTAGCTGGCCGAAGCAAATAGACTAGTGGTTGCTCGAAAGTCTGGCACAGTTACCCACGCCCTGCCAAGCCGACAATCGCATCTCAGCTTGCGGGTCACTCCACTAAAACGATCACCAATATCGTACAAGGTACAGATACCAGATCTCTATCGTCAGTTCATACACTTCATATCATTCACGCAATGTGTATGAAAAGACGTAATAAACAACTTGGAAAGCACAACAAAAACTCTAAAGCAGGGTTTAACGGAATAATAATTCACATCCTTACACGTGGGCAATTTAAATACTGACAGGTAAAAGACCCATAGGTTGATGATACATCAATTTTTATAGTGGAAACATAGAGAAATATGAAATCTGATGGTCCATGGGACCATAATCAAACCACATAATGTCCATAAGACCTTTAGCCAAGCGGGTAAGATAAGCAAGTGGTAAAGGAGATAACACCTTTACAACAAATCACCTGTTTAAAATAAAAAGGGATTGAAATTCCACTGAGTACTTTCGTACTCGCAAGACATAGTTGCGCTTATGAATTGTAGAATGGCAATTGACATTAAAATCATAAAGAAGTAAAGCAGTTGCAATCTCATTCCCAATTGTCCAAGTTCCATTAGGACAAAAATTAATTTCAGGTATTGGGCTAACCAACCAATACTCAATTACAAAGGTGAGGTTCCAGATACCGTTAGGACCAAGCTAGTTATGATATTGGGCTAACCACCCAATATCCAATTAAGATTTTCTGGTATTGGGCTAACTACCCAATACCCAATTAAAACTCCTGATATTGGGCTAATCACCCAATATCCAATTAACTCCCACAAAGTGCAAATAGTTTAGCATCACTAATGAGCGTTCTGATGGTTCTCTAAATGAGGGTTGGAAAGCCTCACATAGATGACATCCAATCCAGAATCGCTTGCAATGGGGGTCACAATCCACACGTGACTGATAGGGGGTAATTGGGTAATCAACCCGTAAACATGAGGAGTAATAATGGCTAACCACCATTATCTGATGAAATTGGTTAACCACCAATTCATCCCTAGGTTGTCACTGTCACTAGTCCCCTCATTACTCTTACTCACCACTTTAAGTTGAATTAGGTATCAATTTAAATATCCACACATCAACCAATATTCAACCAAGGAAATTAAGCTCAATGACATGGAATTAATTAATTGGATGACAAGCAAAAACTCTTTGCTTGCCTGGAAGCTCGGTGGAGATGTTTAAATATCCTATTTCAACTACGAGAGAAATCCGTAGACTCGAACATCGATAAGAAACAAAGCAACCTCCAAAAAGAGAAAAGTAAATCTAAGAAACATGGAAAAGGCATGAAATGCAATTGCAATGATTAAAAAGGAAGTTTGGGTTAACCTAGATATGTTATAGTCGATTTCATATTTTAGTTTAATTTAAGATGAGATGTATAACTTTAACTATGGATGATTCTAAAATGTGGGTGCAAGCATGACTACGATTATGCAACTAGGGCATAATCATATGCATAAATACATATTTAATGATAATAGCTTACTTGTTATGGCATCATATTATTTTCCATGACCTTTTTACATGTACCGGTTAAGGTTAGGTAAGTTAAGGTCAGATGCAATTTAATTAAACGTGGAAATTAGGGATTCAATTTTTTATGGATATGCTATGCATGACTTAACTTAAATACTAGAATGCACATGCTAACGATATAATTTGGTTCCATGGGATGCTAGCATATACATGTAATAATTTTCATAGGAGGCTTAGGGTTGAATTTTGTCATTTAGATGGTCATTTCAAGTAATTAAAGCTGCACATTTTAACTTCAATGAACTTTGAACAGTGGGATGTTTTTGACTATAACTTGTAAATGACTTATTAGGATAGGTTAAAAGTATTCTAAACAGGCTACCAAAGATATATATATGATTTTTCCTCTTTAGCTCATATCATGATAATGAAAGGAGGGACATTGAAATAGGCTCGAAATGTTTCATCCATATATTAAACCTACCGTAAGCAACTACCGAAAATAGATTCAAATCATTGGAATATATCGCATTACTCCATATGGATCATGTCAGAATATTATTCCGGCAATACTAACTATGGGGCGGCGTGAGCACAGCAAATCAGGATGGGTGCACACGGGAGACAAGATTTAGACAGGTTCAGGCCCTCACGGAGAGGTAATACCCTATGTCCTGTGTTTTGGTGGCTGATATAGCTCGTATCCCGAGTGCCGCAAGCCCTGGAGATTCGATCTCGAGGTTGCTTGGACTAGGAAACAATAGAGGTTGTCTATGACCTAGAGAGTACTCCCGATCGGAGGTTCCCTACCGGGCCTTATATAGGCGACCGGGGTAGGGTTACAAGAGTCCAAATCGGTTAGCAGATTGATTTCCTAACTTGTTACAACTGATTCCGGGTATGCTGGACAGGTATTAGTCCATGTCTTGTACTCCACGTTGATGAGGCGCCCCCGTGTTGGAGTCAGACTCCGAGTAGTCGGCCCGGCCCATCCCGTGGCCAGAGGGCCGGATTCGTCCTCCTTGATGATACCCGGGTGCCATGTCATCATCAGTAGCCCCCGAGTCCTTCACGACCTCACTGCTGCCGATCTTCACCTCTGGCCGAGCTTTCCGACTGACTTCGGCTTGCTGGGAGATTGCGAAGGAATAATTGAACGCCTGCAGGAAAGACAATTAAAGCCAAGTAACATTCACCCGTAGGGCAGGAATGTTAAGGCGGGTGAGCTATTAACGGGTAAGCTCTGGTGGCACTCGACCCATCCTTATGGACAAGGACCGGCTGATAACCCAGCATGGGGCATGCCATGAATCCCGACTGAATTCCCGAGTAGCACCCAGCCTTTCCGAGTAGGTCAAGGCCAGCTAGAGTCCCCTGAAGGAATGCCTCCGAAATTCGCGTCAGAACCAGAGAAACAAGCCGTGGCGCATAGGTTCCCGAGTTACGAAGCCTTACGTCGGGTCATTCCACTGAATCTGGGGATCCCAGATACCTGAGCCTCCGAGACTTAAATGCTCGGCGGGTCTGGGCGGAGAATCCGGCAGCTCCGAGTTGTTTAGCATCCGACTCGTGGCCTACGGGAGGCACGCCATTACTGTCCGTCGCTCGGGTGTACTTAGGCGACTGCATAACTGCTTGAGGCCAGCCTCTGATACCCTTCACAACCGAAACGCCCAGTTCCGAGTCACCCGGTAACCGGCTAGTGATTTGCGGGAAATACGCTTCGGTCGCCGTTTTAGTAGAGGTGCAATCCATCGGGTTATTAAGCCTGGAAGGCCAACCGTCGGATCTCCCTTCATTAGCCAGCACGAAAAGGACGCGACGTGTCCCGCCAGAAACGTGCGTGAGGGAATCTGAAGGGGCGCATCGTGGGGCGCGGCGAATCCGGGCACGTGCGGACGTGGGGAAACCGAACCGTTCGGCCCGCCCCTTTATATTCTAAAGAGACCGCGGGTTCGGCCCACGCATCCATTTGCCTTCTTCTTCTTCCTACGCCCGAACTCTTTGCCTTCTCTTCTCCCAAATCTGCCCGTACACACCGCTCCACCCAAAACCCTAACCTCCGCTTCAGCCACCTCGGATGCAATCTCCGCACTGGGAAGCCGATCCGACCGAAGCCGAAGAGGACGCCTTGGTTTGGAAGCTGCTAAGCGAAAGGGATTCACCCACCAGCCCAATGGTCCCATGGATGAAATCGTCGGCGACGGATTCCCGGCTGGAGATCCTCGTGCGACTCGGGCTGCTGCCGCTGAGGGAGTTGGTCGAGTGGCGCGCCGCCACGGGGGAGACCATCCCCACTCTGAACACCGGCGAGCTGGTCGTCCACGGATCCTTCTTTGAGCGTGGGTTCCTGGTGCCAGCCCACCCATTCCTGCGGGGGCTGCTCTACTACTACGGGTTGGAGCTCCACAACCTCAACCCCAACAGCATGCTCCACGTCGCGTGCTTCATCACCCTCCGCGAGTGCTACCTCGGCATTCGGCCCCACTTTGCCCTGTGGAAACACCTCTTCATGGTGAAACCACAGCCGAGCAGGGACAACCCGGCCGTAGTGGGCGGTGCCGGGTTCCAGCTGAGGTCCGGGGCGACGAAGAGCTATCCGGCCCCGTCGATGCAATTGTCGACCAAAGGTTGGCACGCCTATTGGTTCTACTGCGCCAACCCTGAGCCATCACTGCCGGCCTTCTCGGGCCAGCCTCCAGAGGTCAGGCCGAGCTGGTCGGACCTTCCGCTCGACAGGGAGCAGGACAGCGTCTCCGTCCTGATGGCGTAGCTCGAGGAGGCGATGAAGGCCGGGGTCACCGGGGCGGTCGTCGCCGCGACCTTCATCCGGTGGTGGGTGCAACCCGCCAAGTTGCGGGCGCACCCCATGTTCGAGTACACCGGCGAAGGTGATGCGACCCGGGAGTCCGCTGAGGAGCTTACGGAGGGTGAGGTCCAGAGTCGGCTCGAGAGGATCCTGGCCAAGGGGACGAGCCTGGACTTCTCCGGGCGGCCGCCACCCTTCTGCCGGGCGAACCCGCCGAGTGACGTAAGTAACTGAGCCCTGCCTCTGTTTGGTTCTTCCCTCATTTCTTCGCCGAGTTTCACTCGGGATTTGCCTTTATGTTTCGGCAGGTCTTGTTCGGCTTCTGTTCCAACGCTCCCCTCCCGGAGGACGAGATATGGAACCAGCCGCGATATGCTGACGTCCCGAGCGGCGGGGCGCCACCGCAGGGAGCAGTCGGGGCTTCTTCTTCCGGCGCCGGGCCTTCGAAGGGTGCCGGGTCTTCGAGGGGCACCGGTCCTTCCAAGGGGAAGGCTCCGGCAGTCGCGGCCCCCCGCCCTCCTCCGCCGAGCGCGCCGGCCCCGGAGGAGGACGAGGATGAAGATGACGTTCCCCTCCGCGTGAAGAGGCGGAGGGCACCGGCGGACCCTGCCCGGAGGGGACAAGGCAGCTCCGCCTCCGGTCCGACGCCTGCTGCGGTGGGCTCCGCTTCATCGGGGCAGGGCGGCTCTGCCGCCGGCCCCGACTCAGCGGCTCCGTCTGCCGCGGGGACTACTCCGGCCGGACCGGGCGGCCCCGCTGCTGAGGCTGACCCGGTGGCGCCAGCTGTCGCGGGGACCGCTCCGGCGGAGCGGGACGGCTCCGCCGCTGGTGCTGACCCTGTGGTGCCAGTTGACGCGAGGACTACTCCGTCGGAGCAAGACGGCTCTGCCGCTGGCGTCGAGCCTGTGGCGCCGGCTGACGCGGGAGCCGTTCCGGCGGAGTCAGACGGCTCTGCCGCAGGTGTCGACCCGGCGCCGGCTACCGCCCTGAGTGACACTCCTCGGGTGGCCAGGGATGATGTTCCCCCCCAGCCGGGGGGAGAAAAGAGATGCGGACACTGCTTTTGGGGCGCAGGGCGAACCGGGGGCCTCGACGGCCCCGATTGCGGCTGCACCCGGGGGGCGAGCTGCAGGACCCAAGAGGCGTATTCCCGTTCCCCGATCCACCAAGTAAGTGTCTAGGCAATTGTTTTTCTGTTTGTGTTTTTCAAAGGCTGATGAGCTCAAACTCCTCAGGCCGCGGAGGGCGGGGGATATCCCGAAGGCTCCCCCGAGCGCCCCGGCACCCAGCCAAGGCAGGGATCCCCCGGCGGCGGACGTCCGGCCTGCGTCGCCCCCGCCTGCGACCTTGTCGACATCGCCCCGGCCGACCCCCGAGCGGCCCAGTTCGCAGCCCGCTTCGGCCACCGAGCCTCGGGGGGAGGAGCCCCCCGCCGGAGTGCCAACTCAGGAAGCGCCTAGGGATACCGGCCGGGACTTGGTGGCCACCGGAGAGGCGAGCGCTGGGTTGGCTGGGGCCACCCCACGGGGCCGTGGGAGCGACCGTGGCCCGCCCCCACCGATGGAGGAGTTCAGCGGTGCTGCTCCTCGCCGCCATCCTCCGAGCTGGTGCTCTGGCCGCTTCGGGTCCGGGAGTCGGACCTGTGGCGGCCAGGCATGACGATCTGGGAGATCGACGACCTTGCTGAGGAGAAGGAGTGGAACGACGTGGCGGAGGTCGCGGCTCAGCTTGGCGAGATGCTCCCGACCTTGCTGAAGACTATGAAGCAGGGAGCTAATCTACTGAACGGGAGGTTGCACCCATTGATGCAGGTGAGTCCCCCGTACTTTCGAAGGGTGTATCCGTAGAGAGTAGCCCTCGGTCCTCTGCCCGACTAAGGTAGTCGGGTGGAGGACCCTTAGCTGTTTGTAGTTGTCACTTTGGGTGCACGAACAGTGCACCCAGAGGGTGTAGCCCCCGAGCCTGCCTTCGACTAGGATAGTCGGGCGGAGGGTTTATTTGTACTTTTGAGTTTGACTCTGGGTGCACAAACAGTGCACCCAGAGGGTGTAGCCCCCGAGCTTCCGCTGGGTCCTTGGGACCGAGTGGAGGGTTTTGACAATCTTCCCGGATGACTTTATTCTGTTGTCGTCTCTTTTTGCAGAGTCTGAATCAGCGGTCGCAACACAAGACTGCTTTTCTGCAGGACCGGCTCCCTGTCCTTGACCGACTCGACCTGCAGAAGGCCGAGTGGGACAAGATGGCTGCGAGTCGGCAGTCGGCAGAGGATATGGCCCACAAGCACGGGGCGGAAGTCACCGCTCTGCAGGCGGGCCTGTCGCAGCAGATCGCCCGCACCAAAGGTGAGGAATCCGAGTGGCGTTTTGCTGTCCTTTGCTGCCGTCTATCTTGCTCATGTGTTGCTTTTTGTAGCCGCCGAGGAAGAGGCCGTGAAGCTCTAGATGGACCTCGAGGCGGTGCAAGCCCGCACCCGGGAGCAGGACGCCGCTAAGGACCAGATCCGCAAGCTCGAGGAGATGCTCGCGGCGAAGAAGGTCCGTGCAGGTCAGCTCGAGCGCAAGGCCGCCGACTCAGCGGCGGCTGCTGAAGAGGTGAAGAGGGGAGCCGCCGACTCAGCGGTGGCTGCCGAAGCGGCGAAGAGGGGAGCCGCCGAGGCTGAGAGTGGTAAGTTTTCGACCCGGGCTTGGAACGAGTCGGGGTCCGCGAATCTTCACTGCTCACTGCTTGAGTGTTGTCCTTGCAGCTTTTAAGGCGCACCTTGAGAAGGCCCGTGGGATGACCGAGTCATTGCTGACTGCGGGACGGGTGGCATGCGGCGCCATGTGGTTGGAGGAGCTGGCCCCTGACTCCGTGGCGGGAGTTGCGGAGCGCCTGGCGCAGGCGCCTGACCAAGTGAAGAAGATAGAGTCAGACGCCGCGTGGACAGGTGCCTCCATGGTTCTGGCAGTGGCTCGGTCACACTATCCACTGCTGGACATGCAGGCAATCGGGGAGGGGTACGCTGCCAACGTCCCGGACGAAGAGATTCCGGAGTTGGTGAAGACCGTCGAGGCGACGGGCGACTCCCTCATGGATCGTACGGGCCTGTAAAAATAACAGTGGTAGTGAACAGCTCGGTGATGCCGAGTTATTTTTTGCTGGGACTCGGGAGGCCCGAGTGACTTTTGTAAGGACTCGGGAGGCCCGAGTGACTTTCTTTGGCATGCACTCGGGGATGCCGAGTAACTTGTATATAAATTGCTTAATCAGTGACTAAGTTTATTTTATTTATGAAGGGACTTCGTTCCCGTGCATGTATGCTCGTTCGTTTCCGTACTTTGCCAACCCGTTGTAGCCTCCTTTGCGTAGGGATTAGCCGTGGGCGTGTGTCCCGTGTAGCATAAGGTTGTGGCGTAAACCGGCGATTGGAGTCAAAGAGTTAACGCCGGGCTTTATACATGGTACTAAAAGAGTTCACAAGCGCGGGGGAAACCACGCGATCGCCGAGTGTCCGCTACGAACAGGTGTAGCGGGTCAGTCGGGGAGAAGAATTTATTCTGAATAAAAAAGGTGTCTCTTTATTCATGTGTTCATGTTTATAAAGTACTTAAGCATAGAAACGACGTAGCTGTTCAATGTTCCATGCGTTGGTGAAGACGTTGCCGTCGCCGTCCTTCAGTCAGTAAGCCCCCGGGCGCAGTACCTCGGTGACTATGTACGGACCCTCCCACGGTGGTGAGAGTTTATGCTGCTCCTTGCTGGATTGGACGCGGCATAGAACCAGGTCGTCGACGTTAAACGAGCGACCGCGTACGTGCCGGCTTTGATAGCGCCGTAGGCCCTGCTGGTACTTAGCCGATCGAAGGAGCGCAACCTCACGGGCTTCGTCGAGCTTGTCGAGAGCGTCTTGTCTTGCCTCCTCGGACTCAGCCTCGTTAAAGGCGCAGACGCGTGGGGACCCGTACTCCAGGCCAGTCGGGAGGATGGCCTCGGCTCCGAAGACCATGAAGAAAGGTGTGTAGCCGGTTGACCGGTTGGGCGTGGTCCGAAGGCTCCAAAGTACTGACAGTAACTCGGCTGCCCATTTGCCTGCAAATTTGTTCAGTCGCTGGAAAATCCGAGGCTTGAGGCCTTGCAATATCAAACCGTTGGACCGCTCGATTTGCCCGTTGGTGCGTGGGTGTGCCACGGCGGCAAAGTCGAGGCTGATGTTGTAATCGTCGTAGAATTGGAGAAAAACTCGCCCGGTGAACTGGGTGCCATTATCTGTGATAATGCTGTTGGGCACGCCGAAGCGGAAGACAATGTCCCGAAAGAATTCGACAGCCTTTTCAGCAGTTATCGTGGCGACCTGCTTGGCTTCGATCCACTTGGTGAACTTGTCGACCGTGACGAAAAGATGTTTGTCGCCCCCGGGAGCCTTCTTGAGGGGACCAACCATGTCCAAACCCCAGACCGCGAAGGGCCAGGTGATCGGGATAGTTTGGAGAGCCTGAGCCGGCAAGTGTGTCTGCCGGGCGAAGTGCTGGCATCCCTCGCAGGTACGGACGATGTGTTCCGCGTCTGATACGGCGGTTGGCCAGTACAAACCCTATCGGAAGGCCTTCCCGACTAGTGACCCGGGAGCCGCATGGTGTCCACATACTCCCGAGTGGATATCATGCAGTAGCTGCTTTCCTTGGTCGTGGGGTATGCACCGTTGGAGGATCCCGGAGGTGCTTCTCTTGTAGAGTTCACCATCGACGACGACGAAGGCCTTGGCGCATCGCCCGATGTGGTGCGCCTTGGTTTGGTCCGGCGGGAGGATGTCCCGTAAGAGGTGGTCTAGGAAAGGCGTTGTCCAGTCGGGGGTGATGGTCAAGACTTCCGATGGGGGCTGCTGAGTGGCGTCACTCTCTGGGACTTGCTGTTCTTCGGTCTCGGGTGTTGTGTTTACCTTGATAGAAGGGGCGTGCAACTCCTGGAGGAAAACTCCAGTCGGGACGACATCCCGACTGGATCCCAATTTGGCGAGTGCGTCTGCAGCTTCGTTGTTGCGGCGTAAGACATGGGTGATTTCGAGGCCATTGAACTTGGCTTCGAGCTTGCGCACTTCTTGGCAGTAGGCTTCCATGGAGGGGTCTCTACATGACCAGTCCTTCATGACCTACCGGACTACCAGTTCCGAGTCTCCACGCGCGAGGAGGCGGCGAATCCCGAGTGAAACGGCAAGGCGAAGACCGTGGAGCAAAGCTACGTACTCGGCAAGGCGAACACCGCATAGATGATTTTCTGGATCTGAGGGTACCGCGCCTTGGACTCAGAGAGGACTTCACTAATGAAGTAGACCGGGCGTTGGACCTTCTGGATATGGCCGGGCTCGGGACGTTCCACAACCAAGACCGTGCTAACTACCTGAGTAGTTGCTGCAACATAGAGAAGCAGTGGCTCGTTGGGCATGGGAGACGCCAGCACCGGGGGGGGGTAGTTAAGAACTTCTTCAAGCCGTCAAGGGCGTCCTGGGCCTCGGATGTCCAGGTGAAGGTCTCTGACTTCTTCATGAGCTTGTAAAGGGGCATGGCTTTCTCGCCGAGTCGGGAGATGAATCGGCTGAGAGCTGCCATGCACCCGGTCAGCCTTTGGACGTCTTTGAGGCTCTTCGGTGGGCCCATCTTGACGATGGCATCGATCTTCTCCGGGTTGACTTCGATCCCATGTTCGGAAACGATGAAACCGAGTAACTTGCCCGAAGGGACCCCGAAGACGCACTTTTCGGGGTTGAGCTTCATGCTGAATCTTCTAAGGTTGGAGAAGGTCTCTCCCAGATCACTCAGGAGGTCTTCTCTTTTTTGGGACTTGATCACCACATCGTCGACGTAGGCTTGTATGTTTCGGCCGATCTGCGATTGAAGGCAACGCTGTATGCACTGTTGGTATGTAGCGCCTGCGTTCTTGAGGCCGAAAGGCATGGAAACATAGCAGAAAGCGCCAAATGGAGTGATGAAAGATATCTTGATCTCGTCATCCTCCTTCATCTTAATCTGGTGATAGCCCGAGTAAGCGTCGAGAAAGCACAAAATTTTGCACCCGGCCGTGGAATCAATTACTTGGTCGATGCGAGGAAGAGTGAAAGGATCTTTGGGACATGCCTTGTTAAGGCTAGTATAATCAACACACATCCTCCACTTTCCATTCTTTTTGCGAACAAGAACTGGGTTTGCTAACTAGTCGGGATGATACACTTCTTTAATGAAGCCAGCTGCTAGAAGCTTGGCTATTTCTTCTCCTATAGCCTGACGTCTATCCTCAGCGAATCGGCGCAAACGCTGCTTGACCGGCTTAGCGTCCGGCCGAACATTTAGAGAGTGCTCGGCAGCCTCCCGTGGAACTCTGGGCATGTCGGAAGATGTCCATCTGAAGATATCCCAGTTGTTCTGGAGGAAGCTGACGAGCGCGCTTTCCTATTTATCGCTGAGTGCAGTCCCGATCTGCGTCGTCTTCGAGGGGTCTTCGGGGTCGAGCTGGATCGACTTCGTGTCCCGTGCCGGCTGGAAAGATGTCGATGTCGAAGCCTTCTTGGTCGGATGCGCTTCCTCAACCACGGCCGACTTGAGGTCGGTAAGCGCGGCCTTCGCGATCTGGGCTGCGGCGAGGTTGCAATTTTCCAGGTCGCATGTGTAAGCGTGCTGGAAACTGCTTTGCACCGTGATTACCCCGTGGGGGCCCGGCATCTTGAGCTTCAAATAGACATAGCTGGGGACAGCCATGAATTTGGCGTAGCAGGGACGTCCCAAGATGGCATGGTATGACCCTGGGAAGTCGACGACCTCAAAGGTGAGGGTCTCGGTCCGGAAGTTGTCGGGAGTGCCAAAGGTAACGGGCAGGCTGACCTGCCCGAGTGGACTCGCCATCTTGCCGGGTACCACCCCGTGGAAGGGGGCATGTCACGGACCCGGGAATTGCATATGAGTAGGGGAATGAATGGTCGCCAAGGGCCGAGGGACCAGTCGACTAGGTGGCACGGTACCTGCACCGTACTCACCGAGGCGGAGTGATTCGACACCTGACCAACGCAAGCCGGCCGGAAGCGACTAAACTTCCCAGAACCACATACGATTCCCTGATCCGGTGAAGGTTTAGAGTCGTTCCCGGATTCTACCACGCAAAGCAAGGTCGGAGGAGCCCGGTGATTCTACCCACACCCTAACCTAGCTCGGAAGCTAGTGGGTCGCTCGAAAGCCCGGTAGAATACACCCACACCCTGCCTGGCCAGCACAGCATCTCAGCCAGCGGGTCACTCAACCGATTCCTGCTCGACATAGTAAAAAGGGGAACAACCGTAACTGTTCACGGCATACCCATATACTTCATATCATTCACGCATTACATATGGGCAGCCTCGATAACAACTTGTATATCACAGTAAAGCACTAAAGAGAGGGTTTACCAGATAATTATAACACGTCCCATACTCAGGGCAGTACTTATCTTACATACCACTTGACCTAAGGTCGATAAACATCAAAAGAGCCACAATGGCAGCAGCGGAAACATAAAGTAGAACACCCGAGATGGTGGGGGACCACCTCAAACAGCCCACAACAATCCCAAGGAAGTCGAAGCCGAAAGAGGTAAACCGAAGCAGCGAAATGTCAACTCCAGGGATGCTCCACTAACCTGCCTAGGATAAACCTAGGTGAGTACAACCACCGTACTCGCAAGACATTGCTCATCAATTAATTAAAACATGGTATTAATCTTGTCAGACAAGTGGTGAAGATTCACTACTCTTATCAAGTTCCAGTTGCATACAAGAGATAAGATGAAACTCAGCTACATCATTTTAATTTCAGATTCAATGGACATTAACAACAAATTAATAACAACAGGAAAACATCTTAACCAGGGTATAACAATGGGGTAACATCTACGCATAGATTAGAATAACCACAGGGAAATAATAGCAAACTTACAAGCACACACACACGAACACAGTAATGTGAATGCCACCATTTCCATTCATCCGGGGGCAGCCCACACCCCAATTAAATCACATGTTCATCAATCTCGTGGATCGCTACCGGCAATACGATCTCACTGGGCATAGCGAGTGCATTTCCTTGGAGGTAACAAAGCTCCAAGAGACTCTGAGACTTATCTCCACTATACCCTAGCGTCGATTCCGGTGACGTCTCACGGATTCTCCACAAAGACAATAACAAATTCAATCAATCTCTCGGACCGTTACCGGCAATCGATCACCCTGAGTGTAAAGAGTGCCTTATCCCTTGGAGATTGCAAGGCTCTAAGGGTCTTAACTTACCTCAACTACACCCCAGCCTCGATGTCGCTAACGTCCACGCGTGACAAGGGGAGTAATCACGATGGAGTCACCTCAGGGTTGGTATCGCGACAACACTCTCCATACACCTGGTCGCAACATGCTCCTCCAATGATACCAACTTTATCCATCGGACACTTTCCCTTCGGCTCTCACATCTCACCTTAACAAGTTCAAGTTGATAGGGCAACCAAGTTTATTCTCAGCCATAGCTGCTGCATACAACACGACCTACACATACTAGTGCGGTACCAAGTACCGATCAAGCAAACATTCACTCAAGCACCAAGTCGATTTAATTAATCAAGTCAAACAGGGATTAATACACAATGTAATGATTAATCAACAAGCAATGGAGCTTGCCTCGTTGCTTGGGGAAGTGCGGGGATCGTGCGCAAGAACTCCAGAATATTCAAAACACCGGTAAGAAGCAAGCGATCTCTAAAAAGGGAAAAAGCAAGCCTAAGAAGCTAGTTTGGAAATGACGAAGATGCAAGGATGCATTTGACATGGATGCAACTATAGCGGATTAAAATAAAACATGCAAGTACACAAGCAGGTTAGTACTCATTTCCGATTTTGGGGTTAGTTTTAGTCGGGATATAACTTTAATCGTGGATGGACCTAGAATATAGACGCATGCATGGAATATGATATGCCACTAAGGAGAGGGTTTTAAGCCTGTAATTAGGATTAGGGCTCATTCGATTGATTCGTAGTTATAGTAGATGGGAACATGGGGTCGTGATCATATTCTGGCCGTTAGTCGAATTATGACACTAGGCATTTTAAGTTTGGCTGTTAAGCTAGGTCCTCTAGGACCCTGTTTGTATTTTTCTCAGTGAAGAAGGGAATCTAACTAATCTCGCAATTTGGCTGGATGGTGAGGGCTAGAGAATGATTAGTGGGTCGGTTGGTCATACATATACATCGGGTAATCAATAAGCAATCAGATTATTAACGTAATTTGTTAGTATTGCATTTAGAATAATATAAACAGCAAGGATCCATTCACTACATTTAACTGATCCCTTAATAGCACAGTTATGGGAATGGTTGACCCACACCTTGAGCAAGAACAATATTAGCTGCACGTTTTCTTGAGTTTGGCATTGGGGTTAGTACTTTGCCCTAATCACGTTGGTTTGCGTACATGTTAGTTGTTAACTGAGTATTACCGGGGATGCAATATGTCTACTCAGCTGACATAATTAACACCATTTACCATTGTTATCGATAGAACTTCATGGTAACGTCTTTCATATAAGATTTAATTGTTTAATTTAGTTGTAAGCATGGCTTTTCTCAACAATGCAGATTGCAGACTTTACTCAGACCAGTTCTGGGCAGCCGGAATCTTTTGACTGTATCTCATAAATGGCTTATCGGAAAAAGGTAAATGACCTCTTAAAACGAAACTAGCGATGGCATCTTCGGATTTTACTTTGGTTTCATCTCGTAATAACCATAAGAAGGATACCCAACTGAGCTCGAAAGTTCTCAGTCCTTCAACAACACCTACAATACATAACTAACAGAAAATGTCCTAATGGCCACAATCAGTCGCATCTACCACATGCTAAGGACAATCGCCGCATACTAGGGTTCTAGAGTTTACCCTTGTCGTGAATCACAAGGAATTCGATGAGGAGGGCAGTTAGGTCACTGATCGGGCTCCATGCACGGTGTCATCTTCATCTTCTTTTCTACTCCTCATCTCGTATCCGCATCCTTCTTCGACTCGGGACTGCAGCAGCAAGCGGCAAGGCGGCGGCAGGAGAGAAGCAGTGCCAGTAGGAGCGAAGACGGCACAAGGGAGGCGGAGAGCGGCGTGGCGACAAGGGCATCGCCGAGGGTGGCAGCCTGGCCCGCACGGACCGGCGTCGGCTCGGCTTGGCCAAGGCGGAGGCAGTAGGGAGCACCGGGGTGCAGTCGGGGAGGCGCGCCGGGGCTAAGGCGTGGAAGTGTGGCGCAGGAGGCAGACGGTGGCGTGGAGCTCCTCCGGTGCACGGTGGCTGCTTACGGCGGTGGCAGGGAGCAAAGGGGATCCGGGGTGGCCAGCGGTGAGACCCGAGGTGGCGGACGGAGCAGCGGCCTGGAGCACGGCTTGGGCCTGTCGGGGGCGAAGCTGAGGCGGAAGAAAAAGGGGGGCTTGCTGGAGCTTTGGGGAGGCCGGCGGCATGGGGAAGGACGTGCGGAGGCAGAGGCGCCGAGGCGAAGGGCGGGGATCCGTCGGTGGCGACCGAGCAGCGGCGACGGGTGGTGTGGGGAAGAGCCCGGCGGCGGGCATAGGGCGGGGGTGGAGGCGACAGCCGGCAGTGGATGGGGAGATGGGAGGCCGGCCGGGGCGAGCTCGCCAGCGGCAGCGGGCTCAGGCGGCGGCGCGCCATGGTGGCAAGGCGGCGGCGGCGGGTGAGCCGAAAGGGGAGGGGGATGCGGCGTGGAGTGCGGGCTGGCCGGCGGCCACGGGCTCGGATCCGGGGCGGCACAGGCCGGAGGGAGGAGCGGAGCGCGGCCGGGCGGTGGGTCTGGTGGCGTGGGGCTGGTGCCGGAGGAGCGGCGTGGGGAGGCGCTGGCCGACGGCGCAGCCTGGGGAGCCATGGAGCCAGCTCCTGGGAACTTCAGGAAGCTTATGCATGTTGATATTTCTTGGGTGGATTGAATGCACAGGAGGTGGAGGATCTAACGGCATAACATGCATGGCTTAATTCCTCAGTTTTAGATGGGATTTGGAAGAGAGAAGGTGCTGGGTTTGCTCTTAGTGTTGAAGGAAATGGGAGTGGCAGGAGGAGGAAGATGGCCTGGAGTGAATTTAATGTACTGGGGGTGAGCTGCTACGTAGAGAAAAAAGGGAGCTGCAGCGTGGGTCCTGTGCGCAGGTCAGGTAAGAATCTGTCAGCAGGTGGAGAAGAGAAAAGAAAGAAAAGAAGATCTGCTGAGTGGGACCCACGGAACAGGTGAGGTTTTCTCCTTTTTATTTTGTTTTGATTTTCTTGCTGTTTTAGAAATAGAGTTAAGAAATAAAGTTTGAGCCCAATATCAATTAAAATTATGTGGAACTTGTGTATTACATATGTGATTTCTCAGGGTTTTATCGGGGTGTCTAGAGCCTGAGAAAATCATTAACGTTATACTCTGAGTGAAATTGATTTTGTAAATTTTTATCTAAGCCGATTCTGTGTCATGTTTCCTAGGTTTTCGGGTTGAGCCAAATCGACTAACCTAAATGCATGCATGTATTGAGAAGAACTCCAAATTTATTCACGACGATCTTTGCCGATCTCGTGTCTTAAGATTTGGTTGCTACAGGGCACCAGTCGGCTTGATCTCGGAGCGAGAGATCTTCATGTCGTCAAGGGTTTTGACGTAGAGGATGTTGAGAGTAGTCCCGCCATCCATGAGGACCTTGGTAAGGCGGACGCCGCAAACGATCGGGTCTACCACCAGGGGGAATCGTCCCGGTTGGGGAATGTAGTCGGGGTGATCCGAGCGCCCGAATGAAATTACGGACTCAGACCATCGCAGGTACTTGGGCACGGCCGGTTCCACTGTGTTGACCTCTCTATCTGTGATCTTCTGGCGGCGCTTGGATTCGTAGCTGTTAGGTCCACCAAAGATCATCAGATAGGCGGTCTCTTTCGGGAACTCATCGCCTTCGTCTTGGGGGGCTCTTTTTTGCCCCGATTAGGAACGAAGGGTTTGTTCAGATTCTTTAAGAGATTGTAGTCACGTGTCAGGTGATTGGACTTGGGCCCATGAAAGTGACACGGCTGACTCATCATCTCCTCGAAGGTCGCGTTGGTGCGCTGAGGACGGCGCAGCGGGGCGCGCTCAGTCGCAGTGACGAGATCTCCGCCTTTACGCTTCCGGTGCTTCTTCCTGGACGACTCGGGATGGGTGTCTCGACTGGGTGACTCGGGCACCTTGCCCTTGCTTCTTCCCTTGTCATCCCGAGTAGCACTACGGACAGCCTCTTCGCCGGTGGCAAAGTTATTGGCTATGTCAAAGTGCTCGCGCGTAGTCTGGGGATTCTTGCGCGCTATCTTGTGGATGAGGTCGGTGCTTCGGACCCCCTTGGAGAAGGTGGTGATGACGTCACCCTCTCGGACCTCGGGTAAGGAATTTTCCTTCTTAGAGAAGCGTTGGATGTACTCTCGGAGAGTCTCATCCTCCGCTTGGGTACAACTGTGGAGATCCCACACGTTTCCAGGCCAGTTGTAAGTGCCCTGGAAGTTGTTCACAAAGAGTGTCTCAAGGTCGCTCCATGTTTGGATGCAACCCGGAGGTAAGCTAGTGAGCCAGGCTCGCGCTGAGTCGGCCAGAAACAGCGGCAAATAATGGATCGCGACATAGTCGTTCCCTCCATTGGTTCTGCACGCCGTGTGATAGTCGGCCAGCCAAATGTCCGGCCGAGTCTCGCCCGTGTACTTGTCGATGCCGGTGACTCGGAATCGTGACGGGAAGATGACACTGCGGATGTGGGGGCCGAATGCTTTCGGACCCGAATATCCCATGCCGGAGGAAGTCGGAGAACGTCCCCGGCTGGTGGCGCCGCTGTCGTCGCGGTGGCTGCCACGATCGTCTCTCCTGGGACCTTGATGAGCGCTTCTTTCAGCGTCTGCGGGGCTCCTTGGTCCGAGTCGCCTGCGGACCGGTGCAGCTTGACGAGCGTTTTTGTCCGCATCCTGACGGGCGCGGTTTCTGGCGACTATGGTGCCTCGGGCGTCTCGATTAGGACCGAGTCGCTCATGAACCGCTCCGGTCGGCTGATGTCGGTCGGGGCTTGCTCGTCGTCCACCCATGGTGGGTGGACTTCTTGGAGGGCGTAGAGCGCCGACTCCCTTGCACCTGCTAGAGGAGCTGGTGCGACCTTCTGAAGCTTCGGCCTGCTGGAGGGCGGTTTCCTCCAGCAGAACGCGGCAGTCGCCGAAGTTCGTCGCGTCCCGGGTTGCCCTCGGGGATTTCAATGGCGCGTGCCGCCATCGTGGCCGCGACGACATTGTGACTCGGGAGCGGGAATATTGGGACCCCGTCCCTTTCGCGCATGCGAAGCTCGTTATGGACTTGGCGTCCACGAGCCCTCATGTCGTCGTTGCGCCGTTGTTCGTCGCGCTGGCGAGCGAGCCGAGTCTGTTGCTCGACCAACTCTTCTTCCTTGGCGAGGAGTCGGAGTCGGGTGGCTTCAAGCTCGGCCGGCGTTTGTTCCACAATGGGGACTGCTCGGCCATCGCCGTTGTCTGGCGAGTCGGCGTTGGCCATGAAGACTTCCCAGGGATGGATGGTGGCTGCCAGAGCTCTCATAATCGTCCGAGTCATACTCGAGGACGGGGAGGAGAGAGTCAATAGCACCCACCAGTCGGGATCCTTGTCTGGCGAATGCGGACAGCAGATCCGGACTTGGTGTAGCCTCTTCCCTGGGGAAAAGGGCGAAGGCACGGACTCAGGGGCAAGTCCGTGCCGCGGAGCTGATGGAACCTCCGCCGATCGAGACGTCGCCGAGTAGCAGAGGTGAAGCTGGCCGATCTTGTCGGCGATGAAGTTCAATTTTCCAAATTGGAAAAGTTGGCCGGGGTCCGGGACAGCGTTCACGAGAGCGAATCTCATGATGCTTCCCGGGGCGAAGACGTTGTTGCGGTTGATGAAACCCATCCCGATTCGTGTAGATGGATCTATGCGCACCTCCCCTACCTGGCGCGCCAACTGTCGGAGTATTATTCCGGCAATACTAACTATGGGGCGGCGTGAGCACAGCAAATCAGGATGGGTGCACACGGGAGACAAGATTTAGACAGGTTCAGGCCCTCACGGAGAGGTAATACCCTACGTCCTGTGTTTGGTGGCTGATATAGCTCGTATCCCGAGTGCCGCAAGCCCTAGAGATTCGATCTCGAGGTTGCTTGGACTAGGAAACAATGGAGGTTGTCTATGACCTAGAGAGTACTCCCGATCGGAGGTTCCCTACCGGGCCTTATATAGGCGACCGGGGTAGGGTTACAAGAGTCCGAATCGGTTAGCAGATTGATTTCCTAACTTGTTACAACTGATTCCGGGTATGCTGGACAGGTATTAGTCCATGTCTTGTACTCCACGTTGATGAGGCGCCCCTGTGTTGGAGTCGGACTCCGAGTAGTCGGCCCGGCCCATCCCGTGGCCAGAGGGCCGGATTCGTCCTCCTTGATGATACCCGGGTGCCATGTCATCATCAGATCACATCTACAAGCAAAAAGGAAATACCCTTGATGTGTGGACACAGAAAAAAATCGATGACAATGGCGACGGGGTTGCGGATCAGCCTCGAGCATGGAATCACCTCCATATTTGCTTCTTTTTCCATCTCCTTCTTTTCCATCTTTTCCTTTCTTCCCTATTCGCCATCTATCCATCAGCACCCACCATGGAGGAAAGTCCTGAAGATCCCAAGAGGACGAGCTCGTGCTGGGGCTCTTGGTTGATGGGGAGATGCCATAGTTGAATGGAGGAAGGTTGCAGGGGTGCAACACGAGATGGGTTTGGTGGCTTGCGGAAGAGGGAGGCATGGTGAAAAGCAAGCCAGTCGTGGCTCGGGGTAGAGGAGCTGTGCGTCGCTGGCGGCAGCGGCGGGACCGGCCCATATGCTGCCGCGTTGGCACATAGCAGCAGCCGCGACTCTGTGGAGCAGGGTATGGTGGAGACGGCTTCAAGAAATGTGGCAACAGCGCTCTGCGGCACAGTAGGGAGCAGAGGCATGAGGGGGGCGCGGGCGGCGGTAGCCGGCTGTTGGGCGAGGCAGTAGCGTAGCATGGAGGCTGCAGAGGGCAGGGACGGCATGCTCGGCAGCGGAGGAGGAAGTGCAGGCTGGTGGCATAGCTGCGGTAGAAGGCAGCGACGGCGCCATGGCTCTTAGGCGATAGTGGCAAGGAGAGAAGGAGGCCGGTGGGGATGCGGCCGGTGGGAGTAAGGCACGGTGGAGAAAAGCGGTGGTGCACGAGATTAGTTCAGAATGGAGGAGGGTAGCGGAGGTAGAGAAGTGGCGGACCTGGTCGGCAGCTTGCCTGCCGAGGTGGAGACTAGCGGGCGGTTAGCTTCCATGGGCGGTGGCGACTACTCAAAGGGGCAAGAATGGCTGGGAGCTAAGGTAGATAGGGATGAGAGGATAGGGGCCACTCCTTATCCAATCCCCTTATTATTATTTTTTATATTTATTATTATTATTATTATTATTATTATTATTGCTGTAATTATCCTTTGTGAAGTCAACTTTATCTCGGCCGTTGAATTCATTAAGCCCTAGTTATTCATCTAAACCCCAAATAGGCAATTAGACACTCCATCTCGACTATTTCGATGTTGCAGACATATCTACCGGACCCGATAGTCCAAGCGACACTTCGATTTTTATAGATCAGTTTATTTCATTTGTAATTTCATGTTTTACCTAATATACTGTTCGAGATTCCAAATTAGGTTTTTTTTATCCTGAGAAGTTCGCAGAGGCTATTCAGAATATTATTAAGCTATACGAAATTTCTTAAGTCAAATTTTTATGGTTTTTGACTTATGTGGCTTTCAAATAATCTATATGCATGCACGAAATGGGAAGAGCTAGGGGTTTATTTTCTTCAGATTTTTACGCAAGCATATATATACATGTTTACAATTTGGGATGTTACACATTGGGCTTGGTTGGCGGGGCGCGAGGTAGCAGTTTACTACCAATCGCCACCCCGCATGGCGATTGGCAGTTATCACCACGCCGTGTGGTGATAGCCATCAAAATCGTCGGAGCGTCCGATGATAAGGCCTAATCACCAGACCAAGTTGCGATTGAGGTCATTTTTGCAAAATTTTAAGTTTTGCTAATATTTTTGAAATTTCTAAATAAAAAATATTATTTCCAAAATATATATGATATTTCACTGCTAGGCCATTATTTTTTTCCGTTATGGGTAAATCTGCAGTGTGCCTGTATATATTTGCTCAAGTGCCTCCCACATGATCACGGGGAAGAGTAGCATTACCATGTGTCAGGCGTGCCCTACAGTGTATATACTACTGTCAAATAGGGAAATTTTGGACCTCATGTGCCCTATTATACCTCCGTTGTGTCCTCATAATACACATGGGGAACTAATTGGCACACAAGGAACATACAAAATTCTGGTAGTAATTTCTTGTAATATGAAACATCAATTAGTGGATTCTTCTATAAAGAGAGTGGTAGCTATGGCTGAGAATGCTATTATGGATATTAAAGATTGGCTCATTCTGGTTGATTTAACTGTGTTCTATATTGATGAAGATAATATTGCTCTTATTATTTTGGAAGGCCTTTCTGAAGAGCCACAGGTACTTTGATTGACATGAAGGAGTGGAACTTTAAATTTAGTTTTCCTCATAAATTTTTTATGCTTTTTCCAAGAAAAGTTAAAGCCAAGGAAGAAGTTGAGGTAAAAATTACGGGGCTTAGAGGTTTGGGTCAAGAGCTCAAGTAAGAAAAATGATAATTGCCTCAAATTAGAAAGTCAAGCTATTAGCTTAAACTAAAACGCTTCTTGGGAGGCAACTTGGAAGTTTATAGTCTTTTTATTGTTTGTTGAGTCTTAGTTTTTTTAATTTGAAAAAATTGTATCAAGTTTTATTTCTTATAATTTTATTATTGTTGCTGCAATAACCTCTCTGTTATTTTTCTAATGTTGTAGAATGCCTTATAAATTATGGAAAAAAAATCATATTTTCAATCTATAGAAGGTACGTAAGTACTCTAAAAAGCTCGGAGCCTACACTGGCATAGAGTGGCTAGGTGGCAGAGCTAGGTGGGAGGCTCTGTCGCTTGGAGGCTGTGGAGCTGCCTTGATGCACCAATTTTTTGTAACTCTCTGTTATGCTTCGTTGTTTATGAATATAATTTTTTAGATTTTTTCTCATACTGTTGTAGTCTATGTTTTTATTTATAAGTTTTTATCATGTTTTAATGAAGAGGGTTGTCTTTTATTTCTAGAGTATCCATTGTGTTTAATTTAATCACTTGAAGGATAGTTACTTTATACTTTCTATGCAAGAATTGATTTTTTGTAGGAAAAAAATATTGAGATGAAAAGAAGCGATCAATTATTTAATCTTCACTAAGGAAACTCTAAAGAGAATCAAAAGCTTTAAGCTTGGGGGAGAGCCTTTCCCACCAATTGAATAAGATCTTTTCTCATTTTTACTTATTCATGGTTGATTAATAATTATTATGCATTGCTTTATTATTTTTTTGAAGGAAAAAAGTAGGGGAGAACCCTATTGTGATTTCAATATATAAAAAACCACCACTGTATAGGAAATTTACAAAAAAGGAAATAGAAAAAAAATAAAAAAGGGTTATAAGAAGGAGTTAAGCCATGATGCAAGGATCGGTCTATGAGCTTGTTTAAGTCTATGCATATGCAAAGAGATGTCCAACTTGAAAGCCTGTTTCCAGGAGCCAAAAGATGGTGTTTGACAACAGAATATTTTTCATTGCGTTGTTTCCAAATGTTCCAAGCAGCTAGGATGAGGATATCCATGAAGAATGGCTGAGAGAGGCTCTTCCTTGCGTGGCATAACGTATCCTGAAGACAATCTAAAGGCCCCCAATTGATTTGAAGATAAGCCCAGCAGCGCCGACTAAATTGACAAGAAACTAAAAGATAGTTTGCTTTGTTCCGAACAGACATAGGACACAATTGTAACCTGTTGAGAGGTGCATATGTTTATGTTGAAGCATTGCCCTAGTGTTTAACCTGTCCATTAAGAGTAGCCATGCAAAAACTTTGTGTCTAAGCATGCATTTTGAACACCTAATCTAGTGGAAGGGGAGAGGCATTTGGATGTGCAAAAAGGCCATGTTATAAAAGCGGTGGGAAGTGTATGTTTGAGTGCCCCAGTGATATGTCCATTGATTGGAGACGTCCGGTGTAATTTGTAGATTGGCTAGGATGGAACAAAGGGTTTGAAATTCTTGATAAGCTAGCTCAAAGAGTGGGAGATGGAAATGGTTGCTTAGTTGGCTGGTCTAAATTGCAATAGCCACTGTGATGCAGACATCTTGGGCAAAGGAATATAAGTGAGGCAGTTGCAAGTTTAGGCTGGTTCCATGCCAATGGTCAGCCCACAAGAGAATTGAACATCCACTTCTGACTTTACAGGTAGTAATGCTGTGATAAATGTCTGTGAGCTTGAGAACGTCCCTCCACTAGAAGGAGCCACAAGTCTTCATGCCATGGGGTGTGCCATTCAAGTAATAGGTGCGCCAGACTAAAGAGACCTAGGGGATCATTGCTTGAGCGTAGAATTTGTGGAGATATTTGGTGAGCAGAGCTTGGTTGTGAAGCTGAAGGTTGATGACGCCCAATCCTCCCTTGTTTTTGGGCTTACAGACTAGCTTCCAAGCAGCTAACGATTGTTTAGTGGCCCTCTGGGTAGAACCACTCCAAAGACAGTGGCGTCTCGCCTGATCAATGCTATTGATGATAGCCACTGGTAGTTCAAGAGTACACATGTAGTAAGTTGGCATGGAAGAAAGCACTGAATTAACCAATTGCAGCCGGCCTCCATAAGAGAGAAGAGACGAGATAGCACAAAGCCTTCTTTCCACCCTATCCAGGAGAGGGGTGAAATCTTGAACTCGTGGTTTGGTGGTGCCAAGGGGCAAGCCCAAGTAAGTGAAAGGCAATGATCCTCTAACAAACCCTAGAGCAAAGATGAGAGTTTCCATCTTCTCTTCTTGACCATTGAGGGGAATCAGCAAGGACTTCTCATAGTTTATGGTGAGACCTATTGACAGAGAGAACTGTTGAAGTAGGGTTTTCAAGTAGGTGAGCTGTGTAGGGCATGCTGGCATAACTATTAATGTGTCATCTGCTTATTGAACAACTAGAAAATCCAATGAATCTTGCTGGGGTATAGGCAAACTCAAGTTTCCTGAATGGCAAGTGATGATGACATGGCACCCAGGTATCATCAAGGAGGGCGAATCCGGCCCACTGGCCACGGGATGGGCCGGGCCGACTACTCGGAGTCCGACTCCAACACGGGGGAGCCTCATCAACGTGGAGTACAAGACAAGGACTCATACCTATCCGGCATACCCGGAATCAATTGTAACAAGTTAGGAAATCAATCTGTTAACCGATTCGGACTCTTCTAAACCCTACCCCGGTCGCCTATATAAGGCCCGGCAGGGGACTTCCGATCGGTAAGCCTTCAAGTATCATCTAGGTCATAGACAACCTCCGTTGTTTCGAAGTCCAAGCAACCTCGAGATCAAATCTCTAGGGCTTGAGGCACTCGGTATACAAGCTATACTAGCCACCAAACACAGGACGTAGGGTATTACCTCTCCGTGAGGGCCTGAACCTGTCTAAGTCTTGTCTCCCGTGTGCACCCATCCTGATTTGCTGTGCTCACGCCGTCCCATAGTTAGTATTGCCGGAATAATACTCCGACAGTTGGCGCGCCAGGTAGGGGAGGTGCGCATAGATCCATCTGCACGAATCTGGATGGGTTTCATCAACTGCAACAACGTCATTGTCCCGGGAAGCATCATGAGGTTCGCTCTCGTGAACGCTGTCCCGGACCCCGGCCAACTTTTCCAATTTGGGAAGTTGAACTTCATCGCCGACAAGATCGGCCAGCTTCACCTCTGCTACTCGGCGACGTCCCGATCGGCAGAGGTTCCAACGGCTTCTCAGCGCGGGCTTGCCCCTGAGCCCGTGCCTTCCCCCTTTTTCCCCAGGGAAGAGGCCACATCAAGTCCGGATCCGCTGTCCGCATTCGCCAGGCAGGGATCTCGGCTGGTGGGTGCTATTGACTCTCTCCTCCCCGTCCTTGAGTATGACTCGGACGATTACGAAAGCTCTGGCAGCCACCATCCATCCCGGAAAGTCTTCATGGCCAACGCCGACTCGCCAGACGACGGCGATGGCCGAGCGGTCCCCATCGTGGAACAAATGCTGGCTGAGCTCGAAGCCACCCGACTCCGACTCCTTGCCAAGGAGGAAGAGTTAGTCGAGCAACAGACTCGGCTCGCTCGCCAGCGTGACGAACAATGGCACAATGACGACATGAGGGCTCGTGGACGCCAAGTCCATAATGAGCTCCGCATGCGCGAAAGGGACGGGGTCCTGATATTTCCGCTCCCGAGTCACAACATCGTCGCGGCCACGATGGCGGCACGCGCCATTGAAATCCCCGAGGGCAACCCGGGACACGACGAACTTCGGTGACTCCGCGTTCTGCTGGAGGAAACCGCCCTCCAGCAGGCCGAAGCTTCAGAAGGTCACACCGGCTCCTCAGCAGGAGCGAGGAGTCAGTGCTCTACCCCTCCAAAAAGTCCACCAACCATGGGTGGACGACGAGCAAGCCCCGACCGACATCAACCGACGGGAGCGGTTCATGAGCGACTCGGTCCGAATCGAGACGCCCGAGGCACCATAGCTGCCAGAAACCGCGCCCCGTCAGGATGCAGACAAAAACGCTCGACAAGCTGCACCGGTACGCGATCGACTCGGACCAAGGAACCCCGCAGACGCTGAAAGAAGCGCTCATCACGGTTCCAGGAGGGACGATCGTGGTAGCCACCGCGACGACTGTGGCGCCACCAGCCGGGGACGCTCTCCGACTTCCTCCGGCATGGGATATTCGGGTCCAAAAGCGTTCGGTCCCCGTATCCACAGCATCATTTTCCCGTCACGATTCCGAGTCACCGGCATCGACAAATACACTGGTGAGACTCGCCCGGACATTTGGCTGGTGTAATCCCCAAACTTAACGATTAAGCTTTCATCTTGCATTCATGCATACATGGCATCACCCCGCACTACCTCATTTAAACTCGAAAAGGGTATAATTGTAATTTATAGAATATGTTAATATCTCATCCTCGGTGGAAATTCATACAAACACCAATCAACTTATTTGAAGTAGTTGAATCGCAACTATCGTTGATAAGGGTGGTGGGAGTCATTGAACACTCCGGTGAATCCCAAAACCTAAAACCCTAACGGTGCCAAAATTAGGGTTTCGTCGATAGAACAACCTTAATGAGTCCAAACCTCCCCAAACTTCACAAATAGCTTGGAAAGTGGAAACCCTAGCCCTTGTCAATTTTCATGAATTTTTGGGAAATTTAAATCCTAGTCGCAGTGTAAACCCTAATTCGAACCCTAATTCCAATTTGAACTGGACACCCATTCAAATCTTCCCCAAATTGATTCAAACTCCCCCAGCAGCTCCCAAATAATATTATGAAGCTTCTGTAAAAATTTCAAATCAATTGGAGAAGAAATTGTACATAAAATGTCGTGGGGAAGGGATCAGGAATAAATAAAAAGAGAAAGAAATCAAACCCTAATCTAATCGGGCCGCAACCCCGCTCGGCCCACCAGAACAGCCCGTCGGACCCCCCCTCACCATTTTCCGCCTTCCCTTACCCACTTCCCGCCTTCGCTCCAGAGAAGCGCCCCCGAGCCAATACGCCGCTCCCCGCTCCTCACCAGCGCCCGGGCCCGCCTGTCAGGGCCCGGCTTCCACGTCCCCGCCGCTCGCTGGCTCCGGTGGGCGGTGCCGTCCCGACCGGGGCTGTCCGAAGCTCGCCGCCGCCCCTTAAATAGCCCTCGGGCAGCCGGGGCCCTCCTTCCCCCGGTCCGAAAAACCCTAAAGCCCTCCCCCGTCTAACCCTAGTTCCTCCCGAGCACCTCCGAGTCCGGTCGTCTCCAACTCCGGCAGCCCTCCGACGACAAATCGGCGCTGCCTCCGTGGTCCCCGAGCCTCATCTTCCTTTCCCCTAGCTTCCTCTCCTCCGGGTCTAACTCCCCCTCCCCTCATTTGCGCAGATCTACCCCGGGGAAGCTCCAGCACCGGTGACCCGAGCTCCTCGCCGTTCATCTCCGTCCCCAGCGCAACCCCGGCTGCTTCAGTCCTCCCCGAGCACGGAAACCACCCTAGGGTGAGCCTCTCGACCTCCCTGCCCTTTTACCGAGCCCCCGGTGCTACCGAACGCCCTCCAGAGCAACTCCGGCGAGGTCACCACCGTCTCCCCAGTCGCCGGCCACCGGAGCAGAGGGCGGGAAGAGAGAGGAAGATCGAGGGAGAAGAAAGAGGGGGGGGGTCACGTGGCAGCTTTTGTTTGGGTCTGAGCTTTTGAGAAAATGACAGGTGGGGCCGGGCTGTGCTGAGTAGGATTAGGGTGTGAGAATAGGGGGTAGATCTTCGGGTGGGCTTAGTGTTTTGAGTCTGGTGCGCAGAGAGAGAGAGAAGGGAGATCTGGGTACGCATAGCGTTTAGGGTTAGGTTAGATTAGGGCAGTTTTAGTTCAAATATTCAAATGCTCGTATCTTTTAAACCGTAAATCCAAATTGAACAAATTTTATATGGTTGGAAAGCTGGTGAAATTCTCTACAATTTGGATGCATCAAAAGTTCATTTTGGTTACATGCACAGTAGGTTATCTAGGGTTTAATCTTTTGTTCCGTCGAGTTTCAATATGTGATAACTTGTAATCCAATACTCGGATTTTTGCAAACCTCATACCATTGGGAAGCTTATGAAGTCTTCTACAACTTGACTGAAACCAAGATTAATTTTGGGTACATGCACAACACCATATTTAGAATTGTTATTTTGCCCTGTCGTAACCCGATAAAACCCTAGCTTCGCAAGTTAACTCCACCTCGCACGATTCCAAGTTTCCCAAGCTCCTACAGCATAACTCAACCTAATATTGACTTATTACACACCTTGCAATGTTCATCACTAACGACGCAACCCTAACCTCATCGGAGCACTTTAAGTCATCATGCATGCATCTACAAATCACATGTCTCCGATGACCTAATATGAACCCATGTAGATCATTGCAACCCTTCGACACCATTGCACTTCTAGTCAAGCAAATTGCATCATCCATACATGCATACATGCTGGTCTCATTACCTTTTATCGTTTCCTTTCGGTGATCGCGTTAATTACAACAGAGCCCGAAGACGAAGGTGACCACCCGGCTTACGACCCTTCGCAAGAACAGGAACAACCAGAATCAGGCAAGCAGAGCTTGTTGCATCTTTACCTTCCATACTCTTGTGTATGCCCTTGTTATATGTGCTATGTGTATGAATGTTTATCTATGAATTGTCGCAAGTTGCGTACACTAGCATGTGTAGGATGTGTCTTACGTCGAGAACATCTAATGGCTCTTCAACTAAATGGTTAAGCGAGTTGTGAGAGCCGAGGGCGTGCACAATGGGTACGGTTGGTGTTCATCGTAGTTTGATGGCGACGCGGGAGTAAGTAGAGATTTAGTCGCCACACCAACCCTATCTTCAGCGTGTCACCATCCCTTATCATACGTGGACGCTAGCGAGAACCAACACTGAGGATAGTTGGGGTAAACCTCCATGCACTTTGGAGGCTCGCTACCTCCAAACTGTCATGCACCCACTATGCCTGCAGGGGTTGAGTTGTCGGTAGTGGTTCGAGAGATTAAAATGAACCTTTGAGGATTGGATTAATTTGGATTAGAGTTAGGGGCTGCCCTAATCGAATTGGATGATGTTTGATGGATTGATTTGGATTGAACTCATGGGTTGCCCCAAATGGATTTGGATTCGATAACTTGATCTCGTGGTAAATTAGCTGTGATATGTTGTGTCCTGAGTTAATCTGTTATTTAATCTGTCTTTACTTCACCTCATTAATGTTATGTTCTTAACTTGTAAATTGTTACTCTGAGAAGCATCCATGTTTAATTGTTGTTGCACTAGCATGAGTAGGACATTTAATCAAGCACGAATAAGTCTTGCGAGTACGTTCGTACTCACCTAGGTTATTCCTAGAGCTTGCAGGTGAGCCGGTGGTCGAAGATTATTTTGATGATGCCTGAACGTGTGTTTCCTCGGTTGTGTTCGATTGTTGGGATAGTTGTAGCTTTTGTTCAGCGGTCGCTAAGCCGCTGTGGGACTCATCCACTTGTTTCCGCTGTCGTTTAATTTCTCCGTACTCGGATATGCTTTCAGTTATGACTGGATAATGTAAGGTGTTGTCCCATCGTGGGCAGTTAATATTAATATCGTATTTGTAGAGCTTTGTTATGATATCCGAGTTGTTAATTCCAGGCTGCCCTTACGCAATGCGTGTATGATATGAAGCGTTTTGGGTATGCCGTGAAGGGTCGAGGCTATACCGTTTTCTACTAAGTCGAGCAGGTGTTGGTTGAGTGACCCGCTGGCTGAGATGCTGTGCCGACCAGGCAGGGTGTGGGCGTTCTACCGGGCTTTCGAGCGACCCACTAGCTTCCGAGCTAGGTTAGGGTGTGGGTAGAATTGCCGGGCTCCTCCGACTTTGCTTGTCGTGGTGGGATTCGGGAACGACTCTGACTCTTCACCGGATTATGGAATAGTATGTGGTTTTGGGAAGATTGGTCGCTTCCGGCCGGCTCGCACGTGGCGGGTGTCGGATCGTTCTACCTTGGTGCGTACGGCGCAGGTACCGTGCCACCGGGCTGACGAGTCCTTCGGTCCTTGGCGACTTCGCGTTCCCCTAATCATATGCAATTCCGGGTCCGTGACAGCTGGCCGACTATCACACGGCG